>PVLA01000496.1:0-541400 GCA_004027455.1 Hydrochoerus hydrochaeris
TCAATAGCTGATATTGGGTTGTTCAAAATTGCTATATCTTCTTGGTTGAGCTTTGGTAGTTCATATGTTTCTAGAAATCTGTCCATTTCCTCTGTGTTTTCCACTCTATGTGAGTAGAGATTTTCAAAGTAGGTATTCATGATCTTTTGAATTTCCATGGGATCTGTAGTAATTTCTCCCTTTTTAGTTCTTATTGCATCAATTTGGGGTTTTTTTTCTTTCTCTTGATAAGGTTAGCTAGTGGTTTGTCAATTTTGTTTATTCTCTCAAAAAACCTCTTTTTGATTCATTAATTCTTTGCATTTTTTTTAGTTTCAATTACATTGATTTCTGCTCTAATCTTTACAATTTCCTCTCTTCTATGAGCTTTGGGTTTAGCTTGCTCTTCTTTTTCTAGAAGCTTGAGATGGAGCATTAGGTTGTTTATTTGAGCTCATTCTGTTTTCTTGATATGACAATTTATTGCTATATAGTTCCCTCTTATGACCGCTTTCATTGCATCCCACAGATTACAGTATATTGTTTCTATATTTTCATTGAATTGTAGGTATTGCTTTATTTCTTCTTTAATTTCATCTGTAGCCTACTGGTTGTTCAAAAGGCTGTTATTTAATTTCCATGTATTTATCCAGGTTTTACAATTTCTTTTGCCATTAATTTCCAATTTCATTGCACTATGGTCCGATGTTATGCATGATATGATTTCAATACCTTTGCACTTATTTAAGAATGTTTTATGGGATAATATATGGTCTATTTTGGAGAATGTCCCATGTGCAGCTGAGAAGAGTGTGTATTCTGATGTGGTTGGGTGGAACACTCTGTAAATGTCTACTAAGTTCAATTGCTCACAGGTATGATTCAGTTCTGTTATTTCTTTGCTGACTTTTTGTCCAGTTGATCTATCTCTTTGTGACAGTGGGCTATTAAGATCTCTTGTTATAATTGTGTTCTTGTGTATTTGGTTTTTCATGTCCATTAGTATTTGTCTTATATAGTTGGGTGCTCCTGTATTTGGCTCATATATATTTATAATTGTTAGTTCTTCCTCTTGAATTTTTCCACTAACAAGTATGTAGTGACCTTCTCTATCTCTTTTAATCATTTTAGGTTTGAAGATCAAGTTGTCTGCAAATAGAATAGCTACCCCTGCTTTTTTCTGGGTTCCTGTTGCATGGAATATTGTTTTCCATCTTTTGACTTTTAATCTATGAGTTTCCTTTTGGATCAGATGTGTTTCTGGTATAAAGCATATTGTGAGATCCTGTTTCTTGATCCATTCTGTCAATCTATTTCTTTTTATAGGTGAATTGAGGCCATTTTTATTTATGGATATCACTGATATGTACTGGCTCGACTTTGCCATGTTATGTTCCAGTTGTTTCTTTCTGCTTTTCCTCTTATTTAATTGCTTATCCTACCTGGTGGTTTCTTTCTGTTATAGTTTTGGGGATTGTGGTCATTTTTATCTCTGTCTAGTATGTCTTTCAGTACTCGTTCTAGGGTTGGTTTGGTGGACATGAATTTCTTCAGTTGTTCTTTGTCATGGAAGTATCTTGTTTCTCCATGAAATTTGAATGAAAGTTTTGCTGGGTACGTCAGTTTGGGTTGAAGGTTGTTTTCTTTCAGGGTTTGAAATACCTCACTCCAAGCTCTTCTTGACTTGAGGGTTTGTGCTGAAAAGTTTGCCATAATTCTAATGGGCTTTCCTTGATAGGTGAATTGTATCTTTTCTCTGACATGTTTTAGTATTCTGTTTTTATGCTCTATGTATGAGTTCTTAATTATTATGTGTCTGGGTGTGGATTTATGTTGATCGTGACTGCTTGGTGTTCTATATGCCTCACTTCTCTGCGTATCAGATTCTTTCCCATGTTTGAGAAATTTTCTGCTATTATTTCTGCAAATACTTTATGTATGTAATTTTCCTGTATTCCTGTATCTTCGCTAATACCCATTATTCTTATATTGTTGCTCTTGGCATCATCATGAAGCTTCTGGACTGTCATTTCATGCTGCTTTGTTATCTTTAAAAGTTCTATCCTTTCTCGATCACTAATTGTGATCCTTTCCTCAAGGTCTGAAATCCTATCCTCAGCTTCCTTTAGGCAGTTTTGCACACTTTCGATAGAATTTTTTGTTTCTTGGATGTCTCTTTGAGTTTGTTTCATGAATTCTGCTTGTTTTCTATATTGTTCATTTGAAGTTTCAATCAGTTTCCCATGCTCATGTACCTTTTTCTCTAGTTCTTCTTTAGCTGCATTCAACAACTCCTTTACTAAAGTTGTTATTTCTATCTTTACATGGGAGAGTACTTCTAATTTGATTTCCTCTATAGCCTGATGAAGTTTTTTTTTTATTTCACTCACTATCTTTTCAGAGGTTCCTGGTGTATTACTTTTGGGGTCCTCTATTTCAATGTCTCCTATACTTTTTTCTGGCGAACTATATGTTTGAGACTGCATTTTCCTTTTTCATTTTGTCATTTTCACTCTGCCTGATGTTTTCTATGTGTAGGAGGGGATCACACACACTCTTTTCAGACTCACCAAAGTCTTACAGTTAGTTGGAGGAGGCTTTACTACCCTATTTATCCACTATACACATCTATTTTAGCAGCATACTCACCACACTGGTACAGTTAATCTGCTGTAGTCCAAGGTTCGCCAACTGGGAGCAAAGTTCCAAAGTTTTTCACACTAACTGGAGCCTGTTGAGGTCTTCTGATGTTCCAGGTGGGAGGGCAGGCCCACCAGAAGCAGTCCAGGGCAGTTTTCAGCCTTGGAAAGGCTTCTGAGATGTTCCAGGTGGCTGGGTGCATGCACAGAGGAGGTTCCAGGCAGCCTATTCCTGAGGCGAGGTTCCTCAATGTTCCTGGTGGCAGGGCGGGTCCTCAAGGGAGTTTCCAGGCAACTTACCCCTGATGTAGGCTTCTGATAAATTCCCAGTGGCAGGGTGGGCCCTCGGGGGAGGTTCCAGGCAGCCTATCCCTGAGGAGGGCTTCCTTGATGTTCCTGGTGGCAGGGAGGGCCAATGGCGGAGGTTCCAGGCAGCTTACCCCTGATGCAGGCTTCTGCTAAGTTCCAGGGGCAAGGCGGGCCCACAGGGGAGGTTCCAGGCCTAAACCATAAATTATTTTAAGTGTCTTATTTGTAGTAAGAATTTGTAGAAATTTGGTAAATACTTCAAAAATAATACTCTCTTTTTTTGAAATAGATACTGTTAAGGTTTTGTGTAGATGTCACTTTAAAGTCTCATGTGCTCATACATGGAATTTTTGTGAGGTGGTTTGATTGTGGAGAAGTGATTAATGTAATGATGAGTTTATAGCTAAATGTGATGTTGGAAGGTGAAAACTGGTTGGAGGAGGGGAATCCCTGGGAAGTGTGCCCTGGAAGAGTTTACCTCCCTTCCTCCTCCTTGATATCTGCTTTTAGCCTGCCATGTTTTGAGCAAATCTCTGCCATGCTTCTCTGCTATGCTGCTGTGCCTTGGAATCCCCTACAGTCTGTGACCCAAACTTACTTTCCTTTTTAAATTGTTTGTGTCTTGTATTATGTCTCAGAGATGAGAAGGTATCTAAGACAGACACCTCCATATCTGTGGCTATTTTTGCTCAAAATTTTATTTGTTAATGTATGCTAACATCATTCCTAATTTTTTAAACCTCAATAACATTTTTTAATTGAATGATCTGGGATAACTATAAGAAAGAATGTATTTCCATGTCCTTAACCCTTATGACTATATTCTTTAAAATCTCACAGTAAGAATTGCCATGTAAAGAATATAAAACCTTACTGAGACAATCAGAGCCAAACTGTCAAGCCTATATAAATATCTTATTGTTTATTAAATAAACCAGAAACTTATCCCAATAAATTTTCATTTATCACTTCAAAATATTTGAAACACAATATTAATATATTTCCCTGATAATTTTTTTTTTTTTTTTGAGACGGGTTCTCACATGTAGTTCTGGTCGGTCTGGAGTTCACTATGTAGCCCAGGCTGGCCTTAAACTTCTGGCAGTCCTCCTCTCTCAGTTTACTGAGTGCTGGGATTACAAGCACAAAATACCACATCCAGCCTCTTGAGAATTTATTGCCCACATTCATGTAATTTTTGCAGTACAAAGTTTTCTTCATGTTCTCAGTTCTGATATTATAATTTTGAATGTTTGACTTCAAACTTCAAGAAATCAACTTAGACTTGGGAATTCAGAAGATATTCATACCCAAACAACAATGTTCAGAAAGCATAATTTATTTTAGGAAATCAGAAAACCCAATAAATATCTTGAAACTCCTGTAGCATATTTGTGCAGCTTAGTTCTATCCATGATAATGTAGCACATATGAGAATGTACTAAAGCACTCTGACTTGACTTTTAAAATAGCTGTTTGTGGAATGCATAAGAGAAGGAAGAAGGAATAGAAATTAGTGAATATATCATAGTTGTATAGCTAGAGTCTCACAAACTGAGTATCTTCATTTAAACATTCCCAGGTTATGAAACAAATAACAGCAGCATGCTGGAATTCTCCACCAAGACCTCAGTATCCTCTTTTCTTATACTCTGAATTAATATTACCTGTTGAGTACATTCTGAAAAGAAATCATTTGTATTTTTTTTCTGACATCTATCAACACAATGCTTGTGAAAACCATGCATAATGTAGTGAGTAGTTATGAGAATGTTCATTCTCATTCAGGGGCACTTATCTTTTTGTGAGCATATATGCAGGCAGAAAATTGAGGTGATGGTCATCACGATTGTCTCTGAATCATCTGGAGTGACTCCATCTTTGACTTGATGAATAATTACCTGGCTATTCTCGAGATCGCTGATGAGCACTGTGATTCATCTTGCTGAAATTTTCTTTTTAACATATCCTTGGCCACATCCTTAGTGCTTTCTTTTGAACTTGCTTTCTAATTTTTTTGGATATGGGTGAGGTAAGAATTTTGCAAATCTTTAATTCCTAGTTCCATTTCATGTTAGATAATTTCCATTTTACTGTAAGCATCAGGAGTAACTAAGCTGTACTATTAACATTTTTCTTAGAATAGCTTCAACTAAACATCCAATTTTATCATTCATGAGACCTCCTACTCAATGCAGTAGAAGACAAACAGTTCTGCCAAGTTCTTTGACACAAAAGCAGTTTTTCCTCCAGGTCCTAATAACACCTTCCTTATTTCTCTCTCAGACTTAATCAGAATGGCTTTTAGCATCTGTGTTTCTACCAGCAATCAGCTCATTTTTACATAGACTAAAAGTGGCTTATAAATAACAGAAATTTGTTTTTCATGTCAAAGGGTAGCAAGGTCAAGAGTAAGGTGCAGACATATCCTTTGTCTAGAGGTATCAACTACCATTTTCCCACTACAGCTTCACATAGAATGGTTGGGAGAGCAATCTGGGGTCTCTTTCACAAGAGCACTTATCCTGGTATAAGGACTCAGTCTTCATGACCCTAATACACTCTCAAAGGCCTCACACCTCCAAGTACTAACATCTTTGGGATTTGGTTTCAACATGTGAAAGGGAGGTGTAAACATCCAGTCTATAGAAAAAGGAAAATTTTAAGTCATAATAATTGATTTCCAAATGGATTCCTGATCCTCAGAGGCAAGTTTACATAACTGAAACCTATATTGTGACATGTAAAGGCAATGTCATACTACATTGAGAAAAAAGATGTGCTACTCTTGGAAAACATGCTATTAAATAATCCTATATCTTAATTTGCTAAAGGCCTTCACTGAAACGAAAACATATTTGGATTTATTGTTAACTTCCTGCATGTAGTTCCTAAGTACTCTCTCCCATTTGTCATTGATCTGTTCAGAGTTAGCTCACAGTGAACAAATTTAAAACTGTAAACTTTGTCCATATTCCTTGATTCAGTTTTATGGATTCAAATTTATGATTTTCTTATTTATAATAGAGATAACCGCTTAGAGAAAAGAAAAATAACTGACTCCTTTGTTACTATTCATAACCTAGCTAAATCAATAAAAGCTTTGAGGTGATGGATAAAATGAAGGTAAGAAAATGATACATATTAAATCAAAGATAATATTAGTAGCAAAAATCAAAAGCAAAAATTAGCAATTGCATGTAAAGATTGATTTAAGCTCCTTGATACTAAGACAAAATAGAAAACATTTTCCTATTATGTAGACTTTGTTCAAGAAAAGACAAAATTACAGGTTAATAGAATAAAGATTTCCAAAAAATTGAATACAGAGATGGGTTTGCAAAGTTATGCTAAAGTGTAATAAAATTATAGCAAAATTTAAAATGCAATATAGTAGAGCCTAATCAAACACATATCTTCTATGTGAGAAAATAGTAGATATACTAAAATATAGATAAACTATATATTATGCATTAATGTTAATTTCAATTTTAAATCTCATCTGATATTTAATCATTTTTTAAAAATAAAGTAAAAATAACAGTAATTCAATAAATATGGTCTTTTAATTTATTGAGTTACATTATGTGCAAAAACTTAATGAAAGGTAATTTATTGCAAATATCATTTTCCTGACATATGGTGCTTTATGCTAAAATAAATGCATATTCTCAAAAATATGAGATAATACTGAGAATAAAGATTCAATTTTAAAATTTTAATAGCTTTAAATCATGATTTTCTTAGCTATTCTTTCAAGAAATTCTTGTTGCTACCCTGTAGGTTTGATGGACTATCAGAAATGCTGTTAATATCAAGTCATTAGTGACACTGCACTTTCATAATCAAGTTGTGATTCAAATGCTCTAATTGTTTTCTAGGGTAGATAGATGAGGCAGAAAAAAACCCCCACAGTCCTAAAAATTCATAATCTTAAATATGAAACCTCTTTCTTATGAATACAACAGTTAAAGTATCAAGTTTGTTATTGATATAGGGGAATGAAACTCCCAACCTACTATATGTCCAATAAGAGTTTGTGTTCTCTAACATAAAAAATGAATTTTAGGAACAATGAAGGTTAAGAGTGGATTATATTTATTGAGAGAAAGAAAACTTCTGACTGAGAGACAGAAGGGGTCCTGAGCAGGTTGCCAAGGACTTTGTCTTTTCCAGGGACTTTTATATAGTAAAATCAGGGGGTTAGATGGGTCAAAGGTGGGGGAAAATGGGAATTTGAAAGGTGGGCATAAGGTGGGACAGAACTGTGGTCAACCAGTAAGATTAATTACTAAGGTAAAATTGATTAAATTAGGAGCAAATGGGGGAAGTGAGTCACGCAGTAGCAGGAAAGCTTAACAGCAGTTACTTTTCCTGTAGTGGGGGTGGGATGATGACTCCTGACTTCCTCAGGGTGATAGAGAACTATTTGGACTGTGGATCCTTAGGGTGTGGGTGCATTTGCTTTGCCTTCTGTCTTGAGATCTGACCCAAGCAGGTGAATGTCTCTTCCAAGGCTGCAAGGTACCTGAACTTCTGCTCTAGCTCCTTTGAGGGCCTTACGCTATCTGACTGCGTATAATATTTCTAACTAGCTCAGCTGCCTGTAACATGATTGACTCATTTCCTTCTGTAGGCATCACTGTTAGAGACCATTAATACATGTTACAATTCCTCAAGGTAGTGTGGTTCTCTCAGACAGAAATAAGTGGGTGTCTTAAGTTAAACTCTTGGGACTCGTAACTACCTATCAATATGTCTCTTCACTCCCTGGGTTTTCAGAGTCAGGAAACTGAGGAAATTTGGCGGGCTCCATTATGAATGAAAATACTGGGTTCTTAGCTGCAGTTCTTGGGGCACAATTATAATGTAGGAACACATTGTGAGATGGCAAATTTATGGGTAGTTCATGATCAATTGGAGGTCTCTGATCAAGTTACAGTTCTGCTGTTTCTGCTGAATTCCATTGGTGTCTTCAGCCTGCACACCTCTGATGAGCACTGAGTCAGAGTAATTGCCTATACCTTAAGGCACCCTGGGCTAATTCAAGGGCCCCTCCCAGAATGTTCCTATATTATGGTAATGCCCTTAACTATGCTCAGTCTGTAAGGCCCCCTCTCTTTGCCCCCAGAGTGTTTCTATTGTTTCAAGACTACCCTGCTCAATGTGTGTAATCAATGATGTAATGTTTTGTTGCCTGCTTTGTACCTCCCTCTTCTAAACTCTACATGAACTAAACTTTTCCTAAATTTGGGGCCATGGTCTTCATGAAACTATCCCACAACTGTCTATTGGCATGAAGACCCAACAGTCCACTAGTGTAAAGATAAAATGCTACCTTCTTATCACCAAGTGTAAAGAGTTTTCTTTTGGTTCAGTTTGTTTTGGCTTGCTTGGGAATTTTCCTGCAACACAGTGACCCTGACTACCTGACTAATGATTTGTTCCTTTTTATCCAATCTGGAGAAAATCAAGTCACTGGGAAGTTTTCCTTAGTACTAAATTCAAAAGATGGAGGAGTCCAAGTGTTAAGAGCATCTGGTTAATTCAGTTTTCAGCTTTGTGTGGACTTTAACCTCTAGCTGTCTTTTGCTATGAATCCTTACAATGGCACTCATGCTGATGTTTAAATGCAACCAATGTTCTCTGTTACTTCTGCCATCAGTAACTTCACTGTTCTCAGTAATGATAGATTCCCCCATCTGAAAGACAGCACAATCATCATGGTGACATTTCAAAATTGTGCCATGATAATGGATAACTGTTTCTTCCCAGAATCCCCTATAGCTTCTTCTTCCCAAAAGGCTTTGCCAAAGCTCATGTGTGTAAAGATTTACCCAATCCCCTGAACTCTCACAAAATAAATTAGCTGACATCAGTCCCCAAAGGCCTTCCCTCATCAGAGCCTATGTAAGGCAGAATCTGCCCTTTGTCTTTAGAGAGCTGCCACAGCCCTTTTTGTAATGACTCTCTCCATGCCCTCATTAAACTCTTTCTTATCTAGTTGTCTCCTCTCTTTTAATATTCTGTGCCACTCTAGATTGAGTATAAAGTTTCAACTTAATCAAATAACACAGTCCTGAAACCATTTAATACTAAAGACAGCTAATGTTATGCCTGCAAAGCTATTGAGATTCCTTTATTTTGTAATTCTTTTCTAAGATAATTATATATGGTCAAAAGAGGAAATGGAACAAATGTTTAGAAAAGAACCCCAAGTTTACCATACATCCAGTTCTTAAAGACAGACAGCGGGGCTCCTTATGCAGAGACCTCTGCGGAAGACAACTGTGATGTCATAGGGCAGGAGATAGGTGTGAAGGGAAAGTTTATTGGGGTTTTAGTGGCAAATGGAAGCCAAGATCTAGTGAACAGTTTATGACCTAGTTTGAGTAATTTATGTAGGTTTTGGGTTACAGAGATGGGTTCAGTTGCCTGATACCTGTCCCTGGGTTGATGAAGGAAGAGGAATATTGCCTCCTGGGTGGTACAGGCTGTATTTAACAGTTACAGCCAGAAATTTCTTGTTTGCATATCAAAGGCACACTCCATAATGGGGCCTTTGTTATTTGTAAGAACTGGCTCCTACTAGCCAATGAGTTTTTTAAGATTTCAAAGCACCAATATATAGATAATGTAAGCAACATTGATGAAAGGAATCCTCACCTGGACTCCTAGAAAATTGGCCATGCGTATCCTCTAGGCCTGCTTCTAAAGCCTAGTTGATTGGTGTGCTTTTGCACCTTGTATAATTAATACACTCTTAGATGGCCAGTCCTCTGAGCCTATAAATCCCATTCTCTGCCATTAACCATGACAGTCATCTTACCTTTTCTATTTCATGTATTATCTACCATCCTTTTTGAAACATTTTTTTCCTCATGAGCTTTCAACAGCCATCCTAGAGCTTTGTTTGGTTTTGGATCTTGGGCTGTTACAATAGGATACTGCTGCATTTTGGTACAGTCTAAATTATCAAATTAGTGTTATGGATCTCAGATGCCAGACTCATACACTGTGTATGCTCTAAGCTGCAGCTTGTATATATGATTTAGATGTTGCTGCTGTTTGGAGGTGTACTCTTTTCTTTTTGTTGTGAAGTTGGTTTATATGGGAATTTGGTCCTCACTTTTATTTAGGGTATAGGAAGGGTTGAATCGGCATCGTCTACAGGCAGAGTTAGTTGTACTTGTTTAACAAAATGTGATGAGTGACCTCGCTGGGCCTAGTGACCTCAGTGGAATCTGAGATTTGAGGTTTCAGAGTGTTGTAAGCTCAGAAACTTAAAATGTGCTGTGCTAATTGCTTAATGTGCCTTAACATCTTGTTCTCTTTCTGTGAGATTTATGTAATTGCCGTTTAACTTACAAACTGGCTGTTTAACCACCATGTAACCCCTCCCACACACTTGCTTGCTTCCTGTAAGGCCCTAACCCTCCCCTTGCAGTCTACTGCCTTATAAACCCATGCAGCCCCTTTCTTGGTACATATATGCCTGACTGTTCCCCAGGACAGTGTCACCGCTGAGCTCAGCTAATAAAGCATTTTCTTTTTCATTTTTGGAGTCCATTGTTTTTCACCATCTCATTTGGGGGCTCATCCAGGATCTCACCTTTTTTGGGGTCTTCCCCCTGGATTCCAATTCCTCAGATGAATCAGACACCTCTGAGGAACAAGACACCAAGATCTTTTTGAACGTGACTTCTTCTCACTGGCAGGTACTTGTTACTCTTTCTTTTCTCTGTGTCCTATGTTCATGTTTCATTCTTATGGTGCACCATACTTTGGGGAAATCACAGCCCTAAGCCTGATCCCATTTATGTCAACATGTCACCAACTTGAGGGGAATTTTATTTCCAAGAAGCTTACAGCCATCTTGCCTTTGTCTTTGTGGTGGGCTTCTACCATCTTTTCTTTGTTCATTTGTACCCCTGTCTTGTGTGTCTGCCATTATGGGTCAGACTGCTTCCTCCCCTTGGTCACCCTTGCAACTTGTCCTCAATCATTTCAAGGATTTTAGGGATCAAGCTGCTGCATATGGAGATCCTGTCCACCCTAAGGAGCTAAGGAACTTCTGTGAACTTGAATGGCCTTCCTTTGGTGTTGGGTGGCCTTCACAGGGAACTTTTAATTTACAAGTCTCTCAACAGGTCCGCCAAGTTGTCTTTGGACCCCCTCATAATCTGATCATGCATCCAGATCAAGTGGTCTATACTGAAGTCTGGATCAACTTGATCCAAGACCTGCCCTTGTGGATACAAAAACTTCTATGAGAAGGACCTTGGGGGGCACAACCTCTCCTCATGGCAATGATGAAAACTAAGGTGCCGCCTCCTCCTGCAGTCCTACTTCTTCCTGATGATTCCCCTCCTCTTTCCCAACCCCCTCCTTACCACCCTGATCCTCCAAGCTCACCGGTGTCCTCTCCATGAGCCCCTATCCCTCCTCCACCGGCACCACTACTGACAAGAGCCCCTGCCCCTCTTAGCTCTCCCCATACCTGCAGCTGTTGTCCCCCACCTCTCTCCTCCACACCTAGCCCTGACTCCACTGAGTCACCACCCTCCAACCTCCCCCTCCGAGAAGCCCCTCCCTCAGACTCCTCTCAGGGCACCTTTTTCACATATATCCCCTTTTCCACTAGTGATTTGTATAACTGGAAACTGCAGAACCCCCCTTTTTCCAAAGATCCACAGGCACTGATATCTTTTCTATCTGATTTACCCATTGGCCGACCTGGGATGACTGTCAACAGCTTTTGCAGACTCTCTTGATATCTGAGGAGTGAGAATGAATTCATACTCTAGCATGTCAATCTGTCCTCCATACCAACAGAGAACCTACTTCAGATCCAATGAGACTTGCTGTTGTTTTTCCCTTGACCCACCCCAACTGGGACCCCAACACAGATGGAGGTAAGGAGGCTCTCGATCAGTATCGCCAGACTCTACTCATGGCACTTCAAGCTGCAGCTTGAAAGCTGACTAATTTATCAAAGGTAGCTGAGGTGAGACAATTGGCTTCTGAGTCCCCATCAGCTTTCCTTGAGCACCTCCTAAGAGGCCTATTGTATGTGTATATACATATATATATATGCCTATAGATCTGGAGGCACCAGAGAACAGACAAGCTGTTAATATAGCCTTCCTCTCCCAGTTGGCCCCTGATGTTAAACATAAATTGCAAAAATTAGAAGGCTTTGAGGTGATGATGTTAGGACAGTTAGTGGAAATAGCCCAAAAGATTTTTGACAACAGAGAAGACTCACAAGATAAAAAATTGGCTAAGATTTTGGCCATGTTGGCTAAAGGGCATACTCAGGCCAAAAAAGAAAGAGGCCAACAAACTGAAGGCCCCACTAGGCCCCAATGTGCATATTGTAAGGAAATGGGCCACTGGAAGAAGGATTGCCCAAAATTAAAAGCCAAGATGGAAAAAGGGGAAACTACTCCCTGTGTCTTACTGGAGAAAGACTGACAATTGTGTTGATCTGCTCCCCCTGAACCCTGGGTAACCCTAACTGTACAGCGGGGGCAACCCATAGACTTCCTGGTCAATACTGGGGCCAGTTATTCTGTGCTACAGTACCCCCTTAGGAAAATAATCAAAAATACCTTGGCTATTCAAGGAGCCACTAGTGACATCCAATGCTACCCATGGACTCATGCTAAGGTTACTCATTTGGGGAACCAAACTCTAACTCCTTTCTTGTAGTTCCTGGGTATCCTGAACCCCTACTTGGCCAAGACCTACTTCATAAACTTCAGGCCAATACTACTTTCTCTGAGGATGGCCTTCATGTTCACCTCCAGGATACACCAAAATAGGGAGATCCCCTTATATGTCTCTCGACTACCTGCCCCAGTACTAAGGGACACTTATTACTGACAGAACCAGAAAGGCTTCCTTCAGAGTCTCAGCCCAAATTACTGGACATCCTCATACAAGAAATTCTGGTCTTGAGGGCTGAAACTAACCTTCCAGGACTGGTTGTTAATCATGCACCCCTAGGTATTGAACTCCTGCCTCATGCTACTCCTATCAGGGTATGTCAGTATCCATTACACCTCCAGGTACCAATAGGAATCTCAAAACACATTCAGAGACTAGATAAAGCCAATGTTCTGATACCTTGCACATTGGATTATAATACTCCACTGCTGCCTGTCCAAAAACCAGGGACTGCAGACTACTGACCGGTTCAAGACCTAAGAGAGGTAAACAAATGTGTTGTAACCCTCCACCCAACTATAACAAATTCTTATACATTTTTAAGTCTTCTCCCTCCAGACAAAACTTTGTATTCAGTTCTTGACTCAAGGATGCCTTCTTCACCATCCTGATTGCTCTGATAAGTCAACCTATTTTTGAGTGGATCAACCCAGACACCAGGGGCTCATCCCAACTGACCTGGACTAGGTTACCACAAGGTTTTAAGAATGCTCCAATGCTATTCAATGAGGGCCTAAATAAGGACCTCTAAGAGTTCCATGGTGAGCACCCAGGGATCACCTTGTTGCAGTATGTTGTCAATGTCCTGGTGGCAGCCCCTAGCTAGAGAACTGCCTGTAGGGCACATGAGACTTATTGCATACTTTAGGATATCTGGGTTATCACATTTCTGTGAGAAAAGCTCAACTGTGCATGCAAGAGGTGACTTACCTGGGTTATAGCATTGTTAAAGGCAAATGGTCCTTGTCTTCCAAAAGAACTGTGGTGATCCTTCAGATCCCTGAACCTCAAACTAAGAGGCAAATTTGAGAGTTCCTGGGATCTATAGGCTATTGTTGCCTCTGGATACTGGACTTTGCTGAGGTAGCTCAACCTCTCCATGCTGCCACAGGAGGAACTCCTTCAGATCTACTTGTTTGTACTGAAAAGGAGAGCCACACCTTTCAAAAATTAAAAATGGCTCTTACTCAGGCACTAGCACTGGCTTTACCTGACCTGACCAAACCTTTCTGTTGTTCATAGCTGAACAATGAGGAATAGCAAAAGGAGTATTAACTCAAGCTCTGGGACCATGGTGGCATCCTGTCACATATCTCTCAAAAAGATTAGACTCAGTAGCTATAGGATGGCCAAACTGCCTCCAAGCCATTGCTGCCACTGCCTCCATAGTACAGGTGGCCAATAAATTAACTTTCGGACAAAAACTCCAAGTTGTGGCACTTCATGCAACTGAGGCCCTTCTTAGGGCTCCACCTGATAGATGGCTCTCCAATGCAACAATTGTGCAATATCAGGCCCTGTTGCTTAATTCTAACCTTATTGAATTCAAGGAAACTTTTGCCCTTAACCCTGCAACCCTTCTGCCTGATGATGACCCACAGAGGCTTATCTACAATTGTCTGGACTTGCTTTCCACAACCACCAATCTCTGCCAAGACCTCACTGACCTCCTCCTGGAACATCCAGATGTTGTGTACTTCACCAACAGCAGTAGCTTCATGTTTGAAAGTAAAAGGGTTGCAGGAGCACCTGTGACCACAGAGACACAAGTTGTTTGGGCTCAACTGCTAGACCAAGGTACATCAGTTGAAAGGGCCATTGCTCTTACAGAAGCCCTAAAATTAGCCAAAGATTTAAAGGCAAACATATACACAGACAGTCATTATGTCTTTGCTATGGTTCATGTTCATGGGATTATTTACCAAGAATGAGGACTCCTGACTTCTGTGGGCTAAAAATCAAAAATACCACATATATCCTGGACTTGCTGGCTGCCATCTGACTACCTAAGTCTATAGCAATAATACACTTTAGAGGTCATCAAAAAGGGACAGAGTCAATATCTAAAGGAAATGCTTTAGCAGAAAAAAATGCTCTAGAAGCTGTCTTAAGGTCATCCATGCAGCCTGTGACCCATCTGCTACCAGTCTTACAGCCCTCTCATTTGCCTCAGCTTGTTTATTCAAAATCAGATCAAGAACTGGCTAGACAACGAAAAGCAAAACAAGTACCCCCTGAAAATTGGTACCAATTGCCAGATAAACAAATTTTAATACCTGCTGCCCTAGGAAAAGACTTAATTCTTCAAATCCATCAAGTCTCACACATGGGCTCTAAATTAGCTGAATTGCTCCAACACAGATATTTTATTCCAAGATTGACCCAACTAGCAAAGGAAGTAAGTCAAAGATGTTCACAGTGCCTCCAAGTAAATGTAAAGGCTGTTGCTATTCAAGAAGGAATTCGATTCTGGATATGTTTTCCAGGGGAACATTGGGAGATTGATTTCATGGGCATGGGAAAACCAGGATTACATGGACACAGGTATCTATTGGCTTTAATAGACACCTTCACTGGAAAGACTGGAGGATACTCAACAAAATGAGAATCGGCTTTAGTTGTCAAAAAGCTTTTATAGGAGATAATTCCAAGATTCAGCCTACCCTTATCCATAGGGTCCAACAATCATAGCTTCCATAACTAACAAAGTAGCTCAGTTATTAAAGATTGATTGGAAACTTCCCTGTACCTACCATCCCCAAAGTTCAGGCCAGGTCGAAAGGATGAACTATACCTTAAAAGAAACACTTAGTAAGTTGATCTTGGAGTCTGGTGAAAAATGGGTAAGTATCCTCCCTTTTGCATGCTCATTGTACCCCATATGTCTCTGGAATAACTCCTTTTGAGGCAGTCTATGGAAGAATGCTTCCCCTTATCCCCCATCATGAGAGTGCCCATTTGGCTGAAACCCCTAATCACAGTTTAATTAAGTCCCTTCAGACTCTTTAATCTGTGCTCACTTCTATCCATCCCCTCTTCTGAGACCACCAAGCCAAACCTCTGCCCACACCAGAGACTCTGCTTGTTGCTAATCCTGGAGACCAAGTGCTACTTAAGCCTTGCTGGACCGGACCAGACACCATTGTCCTTAGCACCCCTATGGCTGTCAAAATAGCAGGAAAACCTAACTGGATACATTATTCTCACATCAAGGTTGTCCCACCAGATGCCCAGGAAACAGATAAGTGGACTATTACATGGACTGAGGACCCCCTTAAATTTAAATTGTCAAAATGCTCTTGATAATCCTTTTCACTTGTCATATACAGCTTGCCTTGTTAGCTAGCCATAATCCAACCCTTTATACCTGGACTTTAAAAAAGTCCTTAACTGGTGAATTTCTAGCTAGAACCACTAATCCATATAGTAATCTTTCTGTAGACCTATGCAAGTTCTTTCCTAGCAGGACCCCTGAACTAATTAAGGTCATTTATCAGATAGGAGCTGGAGGCCATCATGCAAATGGCCACCACACAGATGCAGAATTTGTGGTGTCCTAATATCAGAAAGAAAGTTACAAACAATAAAAATTTATATTTGTCCCCAAGAACAATCCTCTGGAAACCCTATCAATGAGGATTTCTGTAGCGGAAGACACAGTCAATATTATTGTGCCTATTGAGGATGTGAATCTATTTCCCCATGGGGAAATAATGATCCTTTTATAGATGTTAAAAGATCCTTAAGGCCAGCTGGTTGTACAGTCTCAAATTGTAACCCCCTCATACTTACTTTTAAACAAGTCCATAGCAGAGATTGGGTTGGGGAAAAGGCTTGGGGTATCTAAGTCTATGTATCTGGATATGACCCTGGGACAAGCTTCCACATCTACAAGGAATGAGCCAAGAGCTTCCCTACTTGACCAGCCATTGGGCCACTGGATCTGCCTGCTCCCCTACATAGAAAAGCTCCCAAACTTCCTACTGCTACTACTCCTGCCACTACTCCTGCAACCAACCTAGATATCCCCTTACTGCAACCTTATTAGCCTGTCTCTGACTTTTACAGTCCCCTAGACATAATGTTCCAATACCTGAACTGCAGCAACCCCAACCTTACCCAGGACTGCTGGCTATGCTTAACCCTAACCCCCTTTTATATAGGAGTGGCTCTATAGATCTCTATAGGCTCAAATACCTCTTTCCAAATCCAGAACTCCACCACCTTGAATTCTAACTCCTCTTGTTGGTGGGGACAAAAACCTATCCTAACTCTAGGAAATGTTCAAGGAAAATGAACTTGTGTTCAGTCTGCTACCCATAACCTCAACTCTAGCTCCTGTGCAGACTTATGTTCTGACTGTATTGTGATATCTAATGTTTCTTACACACTGAGTCAATACCTGGAAGCCCTTACAGGATCTTGGTTTGCTTGCACCTCAGGTTTAACTCCTTGCATCATGCTTAATATAATTACTAGACATACTGAACTATGTATTCTTGTACACGTATTTCCCCAAGTTTACTGGTATTCTGGTACAAGTGGAAGAGAACACTTAAATTTAGAATCTGACTTCTCTAGAACAGCCCAAGCAGCCCCTGTGTTAATCCCGATCCTTGTGGGATTAGGTCTATCTGGGCCTACAGTTCTAGGAGCTACAACTTCAATAATTTGTGACAAAAATTACCATGAATTGAGTGCCCTCATAAATAAGATCTAGCAGCTTTAGAACATTGGGCATCTAACCCAGAAGAGTCTCTAGGTTCCTTGGCTGAAATGGCTCTCCAGAATCACAGAGGCCTAACCTTGTTATTTATGAAAGAAGGTGGGTTATGTGTGGCACTAGGCGAGGCCTGCTGTTTCTACACCAATCTGGAGTCATCTGAGACAGTATGAACAAGCTTAGAAAAAGACTCCATGAATGAGAACAACAGTGACAAATGGACCAGAATTGGTTCCATAATCAGTTCTCACTATCCCCTTGGCTGACCACATTGCTCTCAGCTCTGATAGGACCAATTATTCTCTTCTTACTTGCCTTGACCATTGGACCATGTATTGTAAGGTGCCTTCTAAACCACATCCAGGACCAATTTCAGGCTGTTAAAATGCTTATACTTAACAAGAAAGATATAACCTGTTGCCTACACATGACTATACTATAGAGTCAAAGATTTGACTCAGTGACCAAAAGCAGCAGGGAATGTTGTAAGTTCAGAAACTTAAAATGTGCTGTGCTAATTGCTTAAGGTGCCTTAACATCTTGCTCTCTTTCTGTAAGACTTATGTAATTGCCATTTAACTTGCAAGCTTGTGGTTTACCCACCAGGTAACCCCTCCCCCACACTTCCTTGCTTTCTGTAAGACCCTAACTCCTCCCCTTACAGTCTACTGCCTTATAAACCCCTGCAGCCCCTTGCTCGGCATGTACTTCCCTGACTGTTCCCCGGGACAGTATCGCCACTGAGCTCAGCTAATAAAGTACTTTCTTTTTCATTTTTGGAGTCCATTGTTTTGACCATCCCACAGAGCTGTGCTCAATTGTATTTTCTCTCATTTCCACAGAATGATTCCACTACTTTCTATTGTATCCTTGATTTTAGTTTACAAACCCACCCGGGACTGAGAATTTAACATTTATAAAGCTCCTCTGCTATGGTTAAGTTCTAATTGTTTCTCTACTCTATATGCCTTTCAAATATAAAAGATAATGTTTCTATAAGATTTCCAGGGAGCCACTCTGTATTTCATAAACTGGTGATTTCTTCTTAACCTTTGTCTTGGTTACTTTTCTATCATTGCCGTGAAAAAATACCAGACACCCAAAATTAAGGAAGGAAAGATTTATTTAGCTTACAGTTTTTGGAGGCTTCAGTCTGTATTCAGCTGGTTCCAAGGCAAGGTGGCATTGCTAAGGAGTAATGGTTCATGGTAGCTGCAAGACAAGAGCTAGCAGGGCAAAAAAGAGAAGAGCACACCTCCTTCTCTCCCTTATATTGTATGATGGCTCTCCACCCCTGGGTGGGTGCAGCACTCACCACCAATCTAAGAGCTTGACAATGAACCAATCAGAAGGGCTAGATTCAGCTGTCTTCATGATAGCAGGAGGCTTTGGAGGAACATTTAGATAAACCACAACAACCATGACATTACATATCTTGAAAATCAGCATGGTTTATCCAATTCCATGGTATTTATTCACTGATTCTGTCATATTTCTTTATTAGCAAATTATGATATACAACCAAGATGTCCCACTCCACTGATGCACCATTCTGGTTAATCATTAGTAGAACTGTTAATAATTCTGTTGCTATAACATGGCAAAAGCTGTCAATATGCTACTATATAGTTGTGGTTGTATCTTCTCAGAGTAAACCAGTTAGTAAGTGATCCATGTTCAAATCCCCAGAACTACCCTCTGTACTGGTTATTTTAAATTGAATTCTCCAGAAGTAAACACTGAGTGAGACCATTGGACCATAAGATTTACTGAGGAGTGTCTTTGAAGACACTTATCATGTAAGAAATGGAAAAAAGTCATGGCTGGACAGAGAAGGAAGGACTAACACAATGTGGTTGGAAGTAAAGTGTTGACTTATATTATGGGAATCTCTGGAGCTCACAGATCTTCCAAAAGTGCTCTAAATTAAGAGAACTATTGTATCCCTACATCAGTCAATCATCAATTACAGACCAAATTCTTTGCAAGGCACCAAAAGTTATATAAGCATGGTACATAGCAGTTCCCAGTGAAGGGCACACAATTAAGCTGTTCATATTCACAGCATGGATTGCATTGGCCATGGAAAAGGACACTGTATTTATTATAACAAATACTGTATTATACTGCTCTCAAGAGATGCCAATCCATTGAAAACTGGAATAATGGAAAGGATACTTGTGTGCTTAATTATGTTGTGAGATATTTACATAAGTCCTATCAAGATATCAATGTGAAACTCAGGGTAAAAGTTATATTCTAGCAATGAAACACAGACTAATATTCATTGTATCATTTATTTTCATATATATATATATATATATATATATATATATATATCCCAAAACTAAGAATCTCCATCATTTCTATTTTCTGTTAGATATATCCCAATGAACCTTTCACTATTCTGTCAATGAATGAACTAAAGAATAATGTCTTTCTTGGCTGTCAGCTTCTGAAAACCTGACATCAGTTGAGTTCCAGAGGCCTGTTGAGCATGATGGATTTTGTTTTTGTATGACTTTGCCTCTTGTCTCTGTTTTTTGAATTTTGTCACAAATCTGTGATCTATTAATAGACATGGTTTTCTCTGCTTTCTTCACTCATCATTTTTTCAAGTTAACATCAAAAAGTTACATACCTCACAAGAATTTTCGGCGGGTGTTTCAAGATCTACTCTGGCTGTCATACAGCCCTGCACTTCTTTACACATAGATAATTGCATGTTCTTCACTCTCATATCTTTTGTATATTGAGTTGAAATTATATGTAATCTTCTTTAGTATAGTTTGGGGTTTTTTTAGTCCACATCACATGTATCCTGAAAAGAATAGCCATTTCATATATATATTCTTTTTTTTTCATCTATACATCAAATGATCACTTAAATAGGCACTAGGGGACACTGCAAGGCTAAAGACTATGTCACCATTCTCCATGAAATAAAAGTGTTTGGGGAAACTAAATTATAACACATAAATTACAATATAGCATGGTAAGATGCTTACACTTCGTTTTATTTATATGAGAGCATTAGTTTGATAAATTTTGAGCTAGGTAGTGGTTGCTGAACATAACTCCATGGTGTAGGATTTTACTTTTACCCATGCAGCTCTTATGCCTGTAACTCAACTGCATTCTTCCTTTGAGACTCAATTCAAATGAGTATTTTGATTTTAAGAATGCCTCAAAGATTAGACTCCAGTATATTACAAACTCTATATATTTTCATAGCAAATTAACTCTGTCATAGATTTTCTTATTAATGAAAAATCAGTATTTAAAATGCTTTCTTTTATTAATTGCTAATATTTATAGGCTATGTAGTATTGCTGACTATTCCTGTATTATCTCTCATTTTTTGGTATTAACCTCATGTTTGCCAGGCAGGCTCTGTGCCACTGAGCTATATCTCCAGCTCTTCTGTATTCTCTGTATGCATTTCTACATAAATTTTCAAGACAGACTCAGAAAGTAAACATTACTATTTTCATTTTAAGGTACATATTGTAATAATAGCTATTGACAAACACAAGTTATTGGTCCCTCAGAATTGTTTGATTACTGATTGCAGTTGGGGGAATTACTGTTTTTTGATTTTCTTTTTTCTTTTCTCTTCAGAAAACCCTAAAAATCTCCTACATTTCATTTCCTGTGAAATATCTTTTCTTGTGAATTTGTCTAAGACACGCTCATGTCCTCCAAGACAATATTACTTACTAGAAACTGCCCTCATGTCCCTGCCCACAGAGACTTTCTCACTGCTTTGGTTTTGATTTTCACAGGAGCACAATGAAATTTCCCAAAAGTATACAATTGGACAAGGGAATGATGTCAAAAGATTTTAGAAACATTTACCTTCATAGACAATAAACATCAATGAAGTTTAGATAAATAATTCTTTTGTGTTTACAAGTATCTCTTTAAACTGTTTTTGTCTATCACAAAATGCCACACTTAGCCCTGAGCTAAATTCAGACTTTTACAGATGTTTACCTGCCTCATTTAATTTATTGACTAGGAAATAAAATAAAAGTAAAAGTAGCCTGAGGGTTAAATTTTTTGGAAGAAAAAAAAAAACCCAGAAATTCTACAATCTGCTATTCTGGCTTATAGAGAGAGCACTATCAAGCAAGGATCCAAAGAAAAGACAGAGAAACTTTTATATATGTATAAAATTTATGTGTATGTAAATGTTTGCATAAATGAATATATAGTGTGTATAGGCATATAGAGGTATATGACAACTATTTATTCTTTTTCACATTGTATGTATTACATAGAAAGAAAAACACCTGGAGAGATATGTATTTCAATGACCATTTCCAAAATTTTAAGCAATATCTTTTGAATTTAGACTTAAAATGTTCTCCAAGTTAAGCAAATAAACAGAATTTTTTTAGACCCTGAATCTTTAGCATACTCTTTTTTCTTTTTTTTTATTATTGTTATTTGTAGTTGTTCTCTTTAAAGCAATATATTTGTATATATGAAGAGGTTTTGATCATGGTGAATAATGCAAATAATTTCATGATTTTAATAGACCAAATGCAATGCTTTCATTACAGTGTTTTAAAAATCACAATGTTCTTTTCGTGAATTTTCAATAAAGGTGGCTATTATGTGATGGAAATCATTTCATGCTCGATGAAAAGCAAACTACATTTAATGCTCAAAGAAGTCAAAAGAACCACTGAAAATAGATCTCAATTTGCCTTTATAGCATCCATTTCTCCTTGTGAGGCAAAGAAATCACACTGGGAAAGAAACAGGTGCTGGAAAGCTGCTCATGTAAGAGACCATTAGCCTCAGGAAATGGTAAGTGTTGAGAAATATTTTCTTTTCCCTGATTCACATTTAGGTGCAACATTCTCTCCATTTACCTTGTCAAATGCTTATTTCTGTCCACATCCTATCTCTCTGATTTGCTGCACTGAGTGACTGATAACAAAACGCTAGCATGATAGTAGTTGATAATACTAGATAGTTCAAGATTTATTAAGGAAAAAAAAACTTTTCGCTTGCTCTGCTGCTTTTCTTCTGAAACTTTAAATATTTTTGTAAAAGCAAATATCATTTTTCTTATAGGTCACTATTTTGTAGTAACATATTTTAACATAGTGATCCCCTCTTTGCAGGATGAGGAAAAAATATAAATAATTCTATATTTTGGAGATATGAACAGAACTTTGCTGAAATTCTTGTTTAGGAGAATAGTAGGCAAAAGAATAAAGAAAATAATTATATTTGTCTTTTCAAAAGTTTTTACACTAACAACTAAAGTGCCTTCATTATAAGGAGTTCACTATCCCTGTAAATATATCAAGTATCCTGCCAAACAATAATTATATACCATTCAGGTATGTTTAAAATATATAAAGAGCTGTAGTGATGAAATAAAAAAACACAATAAAAATATTTTACCCTTTACTTATTAGAAATAAAACAGCTGTGTGAAACAAAACACAAATTTTCCTGTTTAAAAGCAGAAAAAAATTCAATAAATAATTATGTAGTACATATTTTCTTGTGGCTACACTGTGTTAGAAAGAGTTGAACAGCACTGCCCAGTGGAAAAATACCCTCCTGTGCTGCTCCTATGCTTTATCATAGTTCTTCAAAGCCAGTTTATTTTCAAAATAGTTTTCTTTTCAGATCTATGACTCATAACAACTTAGTGTTGAAAAAGCTCCATGTATGAAAAATAACAGTTTACTGCTTATCTGCTATGTTATGCTAACTTACCAAAAGACCTGAAGCTCAGTATGACATGTGACCTGATTTTACTTCATTGTGATTGCTTATGAAACTCATAATTGAACCTGGATAGCCAAATAGCATAAAGTAATTGGATTTAAAGGTCAATTATTTTGGCAGGCTCAAAGGTACAAGTGTCAACCTTTGATTTGCGAAGAGAGAGTCCCTGGGGTTTCTGATTGAAAAAGTCCTCCTGGAGAACTGGCTCCCTAGGATTCATTTCACAGTCTTCAGCTATCTTGACACTCAGAGGTCTCTCATTCACAGGTCAATGGATATCGGCTATTACTGGTATTGGTATCATCCATGGGGTGCTGGGTTTTCAGGCACACAGAATATGAGAGTTATGGAGTCATGGAGGTTTCTATCCAGATTTCAGATAGATTCTGAGAAGCCAGACAATATGGTGTGACAGAGTCACAGTCCTTTCCAAGATCCCCTGAGAGGGAAATACATGAAGCTCTAAGAGTGAAGCTGAAGCTACAACAATGTCACCAGGAAGTTGGCGGGATGAGGAATGTGAATCATCTCCAGGTGAAGGACAAAGTGCAGCCAGCCAGAGAGAGACCATGGGGGCTGAAACCAGTCAGGTCAAAGCTGCACAAGCCTGTTGGATTTCACATTGCACCATTATGTGCCCCAGTTACTGGATGTGGAGCTATGGGATTTAATTTAGCCCTATGGGTTTTGGTCTTATTTTGGTCACATTATTTTCTGTCTGCCTATTCCACTCTTTCTGAATGGGTGGAATTTACCCTGTGTCACTGGACAATGGGAATTTATAACTTGCTTTTTTTGAATCTTCTAGGGATTCATAGTTAGGAATTTATTTTGAGTTTCAGAAGACTTTGAAAAATGGGACTGAGAAATGCTGGAATGATTGAGAGAGTTTGAGGAGGGGATTATTAAATTTTCAGTTGTATACAGGGTAGTTACATCATATTAGGTGGATCTTGTTATTATGTTTATTTGGAGATTAAATTTGGTTTAAGGAGATGTAATTAGATGTCAAGTCGACAAGGAGTAGAATTGTCCCAATTAATCTTAATTGTCAACTTGATTAGATTAAGGGTGTCCTAGGGGACTGGTTGGTTCACAGGAATACTGTGTCCATTTGTGGGCCAAGCCACTGATGTTCATGGCAGAATGTACTGCCAGGAGGAAGCAGGTCACAGGAGGAATGGCTTTTGAGGCTGTTTCCTTGTGGTTACTGTGTCTCTTTGCAGTTTGCCATACATTGCCCTTTCACCGTGATGTTCCGGCCTTGCATTCCACCAGCCCTGGACTGAAATCTCTGAAGTTAAATTTCTGTAAGTTCTGTGTGTTTCTATATTTTGGTTAAGCCAAAGGAAATCAGATAAATGCAGTAATCATTAACACAGCAAATTTAATCTCTACAGTTAAGATATTTCTTAGTGTAATGCAACTTTCTTTTAATTAACAGTTTATTTTTCATATAATTCATAAATATGATAATGAAACTCATTGAGCTCTAGGATGTGTATTTTATCTAACCAAAAACTATCTAAATAAATTTATTTCTTTGTGTATTTAATAAAAATTGCTGCTGAAATGTAATTATCTTTAGACTACCTCAAAACTTTTCTTTATCCACAAATCATCTCTTAATTATTTGATTTTTTAAAGTATAAGCTGATTATCCATTGTGTCATATAAACACAAGTGCATCAAATGTTGAGGTGTTTTTCTGATTTGGTATATTTGTGGATATCTAACGAGATAGCTAGGGAAAAATGAAATATAAACATGAAATTCACCTATTTTTATATACACCTTACAGACATAGTCTGATGGTAATTATATGAAGTATTTTTAGGAGGGGTGGAGAGAGAGTATTTTTAAGAAGAGTAATTGTAAATAATGTCAAAAACATTAGAATAGAACAAGCTGAAATTAAGTTTAGAAATTAACAAATTTTATCTCATTGGTAATTTACAGATTAAGTCCTGTGAAAGAAAATTAGATACAATTTAAAATTAGAAAGAATTTCATATACAGTGAAACACTAAGTGTAAACAAAAAGCACAAAAAACATATTTACATGTAAAATATTTTGCTCATTCAAAATATGATCAAAAATTACAATACTGTCTAGTCTAACAAAAAATACAAAAGAAATAAAAATAATGAAATAATTCAAATTTCAAAGAATTTTTTAACAAATGATATAAAAATAAAAGAATCATTTCTAAGAAAAAATGTTTTCTATATTAGCTAAATATTTGATAAATATTATGCATTATTTTATGCTATTATTTATCTTAAAATGCAAAGCTTAAAATGCAACTATCTAAAAATATTCTCTAAAGATATGTTGATATAGGAAAATAAAGAAGCAATAACATTTTAGAAAGAACCACCATAATGGGAACTGTGCCCCATCAAACTTAAAAAATGAAAAAAAAAATATTAAAACTGTGTGACAACCAGGTTTTGAAACAAATTAATTGACAGTGAGTTCTAGACAAAGTAAGATATATGTTTGAAATAAGATTTTAAATATATTATGGATAAAGTTTAATTTATTTCTCATACAAAATAGAATGATATAACTCCAAATAAGTTAGTTTTTAAAGTTCAAATATAAAAACAGCAATTTGAAATATCCAATGAATCTAAACAAACCATGCACAATAAATAGGAATGGAAATCAATTATGCTTTTCTTTCAAATAATTTCACTCATTCAATCATTCATTCAGCAACATCTTCAGAAGGCCAACTAAGTAACAGAATTGGATCGATGAGAGCAAAAAATAACTAAACCCTTTATACTGATGATATAATGGATTATAATAGAAATATCCATGTTCCATACTGCAAAATCTCAGAAAGTAGAGGACCATATATTATGTTCCAGGATGAAGACTTGACAAATTGAGGCCTGGAAGATGTTTTCTCAAATAATTAGAATTGTTGGAAGACAGAAAAAAAATCCCAAATATCAAAACAATATTATAACTGTGCCTAGAAAGTGCTTGGCAAATTAGAGGAAATTAAAAGTCATCTAGTATTGTTGAATGAAAAGTTAGCAGGATGTGCCAAGTAAGGACCATTATTAACTTGATGAGGAGCTTGAACATCGTTTTAAAATGAAAATTAAAAATTGACAAAAAGGTAATTGGAAGTCATCAGATGTTTACAGTAGAAGAGTGTCGTGGTTAGTAAGAAATGTCATTGGATGAAGGTGTTGGATGGATTGGACTGAAGGTGGAGGGTAGTAAGGAAAAGGAATCAAGAGTAATCACTATCTTCTAGTTCAATATGTTGAACTCTTGAGCGTTTGTGTCCCCCAAAACTCATATGCTGACATCTAATCACCATGGGATGACATGAGACATGTAGTTTTGTGGAAGTGGTTAGGCTCTGTTTCATGGAAAGTATTAGTGCCTTTCAGGGGCTGCCTTGCCCCTTCCACCACATGAGGACCAAGCAGAGTCGCCACTGATGAACCAGGAAGCAGCCTCTCTTCTGACCCTGAATCTGCTGGTGGTTTGGCTTTATACTTCTAGACTTAAGAAGTGTGAAAAATAAATTTCTGGGTATTTTAAATAACTTTCAGCTTTTGTAATTTTTGAAGTATCTTAAAGGAACCAAGAGTAACTAGAAAGGCAGTGGTTACCACTGACTGAGATGTGACCAATTTAGAGAAAAACGAATTTGGGGTGAGGAAGTTTTCAAATGCCATTTTATAACTGTTATATTTCAGAAGAGTTTTAAAAATATAAGGGAATATGCCAAATGAGTAGTTAAATTCAGGTGAAAATTAAACATGAAAGTTACAAACTTTAGAGGCTTGGCATGTGTAAGGGAACTACATTAGATAACCAACCAGGGGAGACAGAGGCAGGTAGGAGAAGCAAGGTGCATTTTGCATTTGCTTGTGGTGGACTAACCAATTTGAACCAAACTTGTTGAGGACCATGCGAAGAGGCACATAAAATATTTGTAAATATCTCCTGTAAATCAGAGGAGAGTTTAGAAGGCAGTAATCATACTTTCCTTCATTATATCTGCTTCTTTTTGCAATGCTGAGAAAGTTCTGTTGGTCTCACAGAGCCAAGGTGAAGAATTAATGAACTTAAAGGTCTATGCTATAGGTTTTAGAGTTTCTCAATCAATATTCCAGAGAACCCATTGATTCTTAGAGATAACTAGGAATGAAAGATTATGGCTAAAAAACAAAAACAAATGAATTTATTGATTTTTAGACTTTCTATGTTTATCAGCCACTGAACAATTTCTTTTATAGGCCTTCTAAGTCTCTATGGTAAGAAATAAGGTGGTCATCACGCTCCCGCTCTCAGCTTTTTTGTTTGTTTGCTTGTTTTAAGAGAGTTTCACTTGATAGTATAATCTGGCTGTGAATTACTTATGAAGCCAGGGCTGGCCTCAAATTTATGCTCCGCCTGGCTCAGCTTTGCACATGCTGAGTTTACAAGTATGTGCCACCATGCCTGTTCCCTCTCAGCTTTGATATATTATTGGTGATAGTGATCATTGATCATTGTTGAGCTACAGAAGGGAGGTTGATTTCACTCTCCTTCCCCAATTATCTCCCCCATCTCCCAAAGTAGGCATCAGTGACTTACAGAAACAAATAATCTCTACCCGTACAACAGAAATTACAGTGACTTTTTGAAAAAGAAAGATTTCCAGATGTAGTGGCACACACCTGTAATCCTAGCACTCAAGAGGCTAAGGCAGGAGGATCATTGCAAGTTCAAAACCAGTCTAGGCTACAAAGTAAGTTCAAGTCCAGCCCAAACTGCATAACAAGACCCTGTCTCAAAAAAAAAAAAAAAAAAAGAAAAAGAAAAAAGAAAAGAAAGAAAGAAACTATGTACTCACATTGACTTAATTACTTACAATACTTTGCTATAATTGCTAAGACTGCAAAACTTGGAAAGTGTAGTTTAGAAGTGAATTGAGTTATTAGCTATTTACATATCTTATGACTTTTTTATTAATTTTTAAACTCTTCTATTTAATTTCCTCTCATCCCCATCCATGCTTAGGTAGCTCAACATAATGATTTGTAAAGTTGAAGTGTAAGATGGAAGAGAAAAGTGTAGGCAAAATTTTAGGACTGTGAAAAATTTTAAACAGGTGGTTGATAGAGAATTATAACTTTCTAAGTCAGTTCACTAAGAGTTAAGGTTAATCTTGATCATCTAGTTAGCTGGTTTCAGAGATGCTTAGGAGATTAGTAAGACATACTTCTGGATATATCTGAATGAGTCTGTGAGGTGCGACCATGGGATGTGCCCTTCCTCTAGGGCTCTTCCTTTGTGCTCTGTTTCCTGGCTGCCATAGAGCTAGTAGCTTCCTTTGTATCATTCTGTCACTGTATTTGTGGCTTGGATCCAGCCAACCATGGACTGAAACCTCTTGAATTGTGTACAAAATCCCCATTTCCTCCTTTATGTCGTATATGCCAGTACATGCCAGGTATGTTGACCCAGTAACAGAAAGGAGATTAATACAGTAGTGCAACAGAATTCTAATTCTTTTTCTTCAAAATAAGCTAATTGTCAATGAGTTGGATGGTGATTCAAATTGTCCTTCCATTACTGACATTGTGCAGGAAAAGATCTATAAATGCAGGAATATGGCTGGGAAAGTTGAAGTGACAAAGAAATATTTGCTAGGTAATGATGGCATTTTTCCCAAAACAAACAAAGTAAGTCATTTGTTTACTGGGGAAAGGGCTCTAAAAATAAGTTATTGTCAAGAAAAAAGCGAAGTCACGGTCCTTGAAAACCTATATTTGTCCTACATATAAAATTGTAGTGAGTAAAATACAGGATGAGAAAATGGAAACATTCTAATCTCAAGAAGAATGATAAATTGACATTTTGCTGACATGTTCTGTGATGTTTAAAGGTTTTGTGTGACAAACTGGGAAATAAAAGCTCTCTCACCAAGTAGATGAGCTAACAGATTTCACTGGTAAGTGTCACAGTAGCTCATTTGCAAGGATGGTGGCATTTAGCAAAATAGTCTGTGCTCCAAAGAGCTACCCCAAAACAACCATAAACCAAGACATATTAAGTATTTTTTCTAAAGTTCAGAAAAACACTTCTCTTTGGAAGAACTCGGTTGGATTCTATTTTGATGGTGTTTCATCAAAGATATACTACATGGGAGATGAGCAAAAAAGAAATACGGAAACTCATTGTGTACTCCACAGAGAACATCTGGTGTCAAATGCTCTTAGAAATAAAATGAAAAAAAATCTGAGTAATGCAACATAATGGTGAATTATATTGAATTCAGTTTAATTCACCTAGGAATATCCTTTTTAAAGCAAGTGAAAACCTGAACAAATAAGAATTACATTTATTATATAAGTGCAAAATGAGAAACTCTTCACTTTGTGAAGAAAGAGATCTCAGTGGGGTGTTTAACTGGAAGGTGGATGGCACGGACCCAGTGTGAAGACCTTGCTGAGCAGCCTAACAGTGAGGAGTAGTTTGTAGCCGCTCTGCTTCGCTGACATTTTCTTCACATGCACCAGTTGTATTAACTTAGGAAAAAATCTTGTTTTATAAATTCAAACGTTCTTGGGTTAAAAGGAAACAATCTTTTCAAAATTGAGAAGGGAGTTCTTACCATATTTCTGCTGCTATTTAGACTTTAGTGTGAGGGAGAATTTCAGCAAGCCCCATGTCTTATTTATATCTCGGAAGGCAAAACAGGAGTGAACTCAAATTTCCCTCCATGTGGCACACTGAATGGTTGGCTGAGGGAACCTTTCTTTTAATCTTCTTTTCACACTGAGGGTTTGACAGAGAAAGAAGTTAGAATGTCTTGAGCTATAACCTGATCATAGACTCAAGGTAAGAGTTCAACATCTACCCCTATACAAGTTCTAAATATTTGTTAGTAAACAGTTTCTAACAATTCACTGGGAATTGTTGAAGATTTTGATGTAGTTTTCAATATTCTATGTGTTAGCATGATTCCTTCCTGATTAACAAATAAGAGGAGCAAGAACAAATATGATCTCATTTTAGTTGAAAAGTCAATTCTGTGTATGCCTAATTCATTAGATCTTGAAGTAAACAACAAAAAGCATAATTTTCACACTAACAAAAATTTTATTTTGAAATTTTAAGTTCAAAAATAAAAATTTTGAATGCTACATCAACTCAATACATAGCAAAGATTAAATTTACCTTCCTGCTGTGTAAAATGTGTGAAGAAGAAAGACAATATGAAGCAATAGTTTTCAAGACACTTGATATCAGCAAATAATCCTTATTTGAGAATAAACAAATGAGCTGAACCCTATGATGCCTGTGTTTTATTACCTCAAGAGGCTTCCAAGACCACAAGGTGAACACAGTGGAACCGGGAAACTTCTGAGCTGAAATGACAATATAGACAGTTTGGCAAACCCAAGGTAGGTAAATCTCATAGTCTGTATTATGACCAGCAAAATATTGGAGCAAGACAACCCAGCATATATCACAGCTACAGAATTCTGACCTCATGCATATAGAGAAAGTAGTTGAGGGTATAAAAGAGTAGAGCTAGGTAAGAAGATTAGAAGGACATATCAAACCAAGAATGTTGCCTTTTCCTGGCATTTAGAATGAAAAACAAAAGGAAAAACAAACAAAAAAGCAATTCACAAGGCATTGTACCGAACATCAAGAAAGTTTTGTCTCAGTATCAGGGGATAAATAGCTCCTGAGCTGAGTATTACTCTTGCTTATCCTAACAAATTATAAAAGACAGACACAAAGGGATCAAGTTATTTTCAAGAAACTTAACCAGAGGCTAGAATGAAAATCAAGGATGATTAAAAGGAGTACAGAATTATGTATTACTCTGCAACATCAAAGTCATAGTATCTATTGTCCAATCAAAGATTACCAGGGCCAAAAAGAAGTATAAAGCACAATCTTCAATGATAATAGCAATCAACTGAAACAGATCTAGAATAGAGACAGATGTTTGAATTAGCAGACAAGGACATTAAAACAGTTATGCAAATACACTGCATGTAATGTGTCCAAAAATATGTAGACTTGGGTGTTCCTTTTGAAAAGACCTAAACTGAACTCCTGGAGATAAAAAAAGAAAAGTACAATGAAGAGGATTAATGACAGATTAGACTCTGTGAAATAAAAGACTGATAAAGTTGTAGACATGTCAAAACAAGCTATCAAAAAAGAAATATAAAGTAAGTAAGAATTTAAAAAGACACATCATGTATTATGGAACCAGTTTAACAGATTAGTATGCATGCAATTGGAAATCAAAAAGAGGAGAGATGAGGTAGACATTAAACATAGAGTACTAAGAAATTAAAAGAGTTCAAGATTCACTATTTTCAAATTTTGGAATGAGAGGAAGAGAGAGGATTTTAGAATGGATGGAAATAAAAATATATGTTTGAATACTAATTAAATATAATTTGATATTAAATACTTTGTTTAAATTCTAATACTGTCATCAGTAAATCATATCAATCAGTCAAAAAACCCCCCAAAACCATAAAACAAAAAACCAAACCCCAAACATAGCCTGACCTTTGTGAACTCTTTCACAGAATCACACAAAAAAGAACAATGTGTGTGTGTGTGTGTGTGTGTGTATAAGGCAGATAGCCATAATCTAGAGGAGGATATTACATGAAAGTAAACATGTAAGCTGATCTTATGTTTCAATTTCTGAACTGAACCAAATTGTAACAGATGTAAGTAAATGAAAAGATATGGCTTGGTCTTGAATGGGGAAAGTCAATATTATGAAGATGTCAGTTTCACCACAAAATGACCTGTGAATTCAATAGAATCTTATTTCAAATGCCAATGTAACTTATCAGAAATTTACAAACCAAATGTGGAATTTATATTTAAGACCAAAATTAGTCACTGACATCTTGAACAAGAATGTAAAATGACATTCTCCTTCATATATTAAAAGTTACAGGAAAATTACAGCAATAAAGCACTGCTGTATTTTGCAAGGAGAGTGTAGACCAGTGAAGGTGAGGGCTATGATTTATGTGAACTTGCCTTGATAATTCTATCTTGTCTTTTAAACCCATAAATTCTTAAAGGTAAGGCATATTTTGAGAGTAGATTAGGAGAGAGAATACCAGGAATTTCTGATGCACCAGTGGCTCAATTTGTAAAAAAAGAATGGAAGGAATTAGCTAAACAGGGAATGTAAAAAAAAAAGAATGATTGAAAACAAAAGTACTGTGGCCTGGTTGTTATACTGTAAAAGCCTACAGAGGACAAAATTTAAATGTTGATAGTTAATGATTAAGATGAGATTTTGTGGCTGCTGGAAGATTTCTCTTGTTTCAGTTGTCAATTTAGCCCACACATTATCTGGAAAAGCAAATTACTTACAACCACTGATTTCCTGCAGACCGTGGAATCCCAGGATATTCTGTTAAAAGTTATTTCATAAAGAAATAATAGAAGACCAAAAATCTTTCCCAGCATAAATTTTCAAAATAGATCATGTAGAAGGGGATTGCATCTCTAATGTTAGAAAATGCAGATTTGAAAAGATTGTTTTGGAGAAAACAGATGCCAAATGTCTGCAAGCATGTGTGAGAGAATCATTGTAGATGCTGTGAAAACTAGTCTAATGCAGTGGTTCAAAGTAGGATTTGTGACATGTGCTGTATGAGAAAAATCTGCCTTGTTTGGTTTTTGAGTTGAATGAAGTAGAATCTACTGACTGAAGGAGTAAAAGGATAATGGGTGATGGTAACCCTAAATTTGCTGTGTGATAATTAAAGAGCTGTATCCAAGCCTGCCTTGTTGATAAAGACCAAAACATACTATGATTCAGCCATCTCCCTGCTACCATTCCAATCATGGGATATTTATGTGAACATGATAATAATTGCCAAGAAAATGTTTAAGGGACAGTGTTTGATTTACTAGTTTAGTACCTGATGGGAAATATTTTGTGTTATTCAAAGGACAGAAGTTATGGGGAAGGGGAGGAATGTGGGGGTGGGAAAGCATTTTAGCAGGTGGAAATGTTACAAGACTATTTTAAAAATGAAATAAAAGGCAAAAAATTTGGGTTTCAGCTAGATGGCACATTATGAAAATTTGGAGTAAAACAGTGAGATTTCTTTCAATTCCAGATACATTTACACTTCTGTGAGCCTCTCTCCCTAAAATGGCCCCATTTTCTTTAAATAGCCACACTTGTATGAATGTACGTCTTCTTTTTCCCCAGGGGTAGTGATTTACAACAGAAAACACTTGAACATGGTGTTAAATTTCCTCTCCCGATAAAGAAATAGAATGCATGATGATTGACAGCAGAGCTGAGATCTGTTCACCGAAAGCTCAGCGGGGGGTCCAAGGCCCCTCACTGCTGCACCGGCCAGGTGATCTGTGGGTGGTGAGCAAAATGTTTGGAATTATGAGTGGACAGTGAGTCTCACCGGAGAGCAACAGAGTCCTCTCACAAGGGAGATGTACAACCAAGAAAGCACAGAGAGGATGAAGATCACTTAGGGTGTAAGTCATGTACAGACTGGAAAATATTCCTGGAGAATACATTCTAAAGTTCTGTTGTCATTGCTTGAATGCTTAATCGGAATTGGTATTATGTCCGAAAATGATGCTGTCTCGTTTCAATTGGACACGCTTAAGTAGAACCTCTCTAGTGCCTAAGCGTTCTTCTGCAGGATAACTGAGAAATAATACAATTCCAAAAGTAGCAGAGGGCACTGTTAGGAAAGCGAAGCTGTCCCTTGTGGTTCCTAACTGTAATGTGAGTTATGCGGGAGGCAGACAAGAAGATCACAACTCTCAGGCTAGACTGGGCAGTTTTGTGAGAATCTGTTTCAAAATAAAATAATAAAGTAAAATAGAGCTGAGGATGTAGCTTGGAGGTTGAGTGCTTGCCTAGAAAATGTGAGGCAACCCCAGCACTGGGGCGGCTGGTATGATTGAAGCAAGAATATTAAATTCTATTCTGATAGACTACAACAACAGACACTTGAGGATCATTTCAATGACAATTAACATAATAAAGATACCATGTAAGGATTAACAGGGTAAATTTATCCCCTAACAGACTTGTTTTAAGGTTTTTGTTTTGCATCTCTTTGAGTTTTAATGAAATAGCTCTCAGTATATATTTATGAATTATCTTTAAAGTATTTAAATGTACCTTCTTCCATCACAATACTTTATAGTAGAATCTAAGCCTGATAACAATTAGGAGTATGCAGGCTGCTGGCATTATGCCATCATGTGATTCATCTCCCTGGAGGAAGTAGATGAGAGAATATAAGTCATCTCACGACAAGTAGAGGCTATCTTTCAGATACAGCTGAAACACAAGACTGATCTGTTGTGCTAATTGTTGAGGAATTATGTCACCATGAAAAACCAGAGATATCTCTCAAACTGTGAGGGAAAAAGTGCTGTCTGTTGGTGACCTTTACACTAAACAGGAAGGCCAAAACAGGTGGATCTTTTGGATTTCAGTGAAACCCACTGTCTACTTAAAGATTCTTTTTTAGTCCCAGTTCACAAAGTTGTCAGAAAGAAACTGAATTGGAAGGGTACCCTGAGCAAAAACAAGCAATAAATGCTCACTTTAACCTCATAGCCCGACTGGCAGGTGATTTTAGTCATGTCTGCAATGGGAATGCTCTGACCAGAGCCTTTGGCAGAAACTGAATATTATACTTGACAAAGATCACTGGAGATTTGGGTGCAAACACTGCCTAGCACAAAGACACTTTTTAGACCTTTTGAAAAACACTTGCCAGTTTGTTACTGGGAGCATTGGTGAAAGTGACCCCAATTATGAATGACAGAACATACAGAGAAAGATAGAGCAGTGGGTCAGCAGATCTCACTGCTAAAATAAAAAATGTTATATTCAGCAGCATAAGAGGAAAAGAAATTGAAGACAGTAGATTCTATTTATGAACAGTTTATTTCACTCTTTCCTAGGCTAATAACAGAGCTCATAGATATACTTAATTCACCTCTGTATCTCCCCGTTGCATGTTGTTGTATGCTATGACCAAAGAAAACAAGAAAAAAGAGTATCAGATTCACTGATTGGAGTTCCTAAACCAGAGGTTACATTACATTTGGAAATGGCTCACCATGCAGTGTACAAACGCCAAAGTGCGGGTGAAGAAGAAAAAGGGTAAATAATAGAGCTGAAAGTTGTTTATTTAGGAATAGGCAGTGGGAAGAATTAGGCTTGAATGTTATCATGTATATTTGGATATTTACGTACTCAGTATAAAAGGTGTCATTTCCAGGTGGCCCTACACAATTGAACAATAAGTATGACCCTCTTGTTCATATAAAATACTTCTTTTCAAAGTTTTATGAATAGACGAGGTAAAATGTAGGCGGCCAAATAAGTGCTTTCCAGACGTACTAGATGCTGATTTGGATGGAGACAGGAATAATAGAAAAAATGCCTTAGGCAGAGCCATGGACTAGTTCATCAGATTAATAACATCAGTTGTTACGGTGGTCTCCGACCATGCATAGTTGGGGTAAGGAGAATAAGTTCCCTTCAGATTCAGAAAGTAAATAATGTAGGAAAGACTTAATCAAGGCTAGCTAGGGAAACTTCAAGGAATTTTATGGATTTTTATAGTGTTGAAGTTAAGGTTCAGAAATTTAATTCCAATAGAAGTACAGCTAGGCATATTATGGGTGGGACAACTTTGTTCATAGTAGCTCAAAACTGGGAACAATGGAAAAGTCTATTAGGATTAAAATGGATTAATGAACTTGCATATGATATACATATGTTGAATGCAATACAATAGTGCACAACAAGCCAACTCTAACTCTGCCAGACAAAATTGATAATCTGAAAATATTGGTTGAAGGAAACTTGGAGTAAAATTGTAGGTATTGCATGATTTTTTCATTTAGAAATGATTCAGAAATAGGCAAATCTGTAGCATTACAAAACAAGATTTACTTTGGAGTGGACTCAAGAAATATCATTTGGAGAGATCAAGAATGATCATCTAAATATTAATAATATTCAATTTTACATAGTTGGTGAGTGGTAGATCCAAGATTTAGATTTAGGTCAATTAATTCTAAAGCCTACATCTAATCCTCTGTACAATGCTACCACAAAAATTTTAAACATTATTAGCCACTTTTGTGTTTCAATACTGCTATGTATTAGCAACAAACTAATGTAGTCTTAGGTTGTGCAACATTTCAGAGCATCTACACGTTACTACTGGTGGCTGACCAGGTATCTCTCCTTGTGGCCTCTCTCATTGTGGCTAACTTAGTACTCCTTGCCTTATGGCAATATTGGAAATAGCGCCGTGCTGAACTTTCAGATCTCTACATTTATTTGAATGTTGTAAACATTCTTCCAATTGAGTTTTTGTTTTGGTTTTCATCCTGTAATTTAGGAAATATTTTCTGCTATCTGTTTTATCTGTCATAGGTGAGTATATTTGTCTTTTCCAATTCTGGAGCAAAAGAGAAATGTATTCCAACTATCTGCTTAATGTATGACAAATGAAGCCAAACTTCAATAGCATGAAAATACATATATTGTGTCACAATTTTGCATGACATGGTTCTGAAATGACTTTTTCTGGAATTCTCCCTTGTGTTTGTGGACTGAAGTTGTTTGTCATTGAAATAATATAAATGTTTGATTAGGTAGATTTTCAGATGCTTTCCTCCGTTATATGTTTGGTGACTGAGCCAACATATCTGAAACACCTAGGAATTCATCACTCATCTCTCCATGAAATTTCTCCCATGGTAACTCAATCTTCTTCACGTAACTAATACATACATCATGAATACACACGTCACGAAGATAATCATTAGGGTTGACCTAGTTTTCACAATGTACTTTCTGATTGTCCAAAATCCACTTCACCCTTACACGCCAAATGTTACTACACACACAGAAGGCCCCAAATTTCACCATATCATCAGAACTTACATTTTTGATAATGTTATCTGACTTAGATAAAAGAATGGGAGAGTCTCCTCTCATAGAAGTCTTTGAGTACTGTTTAAGTCAATCTGAGACTTGGCAAGTAGAAGAACACACTGTCTAAAATCTACATTCTTAATGTGAAATAGTGATTCACATATATAAAAATCACAGTAAACTCTCTGATTCAAAATCATGATGAGAAACCAAACATATAGAAAAAGAGCAAAAAATAGATAATAGGAAGTAGGGAGGCAGAGTTTTTTTCAGAAGGAAAAGGAATCAAGAGATGGGGGGGATAAGGCATGGAAAAAATTAAAATTGTGCTTAATAATTGTGCCAACTCCACAAAAGGAGTGGAAACATTATGTACTAAAAATATGTAAAAAAAATAAAGGGAAAAGGATCAAAAGATGAATAGAGAGGGCTAGGAGGGCAGGGAAAAGGAGAAAAAAGGGAATTAAACTGTGTTATGTGCATATATCAACTACACACAAAATGGAACCATTATTTACTACAAATATGTACTAATAAATACAGAAAAAATTTCAAAGTAGTGTTGTGAAACATAACATTTTGTGACTCACTGCAAATCTAAAATCCAATTGGACATACATCAGTAGTTCATTTATCGAAGTCTAGTTGTGAATCATGAGAATGGTTTTTTTAGTCTCAGATCTGTAATCTCCAGAGTTGTTATTTTGCTGAAGATGTTGTAGCCCCTTCCTGCTCATAGAAAGTTGATGTTCCAAAAGCCCCTTCTACTTTTGTACCGTCACCTTAATGAATCAACCAGTGCCTCCACCAATATGATTATTTTAAAGTCTCCCTTGGTTTCATTTTAAACTTACTCATATTTGTTTCTTTAGTGAAGTCTTACCAGGAATATCCTGAGTACTGACCTTTACCTACTTGGATGTTGTAATAGGTTGCATTCTGACAACACCATTCTTGCAAACACTATTTTTAAACTGAGTTTCTATAAAGCATAATTTTAACATTGGTAGAAGGAAAACTATATCACTGAAAATGCTGATAAAATGGGGTGAAAAATTCTCTCTTCCATAAAACCCATGAGTCACTTTAGGAAAATATATGCAACTTGAGCCATAATGTTAAATGAAACAAACCGGACATAGAAACTTAAACATTGACTGGTTTTTTTATATGGGAAAATCAATTTATAAGTACAAACTAAAAGATAGATAATAGGAGTAAGAGGATAGAGTTTTCTCAAATAGGAATGTGATCAAGAGATGAAGGAGGGGGACTGAGGGAAGGGAAGGAGATGTAAAAATGAAGTAAGACATGCCATGTACATGCACCAACCCTGCACAGTGTAAGAACTGCAATGCAAATATGTATTAATAAAGAAGCAGTGAGAAAACTGGCAACCATTATGATAATTCTCTTAGAACTCTGGAAATTAATCAAAGGATTATAATGACTCAGGGTAGTATTTACCTAAGAAAAGTATGGCTATTAATAAGAACAAAAGATTTGTGGTGTTTTCAATTGCCCTTGCTCCACCCTGTTTCTACTACTTTGAAATAATAGCCAGAAAATCCAGAATCTGGAAGCTACTAGAGGGAGGAAAATTGGAGCTGGGACAATTTCTAAGTCTCATTCCCAAATAATCCCCCTTCCTTTTTTGGCTGTCTGATTTTTTTAGGAAATCTCACTTTTAAGGCTATCTGAATCAACTCAGTCCCCCTGGACTTGGAAAAGCTTCATTGCCAATGGGCTTTTACTGAAGTAAAAAAATAAATTGTTTAAATAAATTTTCACTCCACTATAGCCTGAAGCAGTAGATAAAAACTGGGCAAGCAAATGACTAGCTAATTTGAAAAGACAAACTATTGCACTGAATTGTCCCTTCTGGCTTTGAGAAGATCCAACAAATATCTGGGAATCTAGGAGCCCACATGAATGAGTAGTGTCATGGACATGCTCAGGACATTGCACGCACTCAGCAAAGATCTGGAGACATATTGAGCTCTCCTTCTGGATAACACTGGCACCCTAGAAAGTGGGAAGAGAAGATGAAGTCATTGTCATCAACTGCCTGCCTATCAGGGACCTGGCCTAGATGCCCAATCTCCCAAAAGAGTGTACAGTGAAGGCATAAATAAATGAGACAAGTGGTATGATTTTAGGCCTCCAGTAGGGTCCAAACCCTTTAGCTGAGTTTGAGACTCTGAGTGGTAAGACAGACTTCTCTGGACTGCCCATATTTATTAGGTCCAGAACAAAGGGCAGGGAAACTGAGGAAAGCATGGGAAAAGAGCAGGACCTTGGGAGTCACTTCAAAGACTTCTCCAAGTAGTAAATTATGCCAATTTAGAACAGTCAATCTCCATGATGACATTCATGGTAGAAGTGAGACTGCAGGAGTGAGATGCCTGCAACTGCAGTCTCTATCAGTTTAATTGGCGCTGGAGCCAAGTTGTTTTCACCTGTGGCCTTATTTTACCCTTTGAGGTATTTCTGGCCTCATAGGCCACTATAGGCCTCAGCCAGAACCAGTGATCCATAGAGGTTCACTTACTGTGAATCAGCTCCTGTCGCCAGGTGCGGGGCTGAGACCTAGGACAGACTCACAGATAAGCATAGAGAGCCAATTAGTTAATTTAAATCCTGCTCAAAGCTACTTAGTAGTGGTCTCCAACAAAGTATCTTTGGAGAAGATCTCCATGTTGCAGTTCACTACAGAAGTGAAATGCCTGCAGCTACAGTCTTTATTCATTTAATTGGAGCTGGAGCCAGGGGTCCTCCGCTGTTATCTTATCTTGTTCTGGCCATACAGCAGCCCTGCATGTGTATTCAATTTCTGGTTTAAACAGCTCCCAACACTTGACTGTGTGTTAAAGGCACACACCAGCTTGTACTCAGAACCCTCTTTGCAATGGCTTGGTGACACTGGTCCTAGGAACTTAATAAAGACTCTGTCCAAGTTAGCCATCAGAGACTTCAGAGGACTCACACAGCAACTTGTATAGATTTCACAAATTCAGAAAAATTATTTAAAATGACAATTACTACAACAAATAGCAACAGCAACAAATCTTGAAGAGGGGAAGAATCTGATATAATAAGGGTAAAAACCTTTTTATAGGGTGCTGAGTTTGCATTGTCAGCATTTATTTGATGATATTTGCAGGTACATTCATAAGGACTATTGGTCCATAGTCTCTTTGTTTTATTTTGGTATATATATTTGGTTTTGGTATAAAAATATTACTTGTGTTACAACATGAATGGGGAAGTGTTAATTATCTTCTACATTTGGAGGAATTTTTGATAAATTCCGCTGTTAAATATCTAGGAGAAATGTGAAGTGTGTACTGATACAACAATTTGTACAAGAATATCCTTAGCAGCACGATGAACAACAGGCAAAAGATACAAACATGTCAAGTGACCACATAATGATGAGCACATGGACAAAATATCTTATATTCATAAGACATAACTGTCAGTCATGAAGATGAATGAAGTTCAGACATGGGTGGATATTGGGAACCTTATGTAAGGCAAGGAAGATCATCACAGAAGACCAGATATGGCATGATTTCATTTACATGAAATGTCCAAATACATAAATCTGTATTGAAGAAAATCTATGGTTTATTCTCACAGAATCTTGCAGGAGGATGAAGAATAACTGCTAATAGATATGTGACATCTTTTTATGGTGATAAAAATGTTGAATTAAACAATGAAGGTAGTGAAACAACCATATGAACATATGAAAAGTACTTAATTATACACTTTTAATTTAAAGAGAAAAAAACATGTAAAGGGTAGAGATAATACAGAATTTCAAAAAAAAGATAAACAGTAAGAAATCACTAGTTGATAAATTGCATATTGTCCTCTTAGAAATAGTTGTTCAAGTTACAAAATTAAAGCATACAAAGTAGATATTCAAACAGTGAGAGTGTAAACAGCTGCGCATGCATGAGTCTCTACCTGTATTTCTATCCTCTCTATATTAGAGGGAAAAACAGAACAGAGCAAGACAAAACAAAAATTCCTATAAAAACATGAAAACAAAAAGTCATATAAAACCACAGTATAAGGTGATCTACAATGATTACTGTGTTTTCTCTTATTATCTTCAATAGAATTGCCTATATCATTAGGCATAATTGAATATAGCAGTAGATAACAATATTAGTAAAAATAAAACATTGTAGATAGTATTAAATCTCAAAGGCAGGTAATAATCAAGTCACAGTGGATATTCTAGTGAATCTTGTCATCTTCAGTGTGGTTGCTTATACTCTCAGACTTGATACTATCAATTATAACAGCTTTAAATAAAATCTATCAATACAAAACAGCGATCTAACAAACCAGATTCAATTACAATCAGTCATAGTAAAACAGTGTAGGTTATACAGAGCTTTAGATTAAGTTAATAGGAAATTAAGGATGATTACCATACTATATCCTGTTATTTTGGGGATTACTCTCTGTGCCCTCAAATCTAGTACAGGTAGAATGACTGGAACAGAATATAATACAGCTAAGCAGAGTGGTGTGAGTAATGTGGGTTTTAAATCCTGGTACACTATTAACAATATAGTGTATCAAGACCATCTATGTTAGAGATTATAGCCGTCCTTCTCTGCATCATTTCTGCTATGCTATTTTTCTGCTTTTGTTTGTCTACTTTTCTCCTTCATTCTACTGCCTACCCTGTTCATTGAGGCCTTTCTGCCACTGTTCCTAAAATCCTGGTATTTTTTTTCTTTCTCTCTAGAATGTCCTTCAGTATTCTCTGTAGGATTGGATTGGTGGTCACAAATTCCCCCCCGTTCCTCTTTGTCATGGAAGCATCTTGTTTCTCCATTAATTTCTAGTGACAGTTTTGCAGGGTACATCAATCTGGGCTGGAGGTTATTTTGTTTCAGGGCTTGGAATACTTCGCTCCAAGCTCTTCTTAATCTGATGGTCTGTATTGAGAAGTCAGCTGTGATCCTGATGGGCTTTCCTTTATAGTTAATCTGTTTCTTTTCTCTGATGTCTTTTAATATTCTGTTTTTATATTGAGTTTCTGGTATCTTGATTATTATATGTCTGGGTGTAGCTCTGTTTTGGTTGTAGGTGGCTGGAGTTCTGTATGTCTCACATAGCCAAATGTCATTTTCTTTTCCCATGCTTGGGAAGTTTTCCTTAATTATTTCCATGAATAGCCTTTTTAATTTGTCTGTTTGTATTCCTGCTTCTTCGTTCACATTTCTTATTCTTAAATTATAGGTTCTCTTGTCATCTTCTAGCCTTTGTATTGTAACTGCCTGTTTCCTTGTTATTTTTAAGAGATCTTTCCTTTCATGATCACACACTGCAAACTTGTCTTCAAGTTTCGATAGTCTATCCTTAATTTCTTTTAAGGTGTTTTGCCAGCTTTCAATGGAGTTTTTAATTTCCTGGTAGTCTCTTTGAATCTGTTTCATGTATTCTATATTTTCTTTATATTCTTTATTGAATGTTCCTCTCCTTTTTTTGTGTTCCTCCCTTCTTCCATCTGTGTCTTTCTGAGAGATGCTTAGCATTTCTTTTATTAATCTACTTATATTTTGCTTTACCTGATTTAATATTTCAGTTTTTAGCTCATCTACAAGGTCCTGAAGATATCTCTTAATGTCTACTGAAGCCATGTCTGATGTTGCATGTTTGCTTCCCTCAGTCTCTTTTGTTTTATCCTCTCCTGGATTAGTGTTCTCAGAGTTTTGGGTTGGGGGCTTTTTCTTGTTTTTCTCTCTTGTCATGGTTTTGGTTTCTTCTATACAGGTGTATAGTGGAGGTCTCAACCCCTTTCCTTGTTGGTTATGGTTCTTCTGAAATATGCTGGTGAGGGATTTCTGACCTCTCTTGTTTGCTCTTGTCACTGAGGTGTAAGCAAGGGCTGCGTATGCCGGCATCTCCCCACTGGACCAGCCAAACTTCAGGGCTCTTCAACAGGTTAGTGTGTGCTAGGTGTAGGGAATTGATTTGGGATGGCTTATTGGGTCCCAGCCAGGGACGTGACCCAGTCCAAGCAAATCCCTTGAATCTGCTCTGGGGAGGCAGCAACCAACTGAAGTCACTGTTGCCCCTAGTTCAGACTCCTCCTCCCCTACTCCAACATGCTGCCCACTTGCTCATGCCCTTTCCATGGTGGGGGGTGTTAATCCCAGAAGTGACTGTGGATTAATGAAGGTCCCCTCACCAGCTCCGTTCTCCATTGGGCTCACCAACCCCTGACTTCAGTGTGGCTGTGTCTCCTGTGAGTGGCAGTGGGAATGAGTTTGGGCGGCTTTGCCAGCCAGTGCGAATTCAGGCCCATGAGGACTTGGCAGGTCACAGGAAAGCGCCATGTCTCATAATTTTAGCTGTTCCAATTGTAGGCCCAAGACCACGTGTTTGACAAGCTTTCTTCACTCTAACCTCTTTCTGTGTCAAGAGGATCCATCTCTGTCTGGATCTCTCCAGGATATTTTACTCTGGCATATAATCTATTTCTCCTGGGAGGCTTTGTATTTTGTTGCTCATTGATTGGTCATCTTTAGCTCCTCTAGTTATACACTTTAAAATGTCTAGTTTTATGATGGATCAATTATATCTCAGATATCTCAGAAATATTTAGAAAATCTTTTGCCCAGCTGAAATGTTCCATGAGATAACTTTCTAAAGTACTAAGAAATGTAGAACTCACAGTTCCATCTGTTACTGGCTTTGCCCTGAGGCATTTCTTCATCTGATAATATTTTGTGAAAGGGTACTGACAATAAGAAATGATGTCATTTGTCAATTTGGGAAATAATTTCTCTGTATATACACTAAGTTCTTTTCAGAACTGTCCATTTCCTTATGTTATTTTCTGTTCCTTATTAATGTTTCAATATAGTCATATGGAAGCATCCAAACATGCTCTGTAAGGTTTTTTTTGTTTGTTTTTTTGCTGAACAGTATTTACAGAATGCTCCATGAATGTTTTAGATCCTTTTCTATCTTCCTGTTACCTGACATAACAATGCATAACTTTCTATCATTTCCTAGACAATGATTTCCAGTCCAGTAAATCTGTCCTTTTGCTCTAATGAGCTATTTCCTTTAGGCTTATCCAGTTTTTACTAGATGTCAGCCTGAGGTTCTTCCAGGTCACTTCTGCTGCTTAGTTTAACAAGCAATGCCAAATGTTTTAGGTTTTTGACACTTTTTCTTATATATTATTATGTAATGAATTTCTCTTAACCAAATGACCATATAACTTATAATCTTATAATCTTATAACTCATATAAACTTGGCTGGAAAATCTTGTGCATGTCAACTGAAATCACTGACTGGTATCTTAAATTTATCTGGAGAGATCAGTGTGTCCAAATATCCTGGCTGCATGGGTGTTATGGTTTGAGTCTAGATGTCCTCCACTCACAGCCTCATGCGTTCATGGAGGTGGGTTCTAGAGTTTGTGAATGACTCATGGTCCAATGCTGTGATTATGAGTATGAGTGCTACACCCATGTGGGTGTGGCTTACACATAATATAAGGGACAGAAAGAATCTTTTCTCTGCACTCCTCCCCTTTTGCTCTTTTGGCTTTTCTGACTGCCATAAATGGTGCCCCTTGCCATGCCAACCTGCCTTGCAACCAACTGATTATGGGCTGCAACCTTCAAAAAAGCTGTGGGCTAAATAAACTTTTCCTTCCTTCATTTTGGGCATCAGGTATTTTGTCTTAGCAATGATAGAAAAGTAACCAAGACAGAAATTGATATCAAGAGAGTGGGATCATTGCTATGATGCTACCTAGCCATGCAGTTTTAGAGCCTCAGGAATTAATTTGAAAAGGTTTTCAGAGACTGGCCAAAGAGGCAGACTTTGTATTCTTTAAATTATATTGGAGACTGTGGTCAGAGCCTGGAATATCAGAGTACTGAAGAAATGTTGCAAGTTAAGATAAAGCTCAGGGGGATTCTATTGAGATTCTATTGCATTGGCTGTTGGATCCCAGGTAGTACGTGTTTCAGCTGAAAAATTTGCCTTCATTTTACTTGCATTTAAAGATATTACCTGGTTGCAGAAAAAGTTTCAGTGCAGTTTACTGTTGGGATGGTAGTGTGGTTACTGCTGAGAACTTTGGACAACATCTATGTTGGAAATTCAGGGCAAAGAGACAGTAGACTTATTTGAAGCATTTGGCCAGATAGGAGGCTCCAGTGGAACTGTGGATTGCAAGAATGATACAGAGGAGAATGTGGCTGTGAGGAACAGGACAATGGGAAAATGAACTGAAGCTCTTCACCTGAAGATGAATATATTAGAATTGCAGGATATCTTTGATTTTTAGTGTTGCCATGTCATGCTAAAAGTTAATAGAAAGCAAGGACTGCGATTGTAGCAGTTCTTGTCTTTTGATTTTAATGTCATTTCTAGAGATATGTTTATAACCAGGTTAATTAATCAAAGTATTGTGTTTTAATCTTGAGTTTTGAGCACTCTTTGTATAGTTGGCTTTTGGTGCAGGAATGAATGCAGTAAGAATTGTATATAAATAATTGTTGTATAAATGTAATTCTGAATAGACCAAGACATATTAACTTTTCACAAATCTGCTGCTAAAGACTAGGGTTTAAGGAAATGTATATGGCTAACGAGTTAATGAGGCGTGAATTGTGGTGGATTAAAAACTGGTGGTCAACTTAAACACAAACTGAACTGAATCAATATGGTGCTGTATGTAGATGGCCCACCTGAGGAAAGTTAGCAGCATATAAAAGGCCTGGAGAGGAAGAGTAGTATTGTTGATTTTCCTACATGGTAGTGTTGTTTGGAGGTGTTGGTTCTTTTGGAGCTGTTGGTTCTCTTGGAGAAGCTTGTCATGCTAGCTTCCCTGATATAAACTCAGTTTTTAACATTGGAGGAGCTCGGGACCTTGTCACTGTGCTGTGGTTCACTTTGGGGGAACTCTAGTTCTTACTTTCAGCATTGCTTCCTGGCCACATAGGAAAGATGTGTGCTATTCAATGTCAAGGAGAAGCCTGTCATGCTGGCTTCCTGATATGAACTTGCTGTTCCCGTAGTTGGAGGAACTCAGGACCTCATTGTGCTGAGAATGGCTATGGTACTTTTCAGAGGAGCCCTGGTCCTTATTTTGATCATCAATTCTTGTCTCCAGTGCAGAACCCTCAACCTACTGGCACAGATCTTTCATCCCACTGGCACAGACATTTTGGCTTCCACTGCTGAACTTGGGACCTTCCCAGTGCAGATCTGTGAAACAGACTTGCATGAGCCACTGCTCTAGACTCCAGTTAGACTCAGAGGGGACACTGTCATGGGCTCTAGGTTTTCAGTTGAACTCATGCAGGTTATTGCTATGGGATCCAGGCCCTCAGCTGGATTTTCAGTGTCTTTAGTGGATGGAGAGATTTCCTGTACTTTCTTTGTTTTGATACTTTGAGTGACTATAATGAAATATTACTATAAATTGTGTGTCCAGTATATAATTGTTTAGCTTGCAATCCCCTAACAACAACATTGGGCATCTCCCTATAATCCTGATTCTCTCCATGCTCTGACTTGTGTTTCCACACAGCATGAGGACATTAGAAGAATCAGATGTTTTTTCCATGGCAGCTCTCTTTGAATAGCATTTCATGACTAAAAAAGATACCTCAGTTTTCTTAATTAGTATAATAGGTCATATGGTATCACTTCAAGGATATGTTTTTATGGTCCAAATGTGAAAAAAAAAACAGATTTGAGAGTTAAGGATCATAGATATCTGTGGCTATTAGGAAATGTTCATTTAGTAGCAATCACAGAATTTATTTCATATCTTTTATTTATTTATATGCAGAATTCTACCTCATTAACTTATATACATATATTCACATAGTCACATAACTTCTTGGAGCCAACTTCTTGCTTTCCTCTGCCCTTAGCAACTGTCTTCAAGACTGTTGTTAAATATCACTGTAAAACGTGTACCCTAGGGAGTTTCTTCATATTTTTAGTTGTATAAGAATTAATTAAAGAATAAAGTAACCCAAAGCCATTTACCTCAGCTGAAATCTCCAGAGCCTTGATAACAAAAAAATTTTTCTTTTATAACATATAAAGCTTTGGGAACATATTGAGCTTCCTAAAATGTAACTGGCAAAATACTACAAATATGCACATTCCATTTAAAAGAACAATTTCATAATATCTTTAAATATTGTAAACTTTTTGTTATAAATATTGTAACCAAATATAGTCTGAAGTACAGTAAATTCAATCAACTAACCTTGTGTATTGTATTTAAGGTACAAAAGGAAATACGTTATGTCATCACTTGAAAAAGGTCACTTGTCTCACAGGTTTATTTTCCATTGTTTGGACATTTTCTTATTTTCAAGAATTATCACATTTGACATTTAGCTTACAGGTAACTTTTGGCCTTTTGCTGCTACAACTCCACTAAATGCTTCTAAAATAAAATAAAATAATAGTATCTTGTAGAAGCTGGTATATTTGGATAAATATAGCAATGCAAGTGTAACATAAAAACAGAAAAATAATATAATTTTGTATTTTTATGCTCTAAATGATTCCTGAATAAACACAAACTTATTGAATGTTTCTTTCTGATGCTTTTTGCATTCATAATTCTATAGGCTGTACATGTATACATGTGTGTAAGGTAATTAAACTATTTTAATACCTGTGATATGTGAAATAAACTGAAGGGGAACCTGTGTGTGAATAATGAACTTCTTTAGAAGTGTAAATCTCCTCAAAAATGTAGACAGAATATTTGACAAATTTCACTTTTCATAAACTTAAGAAGCTAAGTGAATAATACTTCTTAAGTGACCTACTAGTGTATTAGCAGAATAAGTGGATAAATTAATATGTTGATTCCTAGAGATGTGTGAATCTTATAACACAGTTGACAAAAAAAATCTAGGGGTGAGAAAGTAAATGTATGAGTTCTGAAATGTTTCATCTTCATAATTTTGCTATTACAATGAACAAAAACCAGAATTGGATCTTCATTTACATTTATCATCTTTAAATCATTATATGGGAAGTGGATTATTGGGAGCCAATCTGAAGTTACCACAATCTCAAACAAAATATTTAAAATGAATACATTTATTTTAGTTCTTCTAAAATCTTTATTTGCTCAATTTGTATTTCTATAAACATAATTAAAAAGTTTAAAGATATATTTTGATGATAGATATAAATATATATCTGTATATAATCATAACTATAAAACAATATACATGTATACATACAATTTTATGTGTGTATTGTTGTTCCTTATTCAATTTTATTTTCATTATGTATTCTCATGTTTCCCCTTTGTTAATTTTTTCTTATATACAGTTGTACATTCTAATAAGAAAACATAAACTCTGGTTTTGGTCAGTATATATGCCAAATTAGGAAATGGAATTACATTTACACTTGTATTTCATTTTGTTTTCTGAATAGATTAAATTGATAGATGCAAGAGTGAAATTTCTTATGGAATGAATAAAATATGCTAATATAATACTATTCCTCTCTGTAAACAACATATTTAAATATAAAGTCATATTTTAGATGATAATCTACTAATAATAAATCAAACTGATTTTTCATAGAACATCCATCATGAATAATCAGACACGTTTGACTTTTTCAGGTTTACTCAGCAACAAACTATTTAATAGTTCTTCCTAATGAATTTTAAACCTTATAAAGATAAATGTAGTGCTTTATATGAAGCATGGCTTTGTGCAAAGTTTTGAACTCTAAGGCATTATAAACTAACTACTTTTAAGCTAGCGTAAGTCTGAGCTGATTACCTTACACTTTATATCATTACAATTTATTTTGATTAGCTATGAACTGTCAACAATTCACAAATTATTTTAGTGTTGAGATAATTTACACAAGTGTTACTTGTTTCATAGAGTGTTTTTCTGAACTATGCTTCCTTTTAATCACAAATTATCATACAGTAATAATTTAAATTTTTACTTAAAATTCTAGCATGGAGTTATGACTTAACTCTGAATTATGTTAGGTGTTATTTAACTGTATCACACATATTGTCATTATATTCCTCCACTTTGATAATACTGTTTTGAGTCTGAAATAGGACTAGGTGCTTCTTGTAGCTATCTAGATGATAATTGCTGAAATAGACTCTTAAGTATTGATTTTTATGTGTTACTTTTTCCTCTTTCAGATCGAGCAACATTTTAAGGAGATAAGGAAGGCCTTAGAACTTCAGAGCCATTGCCTTCCTTTCTGAAAATATAGCTGAGTAAGAGGGTAATTAGTAATACATAAATGTATTGTGTTAGAATTGTACAAAATGATTCACATCCTGGCTTGCTCATTTTAAGGAAGAAACATATAGTGTGAAACAATATTAAATAAGGTTGTCTGGCATTTTTAGAATTGATTTTTATTTCTGTATATGCATTTCTTTAAGGAAAATTGAGATATTTACTGTAACAAAATTAATCACTTTGAATGTTACTAAATGACATGAAGTGTATAAGGAAATAATTATATATCTTTCAGTAAAGGTATAAATATCATTCTAATCCATATTGATAGAAATCTATTCAGTTCAAGCTTTGAAATTAAACTCATTGTCAGCAAGTCTCACAGTTATCTTCTTCTATCAACTCTGAATAGCTCAGAGATAATTTTTTTTTTATCTTTTTGAAAATATAAGGGAACCCAGGCACATAAGCCAAGCGACCTATACCAAGCAATGCAGGGAACATATTGTCAAGTCTGAAACTGTTCCTATGACTTTTAGAAAAATTTCAAACATCCAGAATATCAAAGAGATGTCTCCAATGAGAAAAAAAAATTCATTTTCCAATTCAAAGTTACTTCTATTTACAAAATCCATGGGCCATTTTTCTGAAAGTCCTACAGATATTTGCCAGTCCTCACCTTAGATGCCCTTGTACTCCAGAGCTGATAACTGCCTCCGTCTTGAGGCCCCTGTCTGGGTTCCCTACTCTAAGGCTGGTTTCTCATTACTATGAGCCCTCTGGAGACTCATCTTTCTCAACTCCACTTTTACAAGTTGAGTTTTAGGTTGTATCATTTCTTTTCTAATTCTGTAGAATTTTCTTAAGAAAAATTTTTGGTACAGTTTCCTTTTTCCTTCCACCATATCAATAGCTTCAGTTTTCAATACTTTCAGGGTAAGTGTAAGAGAAAAATTTGTCTTATGACCTGGAATATGGCACAATTATAAAAATAATATACTACATATATTTATCTATAATATATAAATAACATATTTATAATTCTATAGTTACAAATATATTTATATAATAGACAAATATATGAGTGTTATACATAATATATAATATAATATACAAAATACATCTAATTTATATATAAAATTTATATAAGTAAAACCTAAAGTTTATATATAATTTTACAGATATAAATAGATACAAATGATAGATATTTATATGTGTTTAAATATTTCACACATCTCTATGTATCATTTCCTGCTTCCTGTGTACATCGCTCATGCTCGCGCTTGCTTTATCCATGGAGCTGTGTCTCTCATTTGTCTGGTCACCTTGACTTTATCCATAGCCCTTTACCCCGTGTTTTACTCCATTTATGATCTTTGACCACCTTAATTATTGTTCAAGACATGAGAGAACTGTGCTGTTTCTCTCTCGTAGAGTCTGTATGTGATTTACACGACCTTCCCATGTGTCATCTTTGCCTCGTATCTTCACAGGCTGTCGCCTTGTGATCTCTGACACCACGGATTGTTTCAGCCTTTTGCTCCCTAGAGAGCCCGTGAGCACCAGTTTACTTTGTTTCCAAAGTGAATGATAAACGCGTTAAGTTCTCCAAGCAATGATATTCATAGAGTTCTCCCTTGAATTCTGTTTAGGATGCAGCGCTTCTTAACCTTTCACAGGTTGCAATTTTTCGTTAAACTATCTCTAAAGAATGCTCTAAAAACTATCAGATTTCAGTCTCCATGTCCTTTCACAGCCTTTTAGGAATGAGGAGTTTTTAAGCTATTTCATCCCTAAATAGTGATGTCAGCGTTGCTTACTTTTGTATTTATACTACAACTTGATTTAAAATGAGCCTCAGCTGATATCTTTGATATTTAATGACCTTAATGAATGAAGAAAAAAAAATCAGTGAAGGAATACAAAAATGTATTCAATTCTTTTATTCTTTTTATTTGAGACTTTAAATTAAAACGTTTTTTATTATTGTTAATGATTTTCAGAATTCATTAATCTTTTATTTTAAAATAATAACTGTAAAGATGGCTTTTAAGATATTATCCAAAAAGCTAAAGTGTTCAGAGGTGGGGCTCTTGGAATGAGTTGGACAGGGGGAGCCCTATTTTTATTGGTGCAATGAAGACATGAGCTAGAGTCTGTTTGAAGGGAGTGGGTCCTGAGAGTGTGGTCAGCGACTTTACCTTCCTCCTGGCATCTTACTCTCTGTCTGTTCTTTTTCCACATGTTCTCCTGCTAAGTCTCCTGGTTGCCACGAGGCTAGAAGTTTCCTTCTGCTATGTCCTTTGATCACAGTGTTTTTGTGTTGGAGCTGGCTTACCATGGAGTGAAATTTTTGAAACCATGAAATGAAAGAAGTCTTTCTTCCTATAAGCTGTTTATGTCAGGTGTTTTGTCAAAGTGACAAAACAGCTGTGGTAGCAAAACTGAGGGAAAGCATGAGGGAAGAGGTTTGTACTGGAGAGAAAGTGCATTAAGAACCATCCATGAGAAATTCAGCAACGTCTGAGCTTAATAGGAAGGCAGAGAATTCGAATTTCAAGTTGCTTAATTTCCCTTTGTTCACAATGAATTGTATGAGATTAATAACAGTTTATTTTGTTGTTGATGTAGAAGTTAATAAATTATAACAAATAGAACTGATCCATTATTAGTGTTACTATTATTTTCCCACAATTGACATGTACATATAAAATATTAGATGAAGCAAGCAATATATAACAAAAGTAGACATCTCTTTATTTAGTTTCGTCCAGAATTGCTGAAGGTCATACTTATATTCAAGTAAAGGAGTAGGATCTCATGTTTGTTTTATATAAGAATAAACTATACATTCTTAATGAGTATAATATGTGGAATATAATAATTTTCTATGACTTTAGTAATTCAGCAAAACTTTAAATTAATATTCATGTATTTAAGGACTTTGAAATGGAATTTATAATGACTAATTGCACCAAAGTATGCAGATAATTTTCACTGCATTAATACAAAGCAAAATTTATCTATCTGTATAAATACATATATAAGTAAACATAGCCAGACAACATATTATTTCATTTATTCATTTCTTAAAATGCAAGATAGTAATTCAGAGATAGTTGAGCTGTTATTCTTTGAAATTAAAATAAATATATTAATCAAATACTCTAATTATTCTGCAATTAGATATGCACTGACCTCATTAACATTAAAAAGAAATACTAAACTAGGGAATAATGATTTAGTGAAGGTTTTTCAAATGAAAGATTAGATTTTATTTCAATCACCTGAGCCAATACCTGCAACATTTACATATGATCTGAATCATTTCTGTTCTGGTGTATAAAGCAGGAAAACTAATGGGATATTGTAGGGGGGAAATCCACATAATGAGTGATCAAAGCACCTAAAGGGCTCCCATTATATGTCTCCGATTTCATTTTATCTCTCATTTATGTTCAGCAATGAGGTGTGAAAATTGTTCTATGGTTGTCTTAAGTATCAGTAAACTGCATTACACCACACTTCTTTGTGACTTAATGGAAATGAGTGAGACTCATTCTACATTTAATTCTTGCATTTAAATGAAAAGGGGAATATCCAGAATGTTGTTGCACTTTTCTGTTCAAGTGAAATTTTCCAGTGAATGATTCATTAGCTCTTTCAAGTCTAGTTAACAATGACTTCTCTTCATAAGGTCTTTTTTTTTAACCTTGAAGAACTTTCCAAGTCAGTATATCTTTGCACAAATTATACTCAGTGAAAATTACATTAGCTCATGAAACACTGTTTTACTTTTGTGATAGCTACAGAACCACAAACAGTGATAGGATCTTAAAAGTTTTAGGCTAATGGCAACACTAAATTCTCACTCAACAATAGGAAAAAAATTTTTTTTTGTGAGGGTCTCACTGGATGGCCAAGTTGGTCTGGAACACCGGGTACAAGCCATCCTACTGCTTAGTCTTGTAAGTAACTGAGGCTCTAAGAGCATTCCACCATGTCTAACACAAAGGCAAGTTTTAAAGTTACTACTAACATTTAAATCTCTCTTCCATTTCTAATTCTGTAGAATTGGAGCCTATTCAATTTGTGAGATACTTTTTAGACTCTTTCAGTCCAAAGTAGATTAATTTAGTATATATCTGCTTAATTATTATTTACGCCAAAAGAAGCTAAAAGTTCAATCTCCTTCCAATGAAGCTTCTTACTTCCAGAGTTAGGTTGAGTTCTTACCTTTCTACTGGGTTTATCAATGTATTTATTTATCTGTTTCAAATCAAAATGCCAACATCATTTTTCAAAAAAATTAATATTTTGATTCTTAAATTTCTGTACAAATACAAAAGACTCAGAATAGTATAAACAACTTTGGTAAAGGAGCAAAGTTAGAGTTCCAACCCTCCCCAATTTGATGACTTATCATAAAGTTACATCAATCATGACAAAATGGCACTGATATCAAGATAGGAGGCCACCAAAGTACCAATATGAAGTCCCAAAATAGATATCCACATAATAGACAATTGATTTCTGGCAAAGATGCAAAAACAATTAAATGGAGAAAGGATTGTACCCTCAATAAATATACTGGAACAACTGGATATCTACATGCAAAAACCCCAAACCTTATAGCACATCAAAAATTTCTTAAGACATCCAACAGTCAGCTCAAAATTGCTCACAGTGGGTTAGTTTAAATAAAGGCAGGTGTGCCCGAGTTGTTGCTTTGGCTGAGGTCATTCTCTCTGTGACATAAAGACTGGGACAAGGAGTAGAAGAGAAAGCAGAACCTACAGAACTGTTCAGTGAAGGGAGGCATTGAATTTGCTTCTGAGAAGGCTGTGTGGGTGATCAAGGAGGGCATTATGCTTTTTTTTTTAACTATCTTAAATATTTTTATGTACATATACATATACATACACATATACATGTTTTTTTCTCTCAGCTCATCATACTAATGAAACAATACAATGTTTACACGAGTGTTTTATTTATATCACTAATAAGTGTGTTCTTAACGTGCATTCATTTACCCATAACACTGTCCAGTTTGTCATTCTTTATGGCTGAATAATATTCCATTGTATAGAAATACCATGACTTTTTTATCCACTTCTCAGTTGATGGACATTTATGTTGTTTCCAAGATCTGGTTGTTAAAAATTGTGCTGCTATAAACATGGGTGTGCATATATCACTGTGGTATGATGTTTTTAATTGTTTTGGATAGATACCCAGAAGGGGAATAGCTGGGTCAGGTGGGACTCCAATCTTAGTTTTTTGAGGAATCTTCAAGCTGATTTCCATTGTGGCTGAGCCAGTTTGCACTCCCACCAATAGTGGAGAAGGGTTCCTTTTTCCCCACAGTCCCTCTGGCATTTGTTATTGGTTATCAATGTATTTAATGAGGCCTTGAAATTCACACAAATAGCCATCATGATTTTTTTTCAAAAGCAGCTCAAAACTGTCAGCATTTGGCAATATTATCTGTCTTTTTCCCTCAGATCTGAGTATTGATTTGTTCATACACACAAAGCTTTTCAGATGATATTTGAGTCAGATTCTGCTTACTATTTGAGTCTGAGAGGCCAATGAAAGTTAAATTCTAATCTTAAAATGAGGAAGTGCTTATTACTAGTTAGTAATAGTAATATTAATAATTCTATTCTTTTCTTATTTGTTCTTTTCTCTTGTTTATAGTCTGGCTAATATTATATTTTATGTATTATCTAACATGATGCTGACATGAACGTATTTAGTATATGGTCTGATCACAGGCCAAAGAGGGCCTTTTTTAGTTATCTATTTCAAAGGATACTCAGATATTTTGTGAGGCTTCATAGCGAGGACTAAGTCAACTGATGTTTAAGAATTATTGCCTTTTTACTGTTACTGCTCCAAAAGCTTGTGGTTAGTCCTAAATTAGAACCACTGTATTCAGGAAAATAGTTTCCTTGTCAAAGAAGGAGACTTTGTCAAGTGTCAAGAAAATGAATTTCTGGTAAGAGGAAACACAATTGTTTTTCCTACGAGATCTGTGAGTCAGCCTACTTATAATCTGAATTCTGGAAAATGTTATAAATTACTCTTGCTCAGAATATGCAAGGACCCATCCTACATATGTCTAAAGACTATAGCAGCAAGAAAAATTGTTTGAAATATCCTCACTCGGGACATTGTGAAATTACTAATTGAACAAACAAGATATAAAACCCAAATGAGTCAGTAATCAAATCAACCAATCAAGCCAAATGTGTTAGTTGTTTTTCTTGTTGCTGAGACAAAATACCTGACCCTGAAAGTTAGAGGAGGAAAGGTTTATTTAGCTTTCAGTTTTTAGAGGTTTCAGTTCATAATCAGCTGGCTCCAAGGCAGGGTGGCCTGACAGAGGGACATCACAGAGAAGAGCAGTGTGTGGCACCCACTGGATAGCAAAAACAACAAGGAAAGAGAGGAAAGACTCTTTCTGTCCTTTATATCACATGCAGTCTCCCTCCAGCCGGACGATGCCAAGCCAGTCAGTGGGCTGATTTACTAATCACATTCCCTTAATCCCAGCATCACACACTCTAGATCCAGCCGCCTCTGAAAAAGCCCCATGACCACCTGCGGCACTGAGTGGACATCTAGACACAAACCATAAAACCCAGTAAATAAAAAGAGATATTCCAGAGATAGCCATTTGTGGGCAGAAAAGTAAAACAGCAATAAAAAGTTCTAGTGACTCCATGAGCAATTTTCCCCTTAAGAATAAGAAATGTTGCATTTCAAAACATTAAGTAGCCTACTTTTTCGTGAAGATTTTCAGAAAGGAATCTGAATTTTCACCATCAATATAATATTTACGGTAAAGCTTTTTTTTTTTGATGTAGGCTTAGGAATTAATCACAATAAAGGATGCATTACTCTACTGGTTTCACAAGAAGAGAAAGAAAAGCTTGAACTTTTTCCTTAAAGTACAAAAAAGCAGCACAGGAAGAGACATCCTGCTGTGCTAGAGGCTGCAGTTCTCAGCAGACGCTCCGGAGAGCTCTGCAAAGACTCACAGGAAACAGTGTGCAAATGAAAGGCCAATCACATAAGGCAATTTGTGGCAGAAACCTATCAAGTGAATTTGAGTGTCAGACGTGTTTATAAAAAAGAAGCAGAACCACCTCTCACTACTGGCCATACCTAGAACCCAGGTCTGTACACCATCTTGCAAAAAGACCTAGTCCCCTGAGGGAATGAGCCAAGGACAGCTGTGACCTCTGTGTTCTGTGAAACTGCCCATTCCAGCACTCACCACTTAGGGCTCTCTTGTCTTCTTCAACTTTCTTCCCATGGGGAAATGGAAACAACGTGAAGCTATTCTCAAGAGAGGGCTTCCTCAGATCAACATCCTAAGGAAAGTGCCAGCCAGAGAATCTCTGGGAGGCTGGTGACTGAGGTAGGACCAGTGAGCACTGACTGGTCACACAGGAGAAAGGGCATGGTCATGGTTAGGGAGTGGAACCAGGGACTGAAGGTCTGTAGGGCAATGAGTCACAAGAGCAACCAGTGTGATTCTGGGCTAGAAAGAAGACACTGGAGGGCCGGGGATGTAGCTCAGTGGTATAGAGCCTGCTCGTCAAGTGCAAGGCCCTGAGTTTGATTCCTGGTACCAGAAAACAAAGAAAAAAGACACTGGAGCAGTACTAGAGCAGGCATTCTCTCTCTGCTCTGCTCAAACACATCAGGCTGTGAGCCACATGGACCTCATCCGCTAGTAACCCTCCGAGTGTTGCAGAGCTCAGTGCATGTGTGGATCCCTGTCCACCAAGATGAACCCATGGGAACTCTCTCCCTCCATCCCCTAAATGCTACTGAATTCCCAGGGGGAGGGACCTCCCTCACTGGGCCCCAAGCACTATTAAATTTACATGCTGGATACCATTGGTGAGGCCTGGATAGAAAGTTTGATGTGAAGGGTGAAGTGGAGAGGGGGTTGTGGTTTGGTGTTTGATGTCACACCCACACAGAGGTGCAGAAAGCACAGATGTAAGCAGCTGCAAAGATGAATGCAGAGAGAACAGGATGGAGATTGAGGAATCCCATCCAGAGAGCACAGTACAGTGGACTGGTAACTGGTGGTCAATTTAAGCACCCATGCTAACTCAGCATGGTGCTGAGCGTGAATGACCCACCTGAGGACTGCTGCCAGCATAAAAAGGAGACCTGGGGAGGAAAAGTAGCATTGCCAGTTTTCCTAAGAGTTGTTGTTTGGAGCTCTTGGTTCTCCTGGAGGAGTTTGTCATGCTGGCTCCCCTGATACAAACGTGGCCATAATCATTGGAGGAGCTTGCTGAGAATGGCTGTGGTTCACTTTGGGGGAGCTCTAGTCCTTATTTTGAGCATGGCTTCCTGGCCCCAGAGGGGAAGATATGTGTTGTTTAATCTCCAGGAGAAGTTTGTCATGCTGGCTTCTTGATATGTATGCTGCTGTTTTCATCATTGAAGGAGCTTGGCACCTCACTGTCACTGAGGATGGCTGTGGTAATTTTCAGGGAGCCCTGGCCATTATTTTGAGTGTTGCTTCTTGGCTGCAGTACAGAACCCTACGCCTGCTAACACAGATCCTTCTCCCTTCTGGCACAGACTTTCTAGCTTCCACTGCTGACCTTTGGGCCTTCCCAGCACAGATCCATGAAATAGACTGGTGTGAGTCATTGTCATGGGCTCTAGGTTTTTAGCTAAATTTATATAAGATATTGCCATGGGATCCAGGCCCTTGGCTGGATTTTCTAGGTCTTTAGCTTGTGGACAGATTTCCTGCACTTTCTTTGTATTTGACTCTGGGTGACCAGCATAAAATACTTCTGTATACTATGCATCCTGTAGGTCATTGTTCTCCTTGCAATCCCTGACTGCAACACAGGGCAATGCTGGCCGTTTGATCAGTCCTGCTGTGCCCTCCTCTCTGCGATACAATTGGAAGTGTGTATGGCAGGCGTAACCCCCAGCTAGTCACATACAGTGTCACGACTGAAATCTGGCAGAGTTCTTCCCGCAAAGAGAATAAGAAGTTGTGGGGTCTGTGGGACCCACTGCCCCTTCACTCACTGGTAGGCTAGAGAACAAAGATCGGAGGGGAATGAGCTAAGCACCTGTGCACACATCCAGCCTCCTAATCAGAGCCATGGAAGCTGGAGCCCATCCCCTGCAAGTGATACTGCCTACTTTTTGAACCAAGAGGGAAGAGTGGATTGGTCAATTCTGACAACAATATAAATAGGACTGGAAAGACTCTTAGTGCTTTCATAGCTTTATGGATGTGTTTAGTCTCTCTCTCTCTCTCTCTCTCTCTCTCTCTCTCTCTCTCTCTCTCTCTGGATCATGTGTTAACTCTCACCAAAAATTATGTATGGAGATTCAAATATGAGCTTTCTATCAGCACGTTAATTGGTTCCAACCTTTCTAGGGCTTCCCCCAATCTCATTATATTCTCATCTCTCTATTTCCTGTTTCTGAACCCCCACAACAATATTTTAAACATTCTCCCTCCCCTTCAGATATAAAATATCCAGATTTAAAAATAGCCCAAATATCTCTTTTTTCTTCCATTTGCCACTGTGCTTTTTCTTCTTTCTTTCCTTCTGAATTATTTCTTTTCTCTTTATTCTTTGTTTGTTCACCAAAATCATGCTAGACTATTTGTAAATCTAGGGAAAGAATTCAGTGTATAAGTAAATGTTGTCTATAGTACCAAAAAAGCCACAATTAGAAAAGAAACTCCATGACAAAAATCCAGGAAAAATCCCAGAAATTCAGCAGAGAGAGAGAATACTAAAAGTTGCCAGAGTAAAAGAATTAAGTAATTTATAAAGGTAAGCCTATCAAAATAACATCAAAATTTTCAACACAAGGTTTAAAGGTTGAGCTTGAAGTACAGTTTTTCATGTCCCAAAACAATAGTTAAACTGTATTACTACACCTGCAAGATTATCTTTTAAATTTGGCAGAAAAATGAAGACTTTTCTCAAAAAAGAAATCTTGACAAATTGAGAAACACCAAAGCAAACATTTCACAAAGTATCTAAGGAAGTCATAGAGACAGAGGCCAATGTTACCAAACAGCTCCAAGTAAAGTACATCTAACTGATAGAATAGTTAAACAGAGTGAAGCAGCACAGAGAAAATAGTGCAATGGCGGGAATAATTCAGGAAATAATTTCAATGACAATCAAAACACACTTTGGCAGACAGGCACAAAGCCAAAACACAATTATGTGATAGCTGCAAACTCTGATATCTTACTCTAATAGAAAAGAATGACTTTTTTTTTATTTAAGGAGAAAAAAAACATGTAGAGATAATACAGAATTTCAAAAAAAAGATAAACAGTAAGAAATCACTAGTTGATAAGTTGCATATTGTCCTCTTAGAAATAGTTGTTCAAGTTACAAAATTAAAGCATACAAAATAGATAGTCAAGTTGTGAGACTGTAAACAGCTACACATGCATGAGTCTCTACATGTATTTCTATCCTTTCTGTATTAGAGGGAAAAACAAAACATAGCAAGACAAAACAAAACAAATTCCTATAAAAACATGAAACCAAAAAGTCATATAAAACCACAGTATAAGGTGATCTACAATGATTTCTGTGTTGTCTCTTATTAGTTTCAATAGAATTGTCTATATCATCAGGCATAATTGAATATGGCAGTATAATTGAATATAGCAGTACATAAGAATGACTTTTAAAGAATTCATTTCATGTGGTGATTCTGTCCAATTGTCTATGACTTTCTGAGATTTCCTCCAAGTTTAGTCTCATTTACAACCCAAAGTATTTCATTTAAACTTCTTAATACTTCATAGACTTTTGGGTCAGTATTTTCAATCATCTGTGAAAACTTAAAGAAAAAAAAGGGAAAAATGATCTGAAAGGAGAAAGATGACAATATTTTACAATGAAATGATAAGTGGTAATAAAAAATTTAAAAATAAGATCTTTGAGGTTTTTTTCCCATTATGGACTCACCTAAACTCAGAAACATAATATACATTCTAGTATTTCCAAGCTATTTAATGAAATGTGATTTGCTGGAAAGTCAATTTTATTTAATTATTAATGTTGGGATAATATAAAAATATGTTTATATGTGATCAATTTCTTTTCCTAAGCACATGTTTTTGTGAGCCTCTGGGATGTAGAGAAAAGTTCCCCATTCTCCCTTTCCTGCTGTTTCAAGGATTGGCCTTGCCAAAGATTGCTTACCCTGCCAGGAAGGAAAGACACAAGCTTTAGCAGGCAGCTCAAATGCTTCTGTTGTTTGTCAAGGTCCTTATCTGTGAGTGCTAATTAGATGATATAATGTACATAAAGAATCTAGCATGTGACTTGAATATTTAGGAGTATTTAAATAACAATACATTTTAAGAACTATTATCCTCTTTTATGGCTTTGCTTTGTATCCTTTGAAGGATTCTGCTACTTCAAGCCATCTGGTTTCTGAATTAAAATACATTATTTAATTTAACAAATTACTTCACATCTCAAAAATCAATATAAGATTAGTGAGCAGGAAATGTCTTATTATAAGTATTTTTCTTGTCACATAAAAACACAAACATTTTAACAGCCAAGCTAAGCCAAAATTTTTTGCTATTTCTCTAGATCTTTATCATTGCTTTGGAAAGATGCATAATATTTGTATTGCAATTTTGCATTCTACAGGGTGAATAGATACATATCTGCAGTGTACAATACATTCCATTTTGAGAAGTAAAGGGTAATTAATAGTGACAGAGAGCGGAAATAAACTGGCCCAAGAGCCTGGAAGCTGCCTGAGACAAGGAACTGGTCCCTTGGCATAGCTAGTCCTTCCTGGTTCTGTTGCTTAATTGGAAAGGGAACAAATACACTTTCTCTGCAAGCTACAGCCAAGATTTTTATTGCCAGGCTTGAAATTGCAATTGATACTTATTTCTCATTAAATGAAATATTTTCCACTTTTAGATCTACATTAGTGTATGTACTTCCAAATCAAATAAAATTTTATTTATTTTTTGTTGGTCATCTCTGATAAAAATGTACTCTTGCAGACCTCTGTATTTTAAAATTCACTGTCATATATTCCTAAAGGAATATATATATATATATATATGATTAAAAGACATTAAATGACCATGATGTTTTACAACTCAGAACAAATTTTGTATATCTAGTCATACTTCAATATTTAAAAACTGGAATACTTGGTAAGTGAGTAAAGAAAATTCATCCATATCAAAATTGTCTCCATTAGAAAATCCTTTAAAATCTAATTTTATGACCTCAAAATGCTAGAAGAAAAGTTGTCCAACATTGAAATAGTAGAATGTAAAATTTAAGTGAATAGATATGAAAAACAGTGATAATAATGAATTGTGAACCATATCAAATCCAAAGTTTCACTAAATGACATGAAATTACATTACATAAATACTTTTCTTACTGAGGAATGCATCCTGTTTGAAAAATTTTACATGGAATTAAATTTTGTGACCATTTACGTACTAGATAATATTTGAAATTGTCAGATTATCCATTAATGCAAACTTTATTGACTAGAAACCAACTATAAGAAGATTTTTTCAGGTGTTGGAGGGAACAAATATACAATAGATGTGTCAGCTGTTCACCAGTAGGTTATAGTGTCAAAGAAATAAATTCAGAAAAGTTATACACTATACTCAAAAGATCAAAAGCAAAGTACCTTTTATGGTAACAGGAGAAAAATGAGAATTCTATTCAGATTTTAAATTTTACTTAGGTCTTTAAATAAATGTTGGGTAGAGGATACAGCTCAGTGGCATAGTGCCTGCTTGGCAAGTATAAGGTCCTGAGTTCAATTCCTAGTGCCAAAAATAAATAAATAAATAAATAAATAAATGTGAGGCAGCCCACATAAAGATGGAAAGACATTCTAAGAAAATAGGGAAAAATGCTTCTAAATATATGAATTTCTAAATGCCTTAAGAAGTAAAATTAGAATTATTGAAATCTATTTCATAATAAAAGCTTGAAATTAAGCTGTAAAGAATATTAAATGCTGTATTAAAGAAAAGTTATTACTTTGTATTTAATAAGAAGTAATTTAAATGTGTCATAGATAATACTTACAGAGGATTTTCTTCTATTCAATAATGATAGATTCTCACTATATATATTTACCAAATTAAAAATAAAAGCAAATTTACTCTTGTATAGAGCTCTGTACTCTGTTGTTTTTTTCATTTTCTGGGGTCTACTTAAATTTTGCCTCATCAAAGAGAATTATCCTGACAATTGTACATAATTACTATAGTATCTGTCTCGTACTGCCTAACCAATAACTTGCTCATTTTTATGCATTTCAGTTGTTAGCAATGAACAGTATTTCTGCATTTACAATGCTGGTTGATTTCTTTGTGATATTTACTGAGAAATTTGGGGTGATGCATTCTTCTATTCATTGTTTATATTATCAATACTAATAAAATGTATGATTAAATGGGATTGTGGTAAGATTTTTGAATGAGTAAAAAATGGGATAAATTTTATTTTCATTTTACTTACCACAGATACATACATATTCATCAAAAGTGGGAACATTGGTATTAAGTGCTGCTAATTCAGTGGTGAAAGTGATTGACTAGAGAGCAACCTGCTTAGGGACTCGTACATTTCTACAGAAGCAATAAAATAGTTCTAGCCTGTTACCTGTAATAAGTGCAATACATTTTATCTAATACTTTGTGGTGTAAGACTGTAGACATTTATAAACATTATGATTAATAAGCTTTCCATTAATATTTAACATCGTTGTAATTATTTCTTCAAAATAAATTCAGAAGTAGACATGTAAAATATCAGTGGTTAAACACATTGATCCTAAAGGTAATTTTGACATATCAAATGAGATTTTAAGATACATCATGTTTGGAGTAAAGACTTCGTAAACATTTAAGTCAATCACTTCTTTTATTTGTTTTTACTTTTTAGTCAATGATCATCTCTATCTAAATTCTATTCACTGTTATTTAAAGATGGCCATCACTGATGCCTAGATCACATGAACAAATATTACTACACACAACTCAGAGCTCAAATTTCTGACAGCTACAAACTGTTAGAGCCTTATAATCAATGATTTGATTTATTTTAGTTCGTCACCCTCTCTGCAGATATAAAGCAATAACACAATTTTAAGAATAAAGACACTAATGCATACTTAATATGATTAACAATTTAACATCCTCACTGCAAATTTCTCCCAATTAGCTAAGATCTGAGAATAATCCACCAGTTTTTTTTGTTTGTTACATTGCACATTCTTCTTACTTATGAAATTTATAGTCCATCTTGTCTCACTATGGACTTTTAGGTCTTCACTTATTTTGTTACAACTGTCCAAAAGATATTGTTATCTAGTCTTAACCTTTTTCTTGAGACACAGCAATAATTATAGTATTATGTGAAAGACTGCAAGTGGAGAGAGAAAACACTAGACATAGATTTGAGGATAGATTTCTCTAAGTATTGGAATAATGTCACTATTCTACATTTGATCTTGTCTGATAAGAAATACTAAAATTGTAGTCGATAAGTCTCACATATTTGTGCTTGTGATGTGGAAAGAGGGTCCAGAACAATGAAGCTGTCATCACAATTAACTGGGTCCTGAGGAATGACAAATGGCTACACACTGGCACTCACACTGTTCCCCCTCCTACATCTGGGCCAGAGGAAACAGCGCAGCACTTTTCCAGTGTACAACAGCCATAATCAGAGTTGCTTTCCACAAATCTTACACATCTACTGGAGCTGGTGCAATACCTGAAGCTCTTCCCACTTCTTTTCCCATTAACAGTTATTCCGTGCTCTCGATTACATGACAGCAAGCCATCTGCTTAACTCACTTTTCATTATAAACAAAATCTATCTCAGAGGAGGTATTTGTGCTCAGAACTGAGCATTAACACAAGAAGGACATTCATGTCAGTTAAATTATTTTGAAATTATGATATGATAGACTTTAAAACTTTTGGAAAGCATTTAAATATATAGCATAATGTTGTGAAGGAAAATGAAACTGTTTGAAAGGGGCAGGGATCTCACACATCACACACTGCAATCTCTTTAACTTTCACACAGGGAAGCAGAAGTTTATAGAAAAGTTCACCATATTTCTTACCAGTCCTCAAGTGATGAACAGCTGTCATGGTTTATGTCAGTGGCCCCCAAGCTTCATGTCTTTGCATTATGCATTTGTGATTGGCTCATTGTCTAGACCTTGGATTGGATATGTGAGTGCTACACTGGCCTAGGGGTGGAGCCAGGATGTGATGTAATGGCAGGAAGAAGGCGAGTCTCTCTCTCTTGCCGGTTTCCGCCTTGCTGTTTCAGCCGCCATGAACTGTGGCCCCGGAATACCACCCTGCCTTGGAGTCAACTAAATATGGACTGAAACCTTCAAAAACTGAAAGAAATAAACCTTTCCTTTCCCAGCTTTGGGCATCAGGTATTTTGTCTCAGCGACGAATAAAAAGTAACTAAGACAACAGCAGAGGCAAGATTTCCAGTTAGTGCTATTACTATGACACTACAAACCACAGCACCAAACAGAAGTTAGAAGATCTTGTTTGTATGCCACAGTTGTACAGTTCTGATATGTAAAAATCACACTCCCTCTGACACAAATTTATATTGAAAGACTGAATTAAAACTCGTTTTAGGCAAAATGAATGCCCCTGTAAGTATGAGTTCCTTTTGGGCCTCCAAAGTGTAAGGCAGGAAGGAGTACAATGAATTCTGGGATTCTGTATTAAATTCTCAGATGGAAATGGAAGGCTGCTTTTCTTTTTTTAATCTGTGATGCATGTGAAGTTTAGCTGGGTTCTCATTAGTTTAATTCATATTTATTTTCAAGGTGTTCATTTTCACTCATTTGTTTTCTTTTTCTCACAATCCCTAATTGTAGCACTCATGCTCATGGTTTTGTGCATTTGACATATTTTAGAATGTTTCTTAGAACTCATTAAGTGTTTGTGAAGCTTTATAATGATTTAAAAGCTATGTGTCAGTGTGTAATTAACACTAGTCAAGAATGTCTCAGTCTGGGGAACTGTAGATTAAGGAGAGAGTATAATGGAACAAGGGAGGAGAGAAGACCATTTTTCACAGCACAGTGTGTATTTTCCTGCCTCAAAATGTGTCTTTACACAGCAAGGAAGTAGCTCATCTCCAGGTATCAATATACTCAGTACACAACTAAGCTGTAAATATTCAAAGTTGTTAAAATATGAAGTTCAAGAAAAATCAACACAAAGTGCAAAAGATAGTTGTGGGTTTTTTGTTTTTGTTAGAAACTGTGTGCAAAATGCAAACTTTTAAACCTAATATAATGGTAAATTTTAATTGCAAAATCCTTTAAATACGTGCTGAATCAGCATCTATCTCCACTGCTGTCACTTCTCATCTCTCCCATTGCAATTTTAAATTCTCTTCCTTTTTCCAAGGTTGCCTCTCCCATAATCATCTTACTGAATCCATCCCTTGGCATCCAGTCTGATTTTTGTTCACTTTTCACTTAAAACTGTTTTCTTAGCTTCTTTTCTCTCATTGCTGAGACACAATACCAAACACCCAAAGTTAAAAGGGAAAAGCATTATGTGGCTCACAGTTTGTAGAGATCTCAGTCTATCAGCTGACTCCAAAGGAAGGTGGCTTCACAGAGAAAAGCAGCTCATGGGAGGCTGAATGTACCAAAGCAACAAGGGATGACCATACCTCTTTATGCTGCTTTTATTTTATCCAGGTTACATAGAGTGGGTAACACTCTCACCCTTAGTCCTAAAGCCCTTGAGCCTAGCATTGCATCATAATTAACTCCCGCATCATATACCCTGCAAAAATCCCACCTGGGACCACGTGAGGCTTTGGGGAGACATGTAAACACCAGGTATATCAGCTTTCCTATAGATTCCCATCGTCTTGAAAGTAAAATCTAGAATCTAGCATGGACTTTTGACAAAGTTCAAATTTAAGCTGACTCTTCATTTCTATGCTTGTTTCTCACCCCCACTCAAAACATGTGTAGCAAATGAAAATGATCTTGAATAATTATTAGCTAATGTTAATAGTCTATCTTTTCATAATGGACTTAAAATTCAAAGTTCTTATATTCTGTACTTACTACTGTATCCTTGGGATCTATAATCATGTTTCACACATATTAACATGTAATATATGTGGGCCACCTTTCAATATTTGAATTTATTTATCTGCTCTGTGAAGCAAATATATGTAGAAATGATAATGCATTTCATTTTATAAGTAGTTCTGAAAATGTTTGTTTTTACATCATGCTATCATTAATGCTTTTTAAAATTGTTGGTGATAAAAGAGGAGCATATAAACAGTAATAAATAGTGACAAAAAAGTTATTCATTTCTCCTTTGCTTTCTTTTCATCACTCAAACACAGTAGAAAGAAATGATTTTTTAAAACTGACATTTACCAGGAACTAAATGGTAGAAAAAGGTGACATCTACAAACTCAAGAGAGTGAAAAAAAAAGAAAACATCAACAAAACAAAACAAACAAATTTAGAAAGTTGAAATTATTTTGGCTTGATCTTTTTGTTTTCTTTTAGTGTTTTTCCTCCCCCATTTTTCTTTTTGACAAAGATATTCTGTGAGTCACGGCAGATTTCAGAGCAATTTGATTCAAGTACTTATGCAGTGCAGAGTAACAATCCCAGGTAACAAGGAATCAGTTGTAATGCCTGTGTGTACAAACCAAAACAGTTCTCTCCAAAAGAAAATGATACTGGCTTTCAAACAATCTTTCACAATGAAGGTTATGGACACATAATATTGCTTAGGCCTAAGATTAGTAAAATGTTAGAACTAGGCTGTCTCCCACACGCAAAATACTACACAATCATTTTTCATCCTTTTATCTGCTTTTCCCAAGAGCTGACAAAAAGAATATTCTTTTTCAGCTGGTACAACTCATAGTTATATTGAATCTTGTAGCACTATCAAAATTTGATTATGTAAATATTTGAATATTGCAGAAAGGAGGACATTAGTAGTGCTTTGTTTATTTGTTTTATTATTTGGTTATTTCAGTTTTAAATCATTTAAGTACTTTATTTTATCCTTGTGTGAATTATTAAGCAGCAAATAGTTTTGAATATATGCTAAATTCATAAAACTTAGAACAATGATTCAGAAATTTTACTTTTATCTCATAATAATTGTATTTAAATATGAATACAAATACTGATATTTATGTTGAAAATTGAAAATGAATAATGTTGAAACTAGTAAGAGAGTCAAAATAAATGTTTGCATCTATACAGAAGAACCAACATTTTCAAGTCCCCAAAATGAGATAACCCTATCTAGTGTCATTGAGTTAAACCTAAACTAATGTAGCTAAGCCGTAGTGCATGGAGGAGGAAGAGATTTAGATGAGACCAGGTAAGTTGGAAATTACAAAGATCAATGGAAATCATAATGCCTTTTTAAAATTTAATAAAAGGGAAAGAGGGAAGATCATATTTAAAATAATGCCATGAGAGGTTTTTTTACTTCTTAATTAACTTTATGAGTACATTTTAGATGTACACTCATCATAGGGAATTTGTGCCTGTGCAGGATATATTTAAGTCTTGTTCTCTTTCTCAGTTTCCTCCCCTCCCTTCATCCTTCTACCCCTCCTTATTTACAAAAGCTTTGTTTCCATTTTTTCCTTCTATTTTCCGTTGCTTTTCTCTTCCTTCCTTTACTCCTCCTGCCTTCTTGTGTTGACTTTCTATTTGAATATTTTCTTCCTATTTTCCAATTTCTATCTTACATTTTGGTTTTTATTTACACTTTTGGTTTCTCACAGCAGAGGTGTTTCAGGCATGTAATATTTGAACATGTATGTCTGATTTATTTCACTTCAGAATATGGATTCAAAGTGTATCTATTTACATAGAGGTGCTCCAAGTTCATCACTCTTTATAGGAGAGTAGTGCTTCACTTTATTAAAAAACCCCACATATTCCTTATCCATTCATTGGCTGATGAGGATTTGGTTAGTTTCCAAGATTCAGCTATCACAAACTGTGTGACACAGACATGGCTGTGCATAAATCGCAGTGGTGTGGTGCTTATAATTCTTCCAGAAAGATACAAAGGACAGGAATAGCTGGGTCAAATGCAACCTCTAATTTTAGTTTTTGAGGAATCTCTTCATTGATTTCCATAGTGGCTGCATCATTCCACACTCACACAAGTGGTAGAGAAGGGTTCCTTTTTCTCTACAGCCTCAACAGCATTTGTAATTGGTTGATTTCTTGCTAATAACCATTCTTTCTAGAGTGAGATGGAATCTCAGAGATGTTTGAACCTCTCCAACAACAATGATGTTGAACATTTATATATATATAATATATATCATTTATATATATATAAATCATTTATATATATGAACTGTAGGATATATATATATCTTACAATTCATATATGTATATACATTTCTTACAATATATATTTCCTACTATATATATATTTACAATTTTTATTTTATACATGTATTTATTTACAATTTTTATCTGAGAAGTGTTTACTCTTTTCAGACGCCCATTTTTTGGATTTAGTTTTTAAATTTGGGGGAGATTTGATATTGTTTAGCTCTTTGTATATGTTAGATGTTAAAACTTTGTAGAGCAAGTGGGAAAATTTTTTTGACCCACACAATAGCTTGTCTCTTCACTCTGTTGGTGGTTTTTATTTTCAGTGCTAAAACTTTTATAATAAGATGAGAATGTCGATGTTGATTCTCTGTGATAGTTACTGTATGGGTTGGGGTTTTATTTATAAAATTTTGCCTACATCTATATCCCGTATTGGATAAAAGCAGTGATAATGTACATTCATGTCTTACTCCTGATTTTAAAGTGAAAGCTTTCAGTTTTTGACCATTTAGTACAACATTGGCACTGGTTTGCCATTAAAGGCCTTTATCAGATTGAGATAAAGACCATTCATTCCTATTTTCTGTAGAATTTTGTAATGAATGGCTGTTTGATGTTCTTAAAAGCTGTTTCTGAATTTACTGAGATCATGTGGTTTTTGTCTGTGTATCTGTTCATATGATATGTTACATTTACTGATTTGCGTATGTTGAACAAACTCTACATCTCTGAAATAAATTATTCTTGGTCATGGTGTATAATCATCTTGATGATTTTCTGCATTCTGTTTCCTAGTGCCTTTTATACAGGACTTTTGTGTCTACGTTCCTTAGGGAGACTAGCCTGTAGCTCTCTTTTTTGGTTGGCTCCTTCTCTAGTTTTGGTATCAGGGTAATGCTTGGTTTCAGGCAGTTTGGGAGTACTTCTTATTTTCAATTGCATTAAAGAGTCGAAGGAGAAGTGGCATTAGTTCTCTTTTCTTGTAGAATTTAGCAGTGAATCTGTTGGGTCCTGGGCTTTCCTTTGTGGGTAAGTTTTAATTACATTTTTAATTTTATTGATTAATATTGGGTCATTTGGAAACCTTACATCTTCTTCATTCAGCTTTGGTAATTCATATGTATCTAGGAATCTATCTAGAAATTCATTTCTTCTGTGTTTTCCATCTTATTAAAATATAGATAAGTTCACAGAGTAGGTATTAATGATTTTATGGATTTGTTCAGGATTTGTTGTGATTTCATCTTCATTCCTATTGCATAGATCTGAGTCTTTTATTTTTTTTAAGGTTTTTTAAGAATTTGTCAGTTCTACTTAATCTTTCAACAAGCAAACTCTTTGGTTCGCTGATTCTTTGTATTGTTCTCTTCATCTCAGTTGCATCAGTTTCTTCTCTGATCATTATAATTTCCTGCTTCATATGAGTTTGGAGTTGATTAGTTCCTATTTTTTTTTTTTGAGACAAGATCTTACCATGCAGTTCAGGCTGCCTTTGAACTCACTATGTAACCCAGGCTGGCCTCAAACTCATAGTGTCTCTGTCTCCTGAGTGGTGATATTTCAGGTGTGTACTATCATGCTGGACTTGGTCTGTTTTTCTCATATGGAAATATGCTGCTATAATTTCCTTCATAACACTACTTTCATTGTGTTCCATAAGATCCAATATGTGATACTGGTATTACTGTCTAACTGTAGAAACTCTCTGATTTTTCTTTAATTTCATATGTGACCCCATTGGTTGTTCAGAAGGGTGTTATTTAATTTTCATGTAGTTTTTATAATTTTTATTAATATTTATTTGATTTTTCATGACTGTCAATATTTGATTTATATAGTTGGGTCCACTGGTATTTGGTGCACATATATTCATGATTATTATCTCTTCCTCTTGGATTGTTCTCTTAACAAGGATGTAGTGACCTTTGTCTCTCTGGATCAATATTGGTTTGAAATCTACTTTGCAAATAGAATAGTTACTTCTTTTTTCTAGGTTCCTGTCCCATAAAGTATTGTTTTCTATACTTTGACTTTCAATTAACAAATTTCTTTTTTGAGTTAAAAGCACTTCTTATGTACAGAATATTGTAGGATCATCTATTTCAATCCATTCTACCAGTCTGTCCCTTTGGATTGGTGAATTGAAACCATTTACATTGATGGTTATCACTAATAATACCTATTTATGCTTTTCATGTTTTTTTCTTGTGTTTGATTCTCTTTCCCCTTTGTTTAATTACTTGCCTTGTCTTATAGATTCATTCTGTTGGGGGTTCTTAGAATTTTAGTCTTCATTATCTCTTTCTAGAATGCCCTTCAGAATAATTTGGTGAACTTGTTTGGTTTTCATGAATTTCTTGAGGTGTTCTTTACTACGGAAGTATCTTATTTCTCCATTAATTTTGAAAAATAGTTTTGCAGAGTACATCAATCTGAGTTGCAGGTTGTTTTCTAGCATGAAATACTTCATTCCAAACTCTCAAGGATTTGTGTTGAGAATTATGCTGTAATTCTGATGGGCTCTCCTTTATAAGTGATTTGTGTCTTTTCTCTAATAACTTTTAATATCTGTTTTTGTGTTGAATTTCTGGAATGCTGAGTATTATATGACAGGGTAGATTTTTTTATTTTTCTCATGGGTAGTTGGAGTCCTGTATACATCACTTATCTGCATGGCAAATTATTTTTCCATGATTCAGAAGTTTTCTGCCATTGCTTCTGTGAACTGTTTTTTTTAAATGTCATTTTCACTATCTCCTTTTTTTATTGACTCTGATCAACCTTATTTTACTCTTCTTTGCATCACCTAGCAGCTGTTGGATTAACTTTTTTTGTGGTCCCTTGCTATTTTAAGAAATCTTCGCTTTGATAAGTGCAATCGTGTCTTCTACATCTGACATTCTGTTCATTGTGCTGCATATGCCATCAACAGAATTTTTAAACTCCTAGATAGCTGATTAAATCTGTTTTGTGAATTCCATTTTTTCTTATGTTGAGCAGTCATGATTTCCACCATTTTCCTAAACTATTCCATTTTTTTAAAACCTGTATCTTCTCTAGATTAATGAATTGTTTCCTTCATTCTGGTCATTATCTCTAAAGTTATCTAGGACATTATTTCTAATTCGATTTTTTTCCTAGAACCTCATTAATTTGCTTTGTTACTCCTGCTGTTATCACTTCAGAGAGTCAAGATGGGTGGCTTTTGACTTGTTTCATCTCATTGTCCCTTGGATTTGCCTTTAGTGAGCAGGACATTTAGAATTACAACGTGATTGTGTGTCTTCCCATTTTTTTTTTTGAGACAGAGTCTCTGATGTCACTTAGGTTGCCCTTGGACTTACTTTGTATCCCACTCTGGCTTCAAACTTGATGTGATCCTTCTACCTTAACCTCTCGAGTACTGGGATTACAGGTGTGCATTACCATGCCCAAATTTGTAAGTTGTTTATTGTAGGTATCTGTACTGATAGACTGGAGAACAATTAGGAAATGATTACTTCTCAGAGATATCTTTCAGGTGCAGTTGGCTTTTGGGTTTTGAGTCAGTTATAAGATCCTACCTCTTCAATTTATTGGGTGAGAAATTGCTGCCTATTTGGCCCAACCTCTGGTTCTTTGGCACCAGATGTAGTGTTGTTTGTGACCCCTCCACATGATCTCAATCCTGGCATAAAAGGAAGAACAACTGATTAGAACAATTATGTTACCTTAGCTAAAGTAGTATAATTAGTAATAAAAATAGCATAAAATATAGCCTAGAAAATGACCAACTGTGATAACTATTAATTTGCCACCTTTAAATATATGAGCAGGATTTGTAGTTATATAATAAAACCTAAAACAATCTAGAAAGTGGTATATAGTAAATATCCTCTCTATATGGTGATTTTGCCCGAAAGGGAAAATTTTTAAAAGAATTAGGATCAAAAAATAGAGAACTAGAAGGGAAACTGATTAGAAGCAAGGCTGGAGGATAAATGAAGTTTATATGGGCTTTGGGGGACTGGTGAAGAAGACAGGAGGGAAAGAGAAGGAAGAAATTGAAACAAGAACAAAACAAAACAACAATAACAGAAAATAGAAACTTGAAACAATGTTCTCACTCATATAAAAAGAACAAACAAAGAAAAGGAAAAAATTGAAAAACAAAGACATGAAGATAATTAGAGAAAGAAATGTCCACTTGAAGGCATGACTCTGCTGTCACTGGTTCACAGAGGTGGGGCAGATCCCAGATCCATATTAACTGAACCCTACAAATCAACACAATTATGGTGAAGGTGAACAATCCTTACAGGCCTGGACCTTTACTTTCACTAAAGCTCACTGCTTCTAGTTTCTGGCTGTGGGGCTGGGACCCATCTTTTTCATCCCACAACACTCCAGATGCCTCCTGTGAGCTTGAACTCAGCTCCCTGACATCCTGCCAGCTTGACGTCCACTGCAGCCTACCCTGATATTTGGAGCTGCTAGATGGAGCCACCTGTAGCCACTCTGAGTTCTGACTTCAGTTGGTCCCTTTCCAAATTGGGTACCTGTCAGTCACCCTCTCCTGGGGGAGATCTGAGTCCAAATAACTGAGACCAGCCACTGCAATCTCCAGTGCCCCCTTCTTAATTCCTCTGGTGGGTTTCTCCATGGTGCCTCTGGGGTTGCCAGTAGTCACAGTGCCTCTGCAGATCTGAGCTGCTTCTCCCTCCCCACAAGCTGACCCTCAGGGAGAACACAGTTTGCCACATTTATCCTCTGCATAGTAGTCCCTCTCTTCACCCTGTGGGCTCTAATTCTTGCTTCAGCTCCTTTCTGGATCTTTGGTGTAAACTTCCCTTGTCCTTCTCTCCTCACATTGCTATATTCCAGTGTCTACATTCCCAACATTGGAGAGGGTGTTTCTCTGTTGCTTGACATTCATACATCTTCCTGGAAGTCTAATGCCATGAGTTTGCACAAAAAAAATCACTTTAGTTTGTTCTAGAAAGTTAACAGTTAGTAGAAAATTAAATGGGGTCCAAGTATATAACTGCAATAAAACATGACTTGAGAGAAGTTTCTAGCAGAAAAGAATGATAATGGATAATTTTCACCTAAGTGAACAAAATATTAAGGGTACAGATTGGGATGGAAAAGATAAGATTTTGAGTTTGATCAGTTTACATAGGTATATTCAGTACACAATATAGTACATGGTGAGTGGCAGTGGAGGAACCTAACAGTCATCAATGAAGTGACAGTTTTTAATGTCATGAGACTGAGGCTGTCTACTGAGACGATACAGATATGCAGAAAGAAAGTGGGGCCCATGTGAAGCCCAATAAATGGTGGTGTTTCCAGATCTGATTAACCTGGAGAAATTTCAAAAGCAGAATAAAAAGAAATAGTTACAAATGTAAGTGTGTGTGTGTGCGCATGTGCATGGGTGTGTATGTGTGTGTAAGAGAGAGATGTGAGAGAGGCCTTCTAATATAAAAAGTGAACACAGAAATCTTAGATTTCATGTAAATATAGGGCTTCTTTAGAACTGTTAAAATGAGAAACTGTTTAATATCTAAATATGTGAGATCCAAGTGTACAGTGCTTACATTCATTTTATTTATATCTCTGTACCTTGTTACATATTATTTTCACTTCATCGAAGTTTTTGTCCTAGGTTTGCAATATTACTTAAGACAACCTTCTAAATAACTAATTAGCATTTTTAAGTACCCATTAACCAATTTGCTGCTTAGTTTTTCTCAGGTTGTAGTCTGGTAGTTGTGATTTCCATCTGAATGTGTTCTTTACTAATGTTGGGGGATCCCATTGCTTGCTTTCAGTGCGTGTATATATTTAATAACACACATTAGATCTTTTTCTCTCTACTTTTTCTTGTATTAATTTGGGTTTTATTACTTTACAGAGCAACGATGATTCAGTAAAGACCTCAGAAACACTCCATAAAATCCTCCCATTTTGACTGTAACATCATCCCTTTTATATCATGGACTGATTTGTGAAACTATTTGTGGGGAAGCTGAAGAGGTGAAGGACTTGCTTCTTTATGCTTATACAGTTTCTATGCTTTGTTGGAGAATGCACATAAGTCATACATTGGCTAATTCCTGGCCCTATGAAACAGGAGAATATTTCTAATTTCCATCTGCATTGCACCTTCTAGCAACTTTATCTTATTAGATATGCAGTCTATTATACTCCTCCCAGTAAGTGTAACAGTTGACAATTTAGGCAAAGAGAAATGATTAGCATTGTGTTTACTATTATCTATAGGTTTCATTTTGTTGATGCTGTGCCATGCTTGAAAATGTAAGGACTGTTTCTGTACTTTGGCTACTAACAAAAGTTTTACTAGACTATGCTCACACAGAAGAATTCAGGTCAGATGAGGGAATGACAGCACATTTTTCTCTATTGAACGGACATGTCTGAAACCTTTATGTATATTGTGAACACAACATGTGAAAAAACATTGATAAATATGTTTTATGGAAGATATTATTTGGAATACAGAACAAGATGTCATTAGTTGTGAAGAACTGTTAAAGAAAACAGCAAAGTATAAGCCAGTTATGTGACCATGTGGTAGAAATAAGAACTAGGCTGAGAGGGTGAAAAATTATTTGGAAGCTGAGTTTGTCTTAATTGATGGAAACATGGAAAAACGAACTCCACAGCATTAAAAATGAACTGTCATAGAAGAGTTAGCTTTCTGAATTGGCGTGCACCTTTAGCGAGACGTGTATGCTTATTTAGGATGATATAGAAGTAATTCTTTCACTGGAAAACTCAAGGAGTTGATGTTCTTCCCAAACCTAATAGACTATAATTTTGTAAAGGTCAAATTAAAAATACTCTTTCTTAAAGAATGACCCAATATATTAAATATATCATTGGTATTTGCTACAGTAGTTGAACATAGAAAATGACAATAATATCTTAGTTGTCAAACTCAATTCATTCCAAATTTGTGTTCAAACATCAAAAACTTAGAAACTTGAACATATTTTTCCCATAAGAAATAGTGGAAAACCAAATAATTGGTTCTGAGACCCAAAAATCACTATTATAAGTTCATTTTTTGCAGGACTTTAATACAAAGCTAAGAGCCTTAAATTATGGAAATATTCCCTAAGACATCTAAACAAATAAATATGGTATAATATATTAAGCATCAAAACAAAAATTAAAAATAATTTTTTATACAGGAAATATACTTTGATTAGAGGCTTCCTGTGGACTGGAAGCTGGAGAGAAACCGGACCAGCAGGAGAAATGCTCCTTTGGAGGAGGGTCTCACTCCATACAACGGCCGTGGGCAGTACACTTTCTGACATCTTACTTTTGGTCTTTTTCATCTTTCCTTACAAAAAATCCATATGGGTGCGAGTGACACTTAGACTGAGGTATCATCCCTTTGGGTCCAAAGCAAAGCATACTGTATGACTCATTCTCAGCACACACAGGTTTTTTCAAGTTGGGATTTCAGTCCAACAATCAAAGGTATGAACACCAAGTAGATATGTTTGAACTTTTGTGTTTGAGTAGTGGAAAATACAACCTTGGAGCTATTTGCCAACTGAGGTATCACTGTGAAGCTAATTTATAATTGGGGGAACATTACAGATTACAAACCATATGTCTTAGTCATTTTTTCCTTACTGGGACAAAACACCACCCAACATAATTCACGGGAAGAAATGTTTATTTTGAGCTCACAGTTTGAGGCAGCCAAGTCCAAGACAGAAACAGCAAGGAAGAAGGGCCTGGCAGGTGGAAAGCTGCTGTCATTGTAGAAGCACAGTCACAAAAATATTAAAAGTCACAGTTATAAAATAGCAAACCTATAGACATATTATAACAAGGTAAAAATGCCATAGTGGAATCTGCCTTTGCTCCTGCTTCCTGTCACATAAGCATCCTGTTAAATTCATTCAGCCTTGACTGTCTCAATCCAGTTGCTCTTCTAATAGTGTGTTGCATCAATTTGACTATGTGCAACTTGGAGCTCAATCAAGAACATCCATAGCTTTGCTTGCTCTGCTAAAATGCTCTCCCCTTGTTCCTAGATGTTCCTACTTTATGATGGACAGTTCCTCTGAAGTCCATCTATTTTACAACTAGCTTGCATGACAATGTGTGACTTTATTCATGTAACCAATCATGTAATAGTCTGCCATCTGCCTTGTACTTCCTGATTGCAAACTGTATTTAAACTGAACTCTAAAATGACTCGTGATTTGGACACTGTTACAGCCCCTCACCCCACAGGAATGAGATCAATCAAACTGCCTTCTAGATTCCTTAGTGCAAAGAGTCTTCCATTTGCTTTGATATTGGTTTTTCTGCAACATCACCACAGTGGTTGGGAAGCAGAAAGAGAAGGGAGGAACCAAGGAGAGAGCACCATCCTCCCAGGTAATATCCCCAGTGACCCCTGTCTTCTGACCAGACCCCATCTCCTAATCACCTTCCAAAACACACTCTTTGATCACATGAGCTTTTTGTGTTGTTTTGTTTTATGGAAACTACCAAAAGAAAGACCTAATATAGAAGAACACAGATCATGTGGAAAATGGTAAAATACAAAAGAAATATTCAAACATGAAGTATAACAGCTCAAGTTGATTCAAGATATAAATGAGGTAAAACTATATGCTTAAGAGGAGAGAGGGTTCAAAGTAGAGCAAAAAGGAAGGCTATGTTTTACTTGTGAACAAAACGTGCATACCAAAATGACATTCAAACGTAGATAGAAAAAAAAGAGGAAAAGGAAAATGAATAGAGTGTTATGGTTTGTGTCTGGATGATCCATCAAGGCTCCTCTGCTCCTTTGAATCTGGGAATACAGACGTTTCCTCCTTGTCCTTCAAAAGACAAATCAGATGTAAGGTTTCTTGGTCAATGTTGGTACCATCAGCTATTTAGAATAGAAGTTTACATTTAATTTGTTTTCTCACTCATACTTTTTGTGAAACTTTCTGTGAAAAACATAAAAAGTCTTGAAAAAGTAAAGTAAAATCAAAATTAAATTCTGAGTATTAAGACAAAAACAAAGGTGGAGAAGAATTGGATGCTTCTGTGCAAATATTCCATTGAGATATTTATTAGGTTTCACTAGAAAAAAACAAATGAAGTACAAAATAGTTTTTAATTCTAAGCCAAAATTTTGAAGTAAAAATTCAATACAAATGCTGAAAAAGAAGATGACCAAGGAAAACTAAATAAACAGAGTCTATTCTTGTCAGGAAAAAAAAAATGCTAGATTTGAAAAAATACCAAAAAGCATGAAGAAATTGAATTAACAATGAAAGAATCCTCAAATTCTTCATATTCAGTTCATTTAACATACACATGTTTATCAAACTTCAAAAATTTATGATAACTTTTACACTAAGAACAATTTAAGAAAATGGAAACAATATGCTGAATTCATTTCAGGTATCTAAAGCAACAATTTCAAAGAACTGCATGAACAAAAACAGTTATAGGACCATTTAACTTACAAAAATATTGTATTTCTTTTAAAAATATCTTAAAATTCTAATTAGAAACAAGTGTACTGAAAATAGTAATATGTCATGAACAAATAGAAATAGATTTGACAACAGAATGTCTCTTAGGATAATCTATTTTGATGATAGGCTGAAAGAGAATAAAATCATATGATTATCTAAAATAACAGAGAAAATACAACAAAATACAGATCAAGTTTGATTGAAGGAATCATCAAATTAGAAATAGTAAACATTTTTAGTTTGGCAAAACCTATCTTAACTAAATAACAATAATTGACTGTAGTTTTATGGAACAGATGTAAAATTATTTGTCAATAAGAAAAAAATGCCTAGTTTTCTTTTTATTTTATAAATGGAAAAATTCAAGCATGGGTTTGATAAATTAATAAAACAAGAAGATATAAGAGGAAGAGGTGCAAAACAGAAAGTTCAGTATTTTTAAACTGAGATAATTTGTGGATGAAAGGAGCACCAACATAAAATAATCAGTGACAAGAAAAAAATTAGCTACAGTAATTTTACCACATAGAAGAACAACATAAATATCAATAACACTATTCAGAAATAACACTGGATAAGATATATTAGCATATACATATTTATAATGTACATACAGAAGCAACATAAACAGCATACAATACTCATGCAGTATCACCAAAAAGTGTCTAGTGATTCAGTAAAAAGAGTACTTAGTAAAAATATTTTTATTGAAATAATAAAATTATATTAAATACTTTAAGACTTTATAATGTCTTCATAGGTCAAAGTAAAAATTGCAGTGGATTTTTTAAGCATTAATATAATTATTCTAAAATTAATATGAAAGAATTCCAGTCTAAAAACATCAATGTCAACTACAAATAGTAAAATCAAAGTAGATTTGGCCATGCACATTTAAAAAAATGGCAGGAAGTAATACAATTCCAATAAAGCAAATATTGGGGAAACTGCTTTTATAAGGAAACGAAAGTTTGTGGGGACAATATAACAAAGAAGAGAAACAAACAATGGTGTATTTCAGTATATAAAAATTAAAGATACATTTTCAGTGAAGAGCATAAATTAATAAGTGAATAATATTTTAAGGGAAAATCTCATTTAAAAGAAGCTTATGAAAATTTATAATCTCATTTGAAGTGAAAGCCATATAAAATTTGAACAAGACACTCTATAAGAGGTATGAGGTTGACCAAAATTAGAAGGACATGTAACAATAATTCTGTTAAACAATGAGGAAGCAGGAATTTCATACATTGCTAATGTAAAGAGAAACAGCAGTTCTAGGAAATAACACAAACTACTCAGTGAATGTCTTTACAGATCTTGTTAATGAGCCAAGTATTCTTCCTTTGCCTGTAGACAAGTAGAAACTCTAAAACAGATACACAAAGCAATGGGGAAATTATCATGGATTATACATGTGGATTCAATATACTTGCAATAGTCCCTAAAAACCAATAAACATTTATAGCTTTGTAAGACATCTGAGGGGAAAGGAGGCACAGAGATTCAAATGTAAGAGTAGCTTGATATTGTTGATTTTGAAGGTAGAAGAAGGCCAAGGATGAAGGAATGCACCAGCCTATAGACCTGGGGAAAGGCCCTGAATAACAGCCAGTATGAAAATTGTCATCTCAGTCTTAACAACTTCAAGGGGATAAGCTGTGCTATTACCAGGTGATGCAAATATACCAGGTGACCCTCCAAAAGCAAATGCACCTATAGACTTCTTGACTTTACCCTCTAGACTCAAGGTGGATTTCAATGAAAAACTGATAAGCTTGTCATTCATGTCATCAAATTTGTGATCATTTGTAATAATGGGAAAGGAAAACTAATATTTAGATGTATCTGTGCATGTGTGTGTGTGTGTGTGTGTGTGTGTGTTAGAACTCAGAACTTTGTACATCACTGAGATGAGAACTTGGTGCATCTATTGCATTTCTTAAAGTTGTTGCATGTAGACTTTTCTGATCACCTATGTCAATAGGTGACTGTACATTTAATGAAGAATTAGTTCATTTCACAGGAGCCAGAAGACTCAAATTTATAGTTTTTATTATATATGGTGTCTTTTCAGCTACATCTTAGTAATTAAGGTGGTGATAGACTCTATTAAATATATTCAGTATCCAAGAATGAATGCAAATATATTGGCAAAAATTTTGTGCGCTATATTTCCCATTTTTATATGTAAAATTATTGGACAAAGGTCTGTTTTGTATAAGCACAATGAGCAATCATGTGTTATTTTAATGTTAATTGCAAAACTGCATGAATAACATGATTTTAAGAAAAATAGAAGAAAGAAAATAAAAGAAAGAATTTTTTGCAGGGGTGTTATCAGGAATTGAACTCATGATCTTGCACTTGCCAGGCAGGCACCAAACCTGCTGAACTATATCCTCAGCCAAGAAAGAAATTTTTAATTCAGTAGTTTTCACTTGCTACCACTAAAACATAAACAGAAAGTTAATAGTTAATCAACAGAAATGTAGTGCCTCTCATTTGAAGTCTAGGCAGTTATTTTAATGACTCTCACTATAACATCTATCTGCCAATAGAGATCTATAACAAGCATTGCAATTCTAAATGCGATGCTTCCAAAAATGAATGTCCTATGTAGATTCAAATTTCTGATGAAATCCACTTAAATGGTGACTCACAGCATTTAATAATCTATTTCTTTTTGTGCCTAACATGTATTAAAAAGCACCATTCTTACAAAAGTCTTTTGTTTCTGGTTTCACATATTTTAATTCTTGTCAAGCTGTCTCCTTATTGTACCTCTCTGGTGCACTATGGTCCCTACACTTAGCACATTGAATGCTGCCTTTGGTCTGAAGGAGTTAATGTAGCTCCTTCGGCATCTAATTTTATACACAAGAGTGACTTTGGTACTGATGATGAGCTTGCTCAATATATATTATGGAGAATCAGTCATGTTGTGAAAGTAGCGGTTAAATACACTTTAATTGAGATTCTTGTTACAAGTGGGAAGTTTTAAAAGTGCTGATGAATTAAGAATTCCATTTAGAGCCTGAGTTAATGTTGGGCTATAGGGCTAATGTCTAGGGTATATTTAAAGCACCGAGTGAGAAGATGTAGACATAAGTAGAAATAATTCATGTACCTGATGGATGGTTGGGCTACATGACTTCAAGGTCCATTTTAACTCTGACAGTGCATGATTCTCTGCGTGTTAGAAATCTAGCCCTGGAACAAATATATCTGAGCGTCACACTATAAAATCAGGGTATAAGGAGGAAACTATAAAAATAACCGGAGTGTGTTTGAGGGGAAGAGGGACAGTTAAAATGAGAGCTCTGCTTTAAATAGAGGATTGAAAATAACTTGCAAATGGTTAGCTTGAGTATCTTTTGACTAGTTACCAGGTTTCCAGATCTGGGGGATGAAGGTAATTTTGATGTCTCCCAGGACGATTATGCCGTTGTTATCTCTTGAGATAATGTATAGTGATGAAAGGTGCATTTTTAAATGACTTGGGATTCTGTAAAGATTCCTGTGTCTACCACATTTTTGGTTAAGTCATCAGACCAGTTTAAGTGTACATGTGGTTTTGGATAAATCTGCCTGGAGAAGCACTGGGCGTTACCACTGTTAGTAATCATTTCTTTAAAGTCTATTTTTTAATGGATAAAGATTAGTTCCTCAGTTGAATTTCAAAGGTGACTCTGAAGTCCCTAAGCAACATGACAAAAATATTATTTAAAAAATGTGCACAACAAGAGAAGGCCACTAGTAGGATGTGATGTTTATATCGTCTCTATCAGGCCAGTATTAAGGGGATCTGCATGAATATGTGAGAACACGCTATCACAGGAAGTTTAAATTTACAACATTTCTTCATAAACTATTATCATAGACTATACATTCAACACCAGGTAATTAGATACTATTTTTTTCTTTCTGATGATTTATAGAATACTTTCCGTGTGCTGCCAAGGATTATTTTACACAGTTTAATACATTGTTTTATCACAATAACAGCTTAAGTTAGTAACCAGTGGTACCTTCCTTTATATATGTAAATCCTGAAATATAAAAAAGGTGATCCTACCCTTTAAATCTTATAGACAGTGTGTGGCAAAACCTAGAATTTGAACTTAAGCAGTCTAATTCTGAAGGTTGTTCTTTACTCTTTCCTTTAAATCACCATACACACTTTTTGACTAAATACCAAGAATATACATAAGAAGATACTTGGAAAGCAATGGAAAGACATGATTTAACTGAATATGTGATCAGAGGCAATGTAAATACCTTGCCTCAGGTTAGAATTTTTAAAATTTTCAGGCTATTTCATATATATTAAAACTTTTATTTGCAATTTATGGACATTGATAGAGTAGTTAGTGCTCCAGTCACATGTAAATAATGAAACAAAAAAACACATGAAGTTTTGCTGCTAGTAAATGACAGATCTTCTGTGAGGGCATTTCTTATTCCTGCTTAAGTCCCCTATCCATTAGATGATACAGGTAAAATGTAATTCACACATTTTGAAATGACTGGAGTTTATAATTCTGGATTTTAAGTGTTTAGCGTACAAAATTTCTGGAATAATATGTTTGACAGAACATTCAATACAGAAAGTATTCCAAAGTGAGAGGTAAAATTAATGAATTTTGACTAGAACAGAAGCAGCAGTGCTTATTAGAGAAACAGATATAACATAAGATATACAAATGTATAAGAAATTACAAGACTGGCTTTTGAGGGTCAGTCACACAGTGGGACGAGGGAGTGTGTGCATCCAACCCAAGGTCGGGAGCTTCCTGCAGTTTTCTATGCAAGTCCATATCAGGAGGCAGATGTGTTTGTGACAGAATGATGAAGAATCTACCATAGAAGCCTGAAGAGTCTCAGGTGGAAGCCAGATAGTCTATGCCAGAAGCCAGGAGATGATGTCCAACCTGAAGGCAACAACCGGAGCTCCTCTGAAGAACCAGCAACCAGTCCCTCCGCATTTGCCTTTTGTAGCATGCAGGCTGCTCCCTGGGGTGGGTGTAGCATTCACACCACCTGCGTGCCCTTCTCTTGCACAGGCTGAAGATGTTACAAAGTAAGGACCCTAACCCCTGCAGAATCATTTAGTTAAACCTCTGACCTTCTAAAACTGTCATGATGAATAATACCCTAGCGTTTTAATGGCTTGTCCTCTACACCCCAGCATGTAGAGCTGCTGAGTCACTTAGTTAAGCTTCTGGGCTTCTCAAGTCGACATAATTCATCACCCATAACATGTATTTACAAACACATATTTGTATGCATGTATAGGTGTGTGTGAGACAAGCATGACATTTATATTAAATAAGTTTTCAGCTATTTGTTTTGTTCCTTTCTCTCACCTTGGATAATTTCACATGCACATTGGCTTCTAAAGGAATTTATTTATGTAACTGGCATTTTGAGCTAATGATGTGGTGAATGAATGTAAGGAATTAAAGAACCAAGAGAGGGCAAAGAAAAATAAGAGTCCCTGGCTCTAAAGGGAAATAAAGGCAGCACAAACGGCCATCGGGATAAGACTAAGAGGACTGTGAGGTGAGACCAGAGCCCAGCACACAGATATCAGATTTCTGAGGTGCAAGAAAGGGAGCCAAGAACTTTGGAGGAAATAAAAGGTGGATTCACAGCTGTTCATCGGTGGTTAGGGATTATGTGGAATGGGAAGCAGAAGTGTGCATATCAGAGTTGCAGGACTTTGCATGAATTTATGTATTTTTATAACTTTTGATTGTTTTTGATCAAAAGTTGTAAAAGTACATAAACCCAACTCTAAAAGGCCTTGGTTTATAAATATATAGGATAAGAGTGGGTATGTGAGGCCTTTTTTCTAATTTGTTTTGTTATTAGTGTCTATGATTTGGTGCCTCTTTCCCCTTTTGAGTAGTATGAGAGATGCCATCCATCTCTTTTCTCAAATCCTATTAAGTGGTATTTTAACTTTCAAAGTCTATGGCACCCTGATTAGATTATCACTGTATGTATTCATTCAGCAGAGTAATGCAACTTTATCTGTGAGGATCATTAAACAATATGCTACTCTGATTTCATTCTCTAGTAATGAGAAGACAGAGATACTGCTTTGTCTCCTGTGATAAGGAAGATGGAATATCTTGTCTATAGAGAACAAATTGACCTTGTAAACACTATAGCTAATTAAATGAAGACTATAATTGAATGCCAGTTTGTACTAAAAAATGGTCTGCTACATTCTGAAACTCATGTGTAAGCAAGACAAACATTCATTGTGCAGGTGTTTATGGGCTTGACATTAGACCACTGAGGTGTCTTGCTAGCAAAATTATTCCCTTTTTCTAGCCTGCTTATGAAGAATAATATTTCTACTTACGTTATTTCTTTTTTTAATTTTTTTTTATTTTATAAAGAATAAAACCAAATGAGAAAGAAAACAAAATGGGGTCATTTGAAACAAAAGGATGGACATAGTACATGATTTAAAACCACAATACAAGGTGATCTACAGTGGTTACCATGATGTCTCTTGTTATCTTCAATAGAATTGCCCGTATCATCAGGTGCGGTAAAACTGAACACAGCAGTACAGGACAAAACCAATAAGAACAAAGCATTGGAGACATTATAGGACTTCAACAGTGGGTACTAGTCAAACCAGAATGGGTATCATAGTGAATCTTATTGTTACATATTGTTTCTTATCACAAAAGATATGCTGAGCATTGATTTAAAAGTTGCATTGGGTTCAAGTGATCCATAACAATTAGATGGCTGATCTCAGTAAGGGTTATGAAAAAATTCACATGTACTACATTTGGGACATAAATAATTGCCATTATTAATATTTGTTACTGATGAAAATAGAGCATATCTATAGCATAAATATTTATCTTAGAATATTTGTCAAAGTAGCTTTAATTTTGTAGTTTAAGATGCTCACCTATTTAAACAAAATAAAGATGACTAATTTACAGTCCTGTGTTTAGAAGCCCTGCTGCCTCTTCCTGTAAGCACACATCTTTATGGTCAGTTTGGAAACAAAACTGTACTTCATATAAAAAGTTTGAATGTGAGTTTATCACTAGCCAGGTACAATATCTTCTCAGTCATATCTAAGGAAAATTATCTTTTTCAGGGACACAGTTAATAATTTGATTCTGAATTACTTGGTCTAAAAATCTGCAATAAATGCTCAATTGTGGACCATTGGTGAGTAAACTCAGAGTCAAGCTCCCATACACATCCTGGACACAAATTCTAAAGATGACTTTGTGTTCTCTGTCTCCCAGGAGTGTGCTAGTGTCTACTGTTCACACAGCAGTGGAAAGAAGGTCAAACGTAGTTAAATATAGTTTGTGAATTGTGAGAATGATAAAAGGATGTCAAAATCCTTTGAGCAATTTCTATCGCTTGATTTTTTAACATTCTACCACCCATGACGTTTTAATTAAAATAAGTTGTCTGATCTCAGTTATTAGTTCAGTTGGGTTAAGCTATTCTTAGCTATCAAATAAACCCTGAGATATTAACGGTCTAATTTTATTTCTCCAAGGGAACTCTCTCGCAGTGATTTTAAAGATCCTATCTTGTGGTTTCACAATATGAGCATGTAGCTTTGAGGCTCACTTTCCCGGTTGAACCAAGCATAGAGTAGAGCAAAGGCTTTTCAATATGTCAGCCGTAAAGTGGCTCTTGAGAGTTTTATTTTACTTCTTCCACTGAAACTAATCACATTAATCTGAGTATGAGAAATCATAATACTGGTAGGGGAAAAGAAATTAATAACGATGAGGCCTGGTAATTGTTACCACAACTAAAAATGCACCATTTCTAATAATGAGCAGAGGCCAGTAAAATGGCACATGATATTTTGCTTGTTGTTATCTAAGCTTATTGGTCTGTTGAGCCTCTGAGCCTACAGATCTAAATTCTATAGAATTGGGACATCTCGGTTTTCTCATTAACTTTTATAGGCTACCTAGATCCTGTTAATTCCTAGTTATTGAAGTGTTGATGCAACTCTTCAACCTCTAAAATAGCTTTATTTTTGGTATTACTATAAATAGGAAGTGTAGACTGAATATTTCCATAGAAAATTTACATGACAGATGATTTCAAATTGTTACACATGTAAGTGGAGGGACAGGTGTCTGTCATTAACTACTAGCACTTGAGGGTCACCTACTGTGTGCCCACCACTTTAAAAAGCCTTAATTATTTTACTAGGAGGCTTAGAAATAATTTTAAGTAGAATTTCTTTTCCAAAACAATTTAGGCCAAGGTTTTCAGCATGGAAACATGAAACCTTATATCATTTGGATGAGCTTTGGGTGAAGTATATAAAACTTCACATTGTATGCAAAATTTCTAGTGTATGTAGATGTGATTTTTTTATGTATATTCTCAAAACAGCAACAAGTCTAAAAAAGATTTAGAAATTCTGTGTTAGGAGAATGACTCTTTTGCATTTCAGGATTAGGAGCAATACAGAGTAAATAGGATATAGTAAGAAATGAAAATGTCCTACAAATATCTTAGATTTCCAAATTTTATTTCTGGTGTACTATTTGTTAAAATCATTTTTTAAAAATAGTGACTGTAAGATAAAATTGCACTCGAGATATTATTTTGAAGCTTAAATCTCAGCCTTGGGTCCCAAGAGTCCTTTCTTCAGGTTTTCTTTGTCTGTTTGTTTGTCTTTGTCCAAGGATGGACCTTTTGTTTGTGAACTACAACTTTTTCCTCAATATCTTCCCCTTGGTTGACTGGCTTATATCTTTAATGTTAATGGAGCAACATTGCAGTTGTAGAGGAATTTAATAAAATGAAGGAATGTAGGAAAATATATTAATAGATATTTAGGCTACTTTAAAAATAAAGTGCATTTTAAATACAATGATTTTGCATTCATTTAATATGAAAATTTCTATGTTTTACTTTAGCAGTTTAGGAGTAAAATGCATGGAATGATTAGTAAATCTTTCTTTGAATACTAATAAAACTTTTAAAAGTTCAATAGTAAATTAACTTCTGATTATTTCAGGAATTTAGAAACTGGTTTAAAAATAGCACAACTGGTAGATAAGAAAGATCATTTTGAACACTGTCTATTCTCATAATAATTCTTTGCTTTAAATTTCAAATCTTAAACTTCCTCTATTCATTGAAGATGAATTTCCTTTGACCAATTCCTATGAGGTTATTAAAAGCCTCAGTTTTTAGAGTTACATTTTTATTTTTGTCCCCAGAGTGCTACTACTTTTTAAATCTTAGCTTTTGTAAAATAAATGTGACAGAGCCTTTTTTTATTTCATTTATCTAGCTTATGTAAATTCTCATCACCGTAGAATAAGCAAAGACAACAGGTTATGGAATCTGGTGAAGGAGAGATGTATTTGTTAGCAAATCCACATTGAATGGAACAAAGAAAAAGACCTAAAAGTAGAAGTTTGAATTTAACTTAATTTGTCTTATTTTCATTTTTGTTAAAATTGTTTTGGGGACATAAAAAATGAGGTCTTTATCAAACTGAAAGATGGGAAAAGTTAAGCCAGCTTTTGAGATACTCTGACCATAAGAACACACGTGTTATGAATGTCAAGAGCTTAATTAATGTGCCCATGCTGAGAAAATATTGTCTAGTTTTCTAATTAGAAAACAAGAAGTAGAGAAAATTTTCTCCTTAAGACCTAGTTTACTTTTCTCATCAAAGATATTCTGTAACAGTTATTACCATGCTGCACAACCTGCTGCTCACTCCCCTTCTCTTTGTCCTTCTTTCTAAATTCATATTTGATATTGGCTACTGAATCTATTCTCTTTCCAAATCCAATACACAAACACATGCCAGCCCTCAGACTGGTGCCATAAGCTCCAGTTTTCTTTACAGCTTCAACACTCCTGTATAAATTTATTCTGTTTGTTATAGCTTGTGTCTAGAAAGCAGACACTTTCCATGGTCAGTGGATAAACAGGGTAACACAAAGATCAAAATATGAGATTGTTTCAGCTCACTTCTGATGCTTCATGAGTCAGTTTGTAATGGTCCTATCAGATGAGGAGAGCTGAAACCAGAAAGTGCCATCATAAAAGTAACTGCCCATAACGGTACCCTCCCCTGCTCCCACTCACATGCCCTAAACTTGTCTTTTTCCGTTATTCTTAGTTTCTATCTGTGTGGTGAAACTAGTGTTCGAAGTGTTGTTCTCAAATTGTTTACCTAAAAAAATGTGTTTGCTGCAGGACCCCAAATATGGACGTGAATGCTGGCTGTGAGAATCTAGGCAATGAGCAAAACAGAAATCCTTCAGTAAGGAAAAGATTTAAATAATAGGACGCTTTGAAAGAAATAGAGAATCAAGTTTAAAGCGTCACTGTTACCGTTTCCTCTAAGTGGATGCGAAAGCATTTGCAGTGAAGTGGAATTAACAACGAGAACACTGGCGCAGGCGGACGCCATTCTGTAGCATCCGTTCTCACGTGGTACCATGTGAGCAATTCCTTTATAGAAAGAAATAATCAGCCAAACAGCAAACACTAAACTCTAATTTAAGCCAATGCTGAAGCACAGAAAAACAGGACAGTGCAGCACTTCACCTTCAGCCCTACACCCGTGTCCTTTCCAAGTTACATCTTTCCACACTGACAGTGACAAGCCTTTGCCATGAACACTCCACCAAGAAATTGGATGCTTTTACAGAGACAAAATACCATATTTGAATGCTATTGATTAGAAATTTATGATAAATAAAACTGTTGCGTTTGACTTATTTAGTTCTTTACTTAGATGTTTCATATCAGGTTTGGAGTGTTCCACATTTAATTATATACACTTTAGTTATTATTCGTAATATTTTATGATATATATCCCAGAAAAGCAATGTTTAGGTGAATATCTGTTTTCTAGTAAAATTGATGGTATTTTATATAATGCAAGTAAAAAGTACAATTCATAATTGACTATAAATTTTGTGTGTATTTTTCTTATTAGATTACAAATTTATTGTTGGGAAAGGATTAGATTTTTTTCCCTTTTATAACATTGAGCATTGCCTTCCATGTAGCGGTTGTTCATTAATTGTTTTTACCTGAGATTACAGAAAACAAAGACTTGACAAAAATAAAATACCTCCTATTTCACAAACTTCAATTATGGAACACTTCCAGAAATAACGATTGGAGACTTTCCTCACCATCCTTGAGAAGCTCCTTATTGATCACCTCATCTAGCATGGGCTAAATAATTGGATTAAGTTGATGACTCTGAATTTGTGACAGTTCCCCAGGCATTTCAAGTTTCACATACGCAAAGCTTAGCTTCTCTAGCATTCATCAAATTATATGTCACAATCACTGGCTTTATTCACATCTGGCAATACCTTACTTCTTTCCAGTCGCCCAGGTCTCGTGTGTAAATTTGAGTGAGCCTGCTTATCACTGACTTTTCAAGTCCACTGCCTTTTTTCATTGCCTGCTTTTCTCTCAAGTCTGTCTGTTAACATTTCTCACTTAGGTTGTTTCAAATGTTCAAGCTCAAATATTTTTCATTATCATTTCAGTGTACAACTTAGGCTGCTGCTGTGGAGACTTCGGGTACATTCTCTGGAGATTCCCATGTAAGATATGCTACTCAGACTTATATATAAAATTCCAGTGAGTCAGTAGTTGTTTCGAAAGACATGGTAAAATTGTCTTCAAGTTCCATTTAATGACTAGTGGAGCAGTATGAAGAGACATCTCCCTGATTGTTGATATTGTGCTGTGCTCAAGTTTATTCACTAGTCTTCTTTATGGTGGGGACTGCTTCTGAGCTCATCTTTACCATAAGTTAAATAAAAGTCTCTGGCCTGTATATTAATTCAAATAAAAAGAAATATTTGCAAGTAAAAATTTTCTGGTAATAAGGTTAGTAAATTATTTTTATTTCTAGCACAGCCTCTTATGGCCAAGAAAAATAGAAAATAAAAATTGAATTTCTGAAATGGTCTGGGAATTTTTAAAATACTTAGCAGTAATATAAAAATTCTTAATATAATTATTTGAAGCAATAAAGATACTGATTCTTGGCATGCAAGAGCAGAGCTCTGTTACTGAGGTGGAAATAAAATTTAATTTCATAATCACATCTTATGATACAAAGTATCCTTATTGCTATGGGACAAAGGCCAACTCAGTAAGCAGGGTTAAGAAAATGTGTAAATGTTAAGGGAAGCAAAAGTCAAATAAAAAAGAATATAGCAGTTTAAAAACAATCCTTAAATTGGAAATGCCCAGTCAGAAAATTTCCTTGATGGTATCTGAATAACTGAAAGATAACACTCTGCAAACCCATAACAGAAAGTTCCAAGAGAGAGTATTATTTTGAGATTGTATCTTTAGGAGCAAACTGGAAGAGAAATTTTTCAGAAATAAAATATCTGTGATTCTATAAACTAGTGAGAACTTGAAAAATAATAAAATGTTATAAAGTAGATTCCATATCATCAAATTTGGCTACTAATTTCTTCCAAAAATGAGCAAATTTGAACTTGTGAAATTGTTTCCCATTTTTCTTTAATGATCATATCTTTTAAATACATACAGGCACACACACTACACACACACATTCTCTCTCTCTGTCTCTCTCTCTTTGTCTCTCTCCATGTTACAAACTCCAAAACAAATAAACAACCTGTCAAAATCTGATTTAAGGCTTTATGATACTCTCATGAGAGTAGGAAATGAACTGTCTGAAAGCTAATTTTAAGTTTATTTTTCTGTGAACTTTTATGAGCTATATGTTTCTTTTACATTGTAATAGATCATTCTTTCCCCTGAGTTAAGATTTCTCTTTGTAGCATAAAATTTTGTATTAAAAAATAACCAACGAAAAATGTTACCAAGTGAGGCAAAAGGGAACACTTTGATACATTTGTCAGGTGTTTAATCCAGTGTTTTGCTGGGTACTCTACACTGGAGTTTTATACATCAATTACTGGAAGCAAATATAGCCAAAGGAAAAGAATTACCTCATATGCACCTGGATCAATGATAGAAAATATAACTTTGCTGACATGGACCATTCTTCAAATTCTGCCAAATACTAATTGAGTTTATCATGAATAAATACATGATTTTTAAAGATTTATTTCTTCCTATGCTTATTTTGGTCAGAAATATTTTCCTAAGAATTTGCCCATTTTATCTAGGTTTTAAAATTTGTATGAAATTTTATGTTTGTGTTTTTTAGTAACCACAAAATCTGTAGACATTAAACACATTTTCTTGACTAATACTCTGATTGCTTTTGTATTATTTGCTGACTTTTGTGGGGGATTGAATTATATCTCTAGATCAATCCAGATAGATTAATTGTTTATAATATTAAATGAATTAACCTTTACAGGAAAATATTCATTTATTTAGATGTTCTTTAATTTCTTTCAACAATATTTTAAAATTATCACATTTACATTAAAAATGTAAATGTAAATGTCTTGAAAACATTTCATTACAGTATATAAAAAATTTTAGTGTTTTCAATGCTTTAAATAACATTCTTGTAATTTTATTTTCTCTCTTTTGTTGCTAGTATTAATATTATACTGTTAATTTTTGTATCAAGTCTTGTTTGAAATTCCCTTATTTTTTTAATCTTTTTTAAAAATTTTATTTAAAGAAAGTGGAAAAATAAAGCAAAACAGAAAAAAAGGGTAGAAACAATACAGAATTTCAAAAAAAAATGAGCAGTAAGAAATCACTAGTTGATACATTACATATTGTCTTCCTGGATGTAGTTGTTCAAGTTACAAAATCAAAGCATACAAAGTGGACATTCAAACAGTGAGCTGTAAACAGCTCCATTCTCTGATCCAACAAAAACTTAGCAACATAATTATCATTCCTATACCCTTAAATATATATGCAGTTATATACTTTAGAGCACCTGCTTTTCCTCCTTTTGCTTTTTAAGTCCATTATCTGTTTAGTTATATCATGTTTCAGGTTGCTTAGTACCTTGCTGATCTGTTTTATTGTTGTTACTTACTTTTTTAAAAATTTTTTTCTTATGTATTATTTATTTATTTATTTATTTTTGAAGGTAGTAAAATACAGCAGAACAAGACAGGACATAGCCAAGTGAGGCAGTGCAAAATTACAAGAACAGAATATTGAATAGAGCAATACCATTCATCAAAACAGATAAAAATATTTGCCCTCAAAATCCCCCTTATTTGCTATATCGCATACAGTCAAACTGGCAAGACATGCTCAGATCTTCGGCTCTCGCTGCGAGGGGGGGATTGGGGGGGATGGATATTGACTCTTAGCCAGAACCAGAGGGGTGAGCTGGCTGCCCGTTTTCCCAATGCCCCAAGGTCCACCATGGCGCATCGCTGGTCTCAGGAAACGCTGATATGGTTCTCGCGCTGGGGTGGCCACGGCTTGCCAGGCCACAGCCACTTACCAGAGAGCCTTGCTGGTGGCTGCCTGTTTTCCCAGTGCCCCAAGGTCCAACATCTGAAATTCACTTATAAATTTAATACTTTTATGTAATTTTAAAAAATATTTTCAACATACACAATCATTTGCTTAGGAATAATTATAGTCATTTTCTTTCCACATTTTAAAGATTCTGTTCTACTCCCTCTGGCTTGACCTTGTTTCTGTTAAAAAATTATTCATCAGTCTTAATGAGGCACGTTGAGAGTAACTGCTCTTGTGATTCCTCTGGAATTTATTCTTTGTTTGAACCCTGAGTGTTGTTTCAAGTGCTTACTTCAGCCATTGTTTGATGTCTTTCAGTTTTTAGGACAATTGTGTTGTCATTATTAAACACTTCTTTATCACCTTTTTACCTTTTTCAAAGTCTTCAAATAAGCATTCATTCTATAATTTTCTATACAATCCTTATAATCTGTTCTTTTTAAATACTAGGGTTTCTTCTGTGTTGTTTTTTATTGTTTTTTGTTGTTTTGAGGCAGGACCCCACCGTGTAATTCAGATTGGCCTTGAACTGACTGTGTAGCTCAGGCTGGACTTGAGCTCACAGTGATGCTCCTGCCTCAGCCTCCTCAGTGCTGCAATTACAGATATGCACAAACATGCCTGGCTCACCTGGTCTATATTTCCTCTTTAAGCTTGTTTTCTTATTTTATTCTTACTCTTTTAGTTTTTTTTTTTTAACAATTGAGCTGCTTTCAAGTAATTTAATCTGTACTTTTATTGACCTACTGAATTCTTAGCTTCATTGTATTGCTCAGTTTTAGAGTTTCACTTGATTTCTAAAGTTTTAAAATAGGTTCTGAAATTCTCTGTAATATCATCTAATATCTTGAATACAATAATTTCAATAACTTAAAACTGATAATGTCAATCCTTGATTTTTATAGGTTTGTTTCTATTTCTATTGCTTCTCATTTTAAAACTTTCTACATAGTTTCATTTTCTGGTATCCCTAATAAATTATGAGAAATACTGTACATTTTTTTCTGAAAATGAAAATCCCTAGTAATATATTTGGGATGGTAACTTCTCACAGAGAGAACTTACTTTTTCTTGTGACTTGCCACCAAGGCAGTTACAGGCTATAGAAACTGAGGATTGAGTCAAGTCCTAGGGTGTCTAAATCTTAGAGAGCTGCTGGGTTTGGATGGCCCATTACCTGAAAGCTGAGCTGCTGTGGACCAGCTGAAGCCTTCTTGCTCTTGAGCGCTCCCTGTGGCCTGTATACTTAGGATAAAACAAAGCTCACTCAGCTCAGTCCCAGGAAAGTATCTACACTCAGCCCCTGGAGCGCCTCAGGCCCTTTACAACTTTGAAATCAAAAGATACCTCAATACAGATATCAAACCAGGTACATTTTCCTTGCCTGAAATGGGTATATTTTACAGTAAGTGATACGCCTCCTGGTAAAGGAATCTGCAATTAGATAATTCTGTGTGAGTGGAACACAAAACACAGGACCTGGTTTCTGAGTCACGATGGCTAAGGTAATTTTAATTTATTTATGAACTATTAGTGATCTTTACATTAAACACAGAAAGGGTATTTAACAAATCCCAAAGCAAAAGTAGACGTAAAAACGTTTCTTATGAAAAAATGCCAAAAAAATGTATCACACTGTGTGTGATCTAATATAACTAAAAAAGATCAGGATACCTGTAGCTAACTTAAAATATATTGGCTATCTCATTCTAGTTAAGGTTCGTTCACTTTAATTTTATCAAATATCAATAACATAAAGTAGTTTAACTAGAAACTTTAGCTTAAATTAACTCAATAATTGCAAGTACATGAATATGCTTATTATAGTAATACAGTACCTGATCTTTTTCTCTAATAAATACCACTATAATAAATAGTAACTTTAAAAGTTAAAACTTTCAGCATGTTATTTTCATTGTTCCATGTTTCTTTATCTCCTTTCATATACATATTTACTATATATGTATTTTTTACATGTCAGTCATAAAAGAAATAAAATACTTCATATTCTATGTTAAATATTAACTAATAAATACCAACTAATAGTTAATTTTATTTTACATATGACTTACTTTATGCTTTATTTTTGTATTTTTCTATTATGAATAAGATGTAAAGGAACTTAATTTGCATAATTTTATCTTTGAAATTATACTTTAACAAAAAGGGCAATTACCATTCTGTATTTTGATGAAATGAATGGTTTAATAGTTTAAGGGTGTACCTATTTTCATTTGGATATATATACATATATATATATATATATATATATATATAGAGAGAGAGAGAGAGAGAGAGAGAGAGACAGAGAGAGAGTGAAGCATAAATATTAGATTTTTTGTTATAATCTAAATTGCTACTCATTGGAATTGAATGTAATTTTACTATGATCAGGAAGCATTAGGTATTATGGTTCATTTTATTAATTTAATTTTTATCATTTAATAAAATTTCTGCTTTTTGAAACATATTAGACACAAAGCATAAATGATATCTACTGAGATCTATTCTCAGGTGAAACGTCAGTGAAAACTTTGATGTGGATACTGGGATTAGAATTATAACAGCGCAGATAGAATCTGCAGACTTAGCTAAAATTTTGTTAGTACTCTTACTTCAATGCACAATATTAAGTAAACACTATGAGAGCATTCTCTGTATCTCATATTGAAGTAAGTTTCTGTATGAATGTATCATAAAGGAAAAAGGATGAAACCAGAAAAATGCAATAAAACAAATGAGTTATAAAATTACAAAATTTATAGTGATGACTGCTGAGAAAACACTGTCATCACAATTTTAATGTTTACCTTTAACTGCATTAATTGCATGTAGCCTTCTCTATATAAGACCAAACATTGATATTCTGAGTAATACTTTATTTTTTCTTTTATTTCCCTTGAATATATGATTTCAATAATTAATTTCATTAAGATAGTAAGTTGATTTTAACAGCTAATGGAAGTTTAACAGGTAATGAAGGTTTCCAAAAGTACGAAGTAAATGACAGCAAGGAAAATATTTCTCTTGTATCTTTGATTCCCAGTGTTCTCAGCACTCCTACATTGTATTTTGTACATAATTTCCAAAGACTTGTGTGACAAACACATATATGAAATACAGAGGTACTATTTAATAAAGAATATCACACTTGACACTTTTAGTATGAAAGCATTTGAGAAAAAGACAAATTTCTTTCAAAATTTTATGTCGAAGACAAAGATAGTAGAAGTCAAGATTTAAAACTTTTGACCTTATAAATTAAGATGTAATTATGTCTAATTTTCAAATTTCAACTCACTGCTTTTTTAAAAAATAAGAGATTTACTATCTTGTCTAATACGAAAACCAAAGATATTTAATTCAAGGATCAGTTAGTTATAACTTCAAACTTCTATATTTTTTTCATTGTCTGCTATACAATCTCAGTCAGTTTCACTTAAAGTAAGTGATTCTCATGTTTGCAAGAAGCTGAAGTTTTTATATTCACAGATGGTAATATGGCCAAGGAAAATAAGGATATACTGTTCGTGTTTTCCCTTAGTAGGTGAGAAGCCTTTTAAAGAGTTTTCCTCTCCCAAGCACACTTACCAACACCAGTCACTGGCCAAATATCACATATGCTGAAAAGTGAATCACTTATAGTAAGATTTCTTTCCTTTGTGTAATCAAATACACTTTCACTTTTTCTTTCCTTTTATTAATGCATACTGGTTATATGGTACGTATCAATTAGTTTCATTTTGACAGATTTGTACATGCGCATTAATATAGTTTCACCACTTTTCTATTGATCTCTTGATCTCTGTTTCTCCTGGTTTTACATTTTTTGGATGGTTTCAACTGGCATAATGTACTTCTATCATATTCATCACTGCAATTACCCACCCTTACACTTTTACCACACAGTGATGTCGTCAAAGAACAAACGCTAAAAAAATCCAGGTCTTTGCTTCCAAAATGAAATTTAGAATGAAAACTAATACTGTTTTCAGTAGTGGCAAACAGCAAAAAGTAAAAAAGAAAACAAAAATTTTTGATTAATGAGGGGAAAAAAATCCATGGAATAAATGCTTAAATAAAGGAATTGGGAAAACTGTACAGAAGTAAAAGTGCAGTGATGGATGTATCTCCCTTAACCACTTGGTAGACACATGTGTTAGTCTGGTTAGACTGCCTTAGCAGCATAGGAAGAGCTGAGCAGCTTCCTCATGGAAATTAAATTTTTCACCTTTCAGGCGGCTGGAAATTCCAGTCTGCAGTTAATGTTGACAGGCATTTGCTCCTGGTGAGGGTTCTCACCCTGCCTCGTGGTCTCACTACATCTGCATATGTTTTTTTCCTCTGCGCTCATGCTGAGGGAGGTGGTGAGGCAGAGGAAGAAAGAGTGGGAGTGAAACACGGAGAGAGAGAAACCCCGGAGCTCTGGTGTATCTCGTCTCTTCCTGCGAGAACACTAATCCTATCAGATCGGAGCTCACACATAAGAACGCAAAGTTAGTCACCTTTACCCAAATATAGTCACATTAAGGAGTACAATTCCAACAGATTTTGAGGGAGACACAACCCAGTTCATAGCAATATACTTTTACTTACTAGGTATATGAAATTTAGTCGAAAAAAATTATTGCACGAAATAGGGTATAGAGATTATGATTTTAAGACCCTCTTCCAAATCTTAGGGGAATCAAAAAACTCCAGTGTTGCATTAACGCCTAAAAAGTGAATACCAAACTCTTGTTAGCAAACATTACCATGACATGGTGCTTCCAACAACTGAAAATTATTAGATAGTGAACTAGAAACACTTTGTTTACCATTTGACTGGTTTTATGACCCAACAGGGCTTGTTGCCATGGAGTAAAGTTACTCACTTTTGATTCTGCAGACTTTTGATGGTGTAATTCTTGGACTCAAGGTCAAGCAAAGGAGAAATCCTTGGAGTATTTCTACAGTGTTGTCTCTTTCTCCAGGAAGAAGGCCTTAATTTCTGATCAGTTCAGTTTAGGCAGAATGATCCCTTTGAGATGTAATTCTTGAAAACTCGTGCTTCTGTTAAATGTTTGGTTGTGCTCTTTAAACAATGATAAAGTCCATTATGGCAAGGGCTGGAACAATGATGTATAGAGATAAAATCTTAAAATAATATTGCTTTCACGTGGAGATAAACTTAGTTGCCAAATTTGGAGTGCCAGGAAGAGCACTTGACAGTATTATTTATTTTATAATTATTTAACATTATATATCCTAAAGGAGACAATAGAATCTCATTTGAAATTATTTTCCTTGTATTATAATGTTGAATCAGCATTAAAATAGAGTATAATTAGGATAAAGAAACTATTAAAAACAGTTGATGAAAAATAATACTATTGAAAATATTACTTTTATAATCCTGCAGAGCTACAGGCTGGTTAGAAGATGTCTGTGAATCAGAACTCATGATGCAAAAGATTTCTCCATGCAAGGGTATGCTTCAATTTTAGCCAAACACAGCCAAATTGAAAAGTTTTGTAATGTTCACATTTGGAACTTATATATTGTATTTCTTATTTGGAACATCATTGTGATCTCACGCTTGCAAAGCAAGCTCTTATGCCGCTGAGCTAAATCCCCAGCCCCGTGATTTTAATTCTTCAAAGTGTCTTTTTTTTGTCCATCATCCTTAACCCTCTCATATCAGATGATTGTCTCATGAAGGGAGAAATGATATACATTCAGCACAAATTATGACACAATTTATATAAAAACCAGCCATAGGAACAGGACATGAATAAATCCGTAATAGATAGGCTTAAATGACATTATTTAGAATTCTACAAAATATGTTTTACTTGAATAATACTACAGTTTTCATCAATACCACAAAAACATTGATAGAATTTAAGAAAATAAAATAGTTTTGAAAATTCATGAGCTGTATTGAGCCTGGCTCTTGCAGCCTACAAGAATAGGAGATTAGCTTACATTTTGCATAATGAATATCTTCTCATATGCAATCTTTTAAAAATTTGAGAAGCCAGGCACTGCTACAAAGCACTGAATTATTCTACTCTTTGTTTTAGAGAGTTAATTTTCATATTATGGTATGATTGGTAAAAAATATTTTTAATTTTGATCTCAATAATTATTATAAATGTATTTAAAATATGTAGCACATAAATATGATGAATCATTACTGTAGTTGTTAATCATTTCTAGAGCTTTTGTCTAATGTCCTTTTGTTAATTTAGAATACATCTAGTATTGAATTACAATCATTGGACGTATTTTCTTAAGTTCTATTGTGCATTGCATTTGCTTAGAATTTTTAAATTTTTGATAATCTTAGTAGTTTTGAGGAGTACTGATCAAGTATTTTGTTGGAAGTTCCCTATTAGAATTTGTCTGGCATGTTTATAATGATTAGACTGGGTTGTGAGTTTTTAGTCAGGAACTACCACAAGGTAAAAGGATACACGTCATATCCACATGTGTACTGCCATGATGATTGTTCTTGTCCAGCTGGCTGAGGTAGTAATTGTCAGATTTCTTCACTCTGAAGTTACCATTTTGCCTAATTCCTATATTGTATATGCTGGAAAAACTTACTATATATGAGTATCAGACACACACTCACACACACACACAAATTATCTGGAATCCTTTTACAACAAATATATTTCTCATGACCTTCCTGTTGTTCAGTCATGTATTTATGCAACTATAAACTTATAGATATTTGTTTTATACTGACAAAGCAAGGTAATATACTGACTAATGTCATATAAATATTTCCACATGCAAACATGTATCAGCATTAAGCTAATTATGAGTTTATACAAATGCTTAACTAATCCATTGCCACATAGTTCACTCTGACATCTCATTATTTGTACATTTTAGCTCTGGTCATGAGAAATCTTGCAAGTATGATTCATGTATTCTTCAATTTTAGTATTTTTATACTGTAGTGGCATCAGAATTTCTATTCACATCACTATGGGCAAGAGATACATTCACTGAAGCACATTGGCCATATGCAATTCCTTTTGCATTTAGTCTCCTAGGCTGGAGTTATGTCCAAAGTTACTTTGGTAAGGGCCACTTCCTCCTGCCCGTCCATTGGTATGTAATACTGGTAGACAGGTTTGTCATTCCCTGAGTGTCCTTCAGGGATCTACAGTCTCTTCAATGAACTTATTCTTAGTTTTCACTCTGTGTTGTAAGTGTCAGTGCCCATTATTAAACCAGCACACAGAATGACCTGCTGTGTTCCATATATATTCAATGTGTACCTTCAAGTCGTCAATGACCTTACTACTGTCTCCATAGCTTCATCCATTTCAGAATATCATAGAAGTGGGATTCCACAGTCAAGACTATTTTCTGAGGGTTTATTTCATTAGCAATATTTGTTTGATTCATGTCTTTTTGTCAAAATTTCTCTTTCTCTTTCATTGAGCAATATTCCATCCTGTGGATGCCCCATAGATTCTCTCTTTTTATATTTTAGAACATCTTGATTGTCTTCTAGAGTTCATCATTATGAATTGCTCTATGTGTGGAAAAAATTTACAGTGCAAAGAGAGGGATTTCCATAAAGATTAAATTCAGCTTTGTAAGAAATTGGTAAGCTTTCTCCTAAAATGGCTCTAACTCTTTATATTTCAGTCAATACTGATTGAAAGCTCTTACTGTTTCACTTCCTTGCTGGCAATTAATATTGTCAATGCTTTTAAACTTTATTTGTTCTAATGCATGCAGAATGGAATCTCATTGTTTTAACATGGAATTCTCTAAAGGCAAATAATGTCTAACATCTTTTCACATTCTTGTTTGCCATTCATGCAGTCAGTTTTTGAGATTTACAAGTTATTCACTCATTTTGGGTACAAGTCACTTACAGATATATCAGTTGCAAATATTTCCTTCTAGCTCTGGCTTGTTTTACCGTTCTCTTTAGTGTTTTAGAAAAATGCTACTTTTAATTTAAAAAAAATTCAAGTTAATATATTTTTCTATTCTTCATTGTGCTTTGTCACTGTATTTTAAAAGTCATTGTCAAGCAAAGGTCACCTAGATTTTCTTCTACTGTTGCCTTCCAACAGTTTTGTAATTTTGCATTTAACCTTTAAATCTATGGTTGATTTTTAGGTAATTTTTTTGGAAATGTTGGAGGACAGTGATTAAACTGTTCTCCCTCTCTCTCTCTCTGTCTCTCTCTCTTTCTGTGTGTGTGTGTGTATGTGTGTGTGTGTGTATGTACATCTATCTATAGCTTCAAGAATCATTTTTGAAAAGATTATCCTAGAATTCTAGGTTAAGATCTGCTTCAGAGCAGTTCTCTCTGATGTTCTCAATGGCCCTTTCCCTGTGAGTTTCTCTTGGCCTGTGTATCCTGCAAAGTGGCAGATATATGTGACATGTCTGGCAGTGGATGTCAGGCAGATGCAAATGCAGGATGACTTGAAGTTAGGACACTCTTCACCTTCCTGAAGAGAGGACACTGTGGCACATACACAGTTTTGGCATTTTTAGATGCCTTCATTTGAATTAGAGACCTGATTCTACCAAGATGTGTGTCTGGCAGTTCTGTGTGAACCTTAGATGAATAGAAAATCATGTCATGTCTTAGTGAGTCTAAAAAGATGGAGGAAAACAATTCAAAGTAAAAAAATTGCTCCTTTTCCAAACATTATCTTAGTATATTAATGTATACCAAGTATATTATACTAAGTATAATATACTTAGTATAGTATACATTAATATACTAATATACTATGTATACTAAGTATGATAATATACTTAGTATACTAATATACTAAGTATAGTATACATTAATATACTAATATACTTAGTATATTATACTAAGTATTATATATTATACTTAGTATATTATACTTAGTATAATATACTTAGCATACATTAGTATTATAATGTATGCTAAGTATATTATATCAGTATTTTAATGTAAATCTATATTTGAGTTTATCATTATGTTGTTATGGAGACTATCAAACATTTTAAAAATTTGTCAAATTACTATAGGTTTATAGTTAAATCAAAGTCATATGTTATGTTCTTTTGACTCAGTATTGTGAGCCATTTGTGTATATCTTAGTAACTTGCTGCTTTTGTTTGAGATTTGTTGATCACCTTGAGAAGTGATGTCTTAAAGATATTGAGTGCTCTAATTTGTGAATACAGATGTGTCTCCATTTTTAAACCTTCTTTAATCAGAGATTAGTGGTTTTCTTTGTATAGAGTGTACATATTTTATTATACTTTTACCTAAAGATTTTTCTTATTTTGAGAAATGTTATTGTAAGTGGTATTGCGATTTCCAATTCAAACCACAGTTTCTCATTGCTAGTATATAGGGAAGCAAATGAATCTTGTATATTAATCTTGCATTCTGTAATCTTGCTATCATGATTTGTGATTTTTGAGGGATTTAAAAATGTCCTTTGGAATTTTCTTTTCATTTTGTCCTAAAATTAAACTTATTTAAAAGATACACTAATTGTACTAATTTATGGAGTAAGGAGATGTTTCAATAAAGTATGGTGTGTAATGTTTAAATCAGGTTAAAATACTATGCTATCCATGAACAAGTACTGTTATTTCTTTGTTCTCAGTGTTTACACCTCTTCTCCTCTTGCCTTATTGCACTGTCTAATGTTTGTGGTATGAAGTTGAGCACCAGTAGTGAGAGGGACATTCTTGCAATATATATATATATATATATATATATATATATATATATATATATTCACACATTACTCAAATGATCTAATTTGTGAAAATTGTTTGTCTATCATCCATGGCAATGGATTTTGTGTAATATTTTTGATATAATCATTTTTTAATTCCTTAGTTTGCAGATCTAGTGGATTACTTAACATTCTTTTGAATAGTCAGCACGCATTGCGTATTTTAAAATGTCTCATTATTTGATGGTCTATATACATGTAACTTTCTCTTGCATTTGATCTCTAATATTTTATTGAATGCTTTTGTGCCTGTGCTCATGAGAAGCATTGTCTTACAGCTTTATTTAATTTTATTGAATTTACTTGCTTTTTTTTGTACTAGGAATCAAACTCAGGACCTCATTCCTGCTTGGCAGGTGCCACTTCTTCTGCCGTTGCAGTAATGTTTGCCTCATAGTCTGGGAGTATTTATTTCTTTTTCTCTTTCCTAGAAGAAATTATAATTTAGGATACAGTATTCTCTAAGACTCTTCTGTGCTCACACACATATGCTGTGAGTTTTTTTTAAGATTTAACAACCTAAAAATAGTCTCATATTTGTATATAAAAACTATATTTCAAAGAGAAACTTCTGAGGAAATGAGCATTGGTGTAGTTGCACTGTTATTCTGCATCTTCACTGAACAATTGTTGCTACGTACAAAATTTAATAAACAGCAAAGTGATACCCTCACTGCTTTGGGCACCATCATTAAGGTCACAAATCTTCAATAATGCTTTTTAAATGTTTTGTTTGTTTTGAAATGGTTTGAAATGAAATGATAATTCAAACTTTTGATAGTTATTGCACTATACATTAAAAATATTAAAGCAATTTCATAAGGTGGTTAGGAAATGCAAAAATACAGTATTTTCACTTAATTATAATATGATAAATACTTTATAGTAACTTTACTATCAATATATTATATTATTTTGGTGACTAATAAAATTCCTAGAGCCTTAAAATTTTAGGGATTATCTTTTTTCCACTCTACTTTAAAATCAAATATTCATGGAAATTAGGAATAAGTTTATAAGAAGCAACAACTACAGGTGACAAGCACAGGGAATAGAGAAGACCATACATATTCAATGTTGGACTATATATTGCTTTGCTTCAAAAGTTAAAGATAAGTCAAACTTGATCATAAATATATATTAACCTGTTGAACAAAAATGAGAGAAATTGAGAAAATATAAAATTTTGAAAGCAAAAAGTCATAAATTTTCTTGAGTAGTATGTTTTAAATTGTATAACAAAAAAGAGAACAGAGTGCCTAAGAAGCTTGGCTTGGTAAAGAATTACATTTGTAGGACTGAGGGTTTAACATGGCATAACATATTTACCTGCTATACATGAGGAGCTGGGTTCAGTGCCCAGCCCCAGAAAAAAAGGATTAGATTTACAGAGTTGGCAATTTTGAGTAACTAGAAAATGATGCCTTAATAATTTAAAAAGGTTTGGAGAGAGACTAATGCAATCATTAAGACAAAGCTTCCATATTGAAGTAAAACAAAATAAAATATAAATTAAAAAGAGAAATTTGCTAGAATAATAAATGGAGCAGTTTACCAGAGGGAATTTTAGAGATGTAATACCAAATATTTGAATGCAAATTTAGTCATAAAATTAAGCTTTGTCTCCTGTTCCTGAGAAGAAGTGGAGAGAAAGGAGAGCATATATTAAAGTTAGCAGGAATCCAGAGAAGAAAAAAAAATTTGTTAAATGGATATTAGCTTCAGTTAAAGAAGATCTCTTCTCCACTAAGACCAAAAATTGGGGTGAATTGTAGAGATTTGCACAATGCTTAGAATTTTCTTTAAAATACAAAACAAAACAAACAAATGGCTTTGGGCTTTCCTAGTGAGAGAATTTTCTTTGAGATAAAAAAAATCTTGATTTAAAAAAAGATTGATGATAGTATAATTGCAGCATAACATGATTAGTCAAACAGTATGACCAAAAAAATAATAAAATGTATTCATGATTTTCTATTGACAAGGGGACTGAAATTGCAGTGAAATAGTGTAAACTAGATTTACTAGCAGGAGTACATTTGCATCACTGACAAATAGATAAATGAAGCCAGGAGCAATTTGATGAATTTAGACCGTGCAGAGTAACTGAGTAGAGTTCATGATGGCTTCTGGAAATAGGCAGAGAATAAATAAGAAATGAAAAGGTAAGAAGCAAGTAACAAAAATGGTGATTTCATGGAGGAAAAAAATCAATATGAAACCTTAGATATTAATTTCTGGACAGTATACTACTAGAGGGTATTCTTTGCATTAAATTATGGCAAATTGCTAAATCTTACTTTACAAAATTTATTTTATGCACAATTCATTAAGTATCTCCCTTTGATGACTTCTTTCCAATCAAATAAACAAGTAAATAAATGGGCTCATATTATTTTCAACTTTTATAAATTCATTAGACTGTTGTGAAAAATGGAGAAAAAAATAGAGATCCATAGATATAGCTTCATTTCAGTGACAGAAGTAACATCCCTTGTGTTACTATCTCAATTGTCAGATTCCATTAAAATATTCTCAAACTGCATTAGAATATGGGGATTTTAGTATTCTCTGTGTGTGAAAAGGAAATCAATTTAGTGAATATGACCTAGGCTTTATATTCATGAGAACATTCATAGAGTAACTATTGGTGGTAGCTTAATTGGAATGACAATTTAGATTATTATTAGAAAACAAATCAAGTAAGAACAATTAAGACGTAAAGTAAATTGCTGTGGAGTTTGCAGAAAAAGTCACTGAAGGTATAAACTAGGACAGTCATGGAAGGGAAATTAACCTCAATTTCCATTTGAATTTAATTAAAGTTGAATAGATCATTGCTGGGATCTAGGGTAAGAATATCTTTATTATTAATCAAAACAACATAACCTCATTATAATGAACTTTGGACAGATGTAGGTTTATAAAGATATGCTTAACCTTTTAAAGCACTCCTTAAGCACTGTAGCCATGTATTAATATTATTTTCTATCTTTATAGATACACTGTAATATTTATATACATATGCTACTGTTTTTAAATCATATCCTCCAAGTGCCTACTATATACCAAAAAAACCCCACAGTATTCAATAAATGTAAAAATTACTAACTCTTTTTACTGAAGAATTTAAAATCTAGTGTAGCGTCAGCCTGACAATAAAATGAATATTACAATATTTCTTTAAATGGAGGACTGAACAAATAGCAGGGATCATATTCAAGAAAGAAGGCTTGATTTAAGAGAAGATAATGTGTTAAAAACATGAATCTTAGAGCTTAGACACATCAGGGTACAATTCCTGCCTCTGCTGCTGATATTGTCAAAAATACCCCACAAACCCTCACAGGTTGGGAAGTGGGACTTTGGGAAAGTGATTGCATCATAGAGTTGCCAAACTCATGAGTTGATCAATCCAATGGGAGCTCACAGGTGAATGTGATGCAGGGAGGGGAGCTTGGTTGAAGGAGTCAGGTCACTGATTCAGGACACCTTGTAAGGTGTATTCTTGTCCATAGTCCCTCCATTTCTGTGCTTCCTGCCTGCCTCAAACCAGCAGCTTTCCTAATTCATACCCTATCACTAAGCCATTTTTGCCTGGTGCCAGTCAACTATGGCTTGAAACCTCTGAGACCATGAGCCAAAATTAACTCCCCCCCACACACATCTCTAAACCACGGGCTTTGAGTACTTTGTCCAGCAATAGGGAAGCTGACTAGTACAGCTACTTACCTGTGTGATCTTAGGCAAGGTACTCAAACTCTCTTGGTTTAAATGCCAAAATCACCAAATGGTGAAAACAATTGCACTAATGATATCAGAAATGTCAATTAAAGAATGTGTTTAACAAATAAAAGGCATAATTTATAAAGTTTTACCTAGAAAAATCTGGAAAAATTTTAAAATAAGGGTAAAAGCATTCCAGACAGGTAAGAAGAGGCCATTATTTAAGGAAGAGGGAATTAATTACATGTAAGAGAAACAAAGATTTGTGAATTACAGGGTGAATTTGCATATCCATAAGTGATAAGACTATATTGGTAGGTTGGAAAACAAGTCTTAACTGTACAGACAGATTGAAGAAGGATTCCTCCACAGTTGGTATATATAAGCAGGGTGTTTAAAAGAGAAGATTCCAGAAGATGAGGTGAGAAGATCAGGTAACTCTGAAGTAAATCACATTTGAAAGGTATAGGAAAATAAACCCATGTAGATTAAAGAAATCGTGACTAACCAAACCAAAAACTTTCTAATTCTGGAAGGAAAGAACTAGGGGGAAAACTGTAATAATTAATTGTCATAAATTTAGTTTTCTAGATTCTACTCCATTGAATCATAATCTCTGAGGCTTAGGAATATTCCTATTTAAAAATTCAGTGAGTGTGGTCTGTATCCAGAAAGGCTATTGAGAGCAGATAGTATCTTGTAATAGTTGTGCAGTGTACAATAGGCAAACAAATAAACATGCTGAGTAACAGTTATGTACCATTTATAGGACTTATCCATAAAAGAAAGGAAAGCAAAAGAAATCCTAAGATTACTGGAGAATAAAGTATATGTTAAACATAAAGATAGTACAGGAAGGAAATTATGGAAAAAACTTATCTCTAAAGTACACCAACTGCTACATTTTAAGTGACTATACCCTTCTATGTTTTTGTGTCTTCATTTACATAGTAGAAATAATGATCGTATCTATGGGGCTGGATGAAATTAAGTGAAACTCTTCAGAAATGACTAAGTAAATACCTGTCACATCAAACACTTCTCAAAAGAAGCAGCACAAATGGTTAATAAATATATGAACAAATCATCTTCAACATCTTAAACCTTCAAAGAAATGTAAATGAAAATTACAGTGAGGTTCCATTTCAGCTCAACAGGTCAGTTACCAAGAAAACAAACAATAATGAATGCTGGTAGAAATGCAGTAGGAAGAGATTCTTGATACATTTTCAGTGAGAATGTAAATTAGTACTGCAAGAATGGAGAGTGCACAGAAGTTGCACAAAAAAGCTGAAGTAGGAGTATAATGAAATTTACCTCCATTATACCTAAAAAATCAAAATCAGCAAAAAGTAAAAATAGAAATAAAGTGAAATTGTAAAAAAATAAAAATTACAGATACCTATATACCCATGTTTATTGTGGCATTAATCACAATAGCCTAGTTTGAATTAGATTAAATACCCATTGGATGGTGAGTGGATAAAGAAAACATGGTACATACACAACAGAATACTTGTTCAGCTATGAAGAGCAAAAAACCAACTATCATTTGTGGGAAAATGGGTAGAACTAGAGATTTTTATGTTAAGCAAAGTGTCAATCTCAGAAAGATAAGCATCCAATGCTTTATTTCTTATGTGAAATCTAGGGGGAAAACACATGTGAGTAAAAGCACTAGGGAAGGGGAAAAGAATCAGAGAGAAAGAGGGATGTTAGGTACAATCAAAGTATTTTATGTCTGTGTATGAAAATGTCACAGTGAAACCCATTCTTTAGTTTAATAAACAAATAAAACATGTTTTATAGTGACATTTCTTCAACTTCTAAGATAATCCTAGTCTAGAATAACATAAGAAATTCAAAAGTTGAGTAAGCATCAAAATAGGGAGCCTCTCTGAAACAGTTCAGATGACAGAATAAAACATTCTGGAGAAGACCAGACAGAGGGAGATGGACTCGCTTTCACTAAAGCTCATCCCATTGTGAATGAAACATTGCTGGAATCTGGAGATATGCAGTGGTGGTGAAGTTGGGGGTTGATGAGCCTGAGGACCTCCACAGGAGGAAGCAGTCATGTAGGGGAGCTTTGGAGCAGATAGCAGCACTCTGCTAGGAGATCTGGCACAAAGATCTGTACCAACAGTGAGTGTGTGGAAATCTGTCCTCCTGCTGGAGTGGGTGAAGGGCTGGGTGGCATTTTGGAGTCAGGCAGGATAAACCTAGAACCAAAACTGCAGTGGCTTCAGTCAGCGACTCCAAGTGCAGAGCAGATTGGTGAGAATTGCTAGGACTGAGTCCCACCTCTGTGCACAATCAAATAGCAAAGAGCAAGATCTCCCTGAAACTATACCTAACCTGCCCTGTCTATGTGGTGCACACTAATGTAGTGAAGACTCACAGAGCTTGAACAGCAAAGAAGGGAGGGGCCAGCCTGCCCTGTCCCTGCTTGTACTTCAATGATCATCAGCGGACTGGGAGGGCAGCATTCCCTAACCAGCATGCTTGTAATTTCAGCCAATACAGGAAGTGCTGGGGACACCCATTGTCCACTCATCTGGAGGAAACCATAAACATGACAAGAGGAAGAAACAAAAAGAAATCTCTAGCCCTCAACACAAATACTACTGGCCCAGGGAAGGTAAACAGAGAAGACATCATGGGTTGCACACCTACAATATCTGAAAAACCAGCATCTGACATAATTATCTTTGTGACATTATAAAAGAACTAAAAACAGAAATTTTAATACAAGTAAAGGAAGATATAAGAAAAATAATAAAAAACTACTAAGTATCTCTCAAGAAGACACAGATGGAAGAAGTGAAGGGCATAGAAAAAGGAGAGAAACCTTCAATGAAGAATATAAAAAAAATCTAGAATACATGAAACATATTAAAAGAGATTACCAGGAAATTAAAAACTCCATTGAAAGCTGGCTACTGCTTGAAAGAAACTAAAGATAGACTATCAAACCTTGAAGACAGGTTGGCAACTTGTGATCATGAAAGGAAAGATATCTTAAAAATAACAAGGAATCAGGAAGTAACAATACAAAGGCTAGAAGAAGACAAGAGGATCTATAATTAAGAATATAAAATGTGAATGAAGAAGCAGGGGTAAGCACAAATGAAATACAAAGGCTATTTATAGAAATAATCAAAGAAGACCTCCCAAACATAGGAAAAAGAAATGTTATCCAAATGTATGAGGCATACAGAACTCTAGCCAGCTATAACTAAAATAAGATCTACACCCAGACATTTAATAATCAAGATCCCAGAAATTCAATACAAGAACAGAATATTAAAAGCTATCAGTGAAAAGAAACATATCACCTATAAAGGAAAACCCATCAGAATCATGACAGACTTCTCGACACAAACCATCAAATCAAGAAGAGCTTGGAGCAAAGTATTCCAAGCCCTGAAAGGAAATAACCTCCAGCCCAGATTGATGTACCCTGAAAAACTATCTCTCAGAATCAATGGAGAAACAAAATGCTTCCATGACAAAGAGGAACTGGGGGAGTTTGTGATCACCATTCCAACCCTACAAAAATTACTGAAGGACATTCTAGAGAGAGAGAAAGAGAAAAAAAAAAGATCATGGTTTCAAGAACAATGGCAGAGAAGGCTCACTGAACAGGGCAGACAGTGGAATGAAGAGGAAAAGTAGACAAGCAAAAGCATAAAAATAGCATGGCAGAGATGAGGCAGAGAAGATTAAACATGGATAGCCTTGATACACTAATAAAAAGAAACATAGAGTGGATCAGGAGATAGGGTGCATCAAGATAGTCTATATAAGAAATGTATTTAACCTGAAAGAAGGTTTATGGACTGAAAGTCAAAGATGAGAAAATCATGCTCTGTGTGACAGGGAACCAGAAAAAAGTGGAGGTAGATCACCTATCAGCTGCAGATTGGTTGAAAAGACATAACACGACTATACAATGGAGAACTACTCACCTATAAGGAAGGAAAACCTTGAGGCTTTTGTAAGTAAATGGGTACAACTTGAGACCAAGCTCAGGGTAAAAAGATTCAGAACCACTTAGGTAAATAGCAGGTTGCCTACCTAATCTAAAAACCAAAGGAGTTAGTGGGATGCAAAATGTACAATGCACCCTGTAAAAGTGAAAGGGGAGGAACTGTCTAAATAGGGAAGGCTGAGGACATTGCTAATCTTGTATCATAATTTGAAACCCATATTGCTTTCATCACTCTGTTTAGTTTGGTTATATTGTGTTCCAGTTTGTCTACTTGTACTAGATTTGAGGGCATAGACAGCCCAAACATAGCAAGATATACTACGGTAACAAGTTTTAATTTTCTATTCACTTAATCTGAAGCCCTGTATAGCTTTCACTGCCTTGTTTTGACTGATTCTATTTGAATATGCCTTGTTTGATTACCATCTTGTCTTGACTGATTTTATTTGAATCTGTTATGTTTAATAGTATCAAGTCTGAGAATATAGGCAACTACTCTGAAGACAGTAAGATTCACTATGATACCCATTCTGGTTTGACTATTACCATCTTTTGAAGTTCTATAATGTCTCCAATGCTTTGTTTTTGTTGATTTTGTTTATTAGGTCAATTTTATTATACCTTGATGGTATATGTAATTCTATTGAAGACAACAATAGACATCATGGTAATCACTGTAGATCACCTTGTATTGTGATTTTAAATTATGTACTATGTCCATCCTTTTGTTTTGAGTGACCCTATTTTGTTTTTTTCTCATTTGTTTTTATTCTCTTCAAAATAAAAAAAATAAATTCAAAAGTTAATAACAATCCTTCCAAGAAGGATCAGAAATGCAATAGAAATAGGTAAATATGTATCTGTGTCCTTCTTTCCATAGAGTTCCTATTCTTAGTAATACAGGAAAGCACTTGAGAACATTAAATTGAAATTTTGGATTCCCAGCAGAAAATTAGGATTTACAGAATAAAATCCCTTAAAAGCACAAACTTAAAAAAGGTTTCTTATATTCAAAGAAAAATATATATTTTCTATGATTTCCAAATATGCCATGTTGGTAGAAATGTGACATATTGTAGTAGTTAAAATTTCAGACTTTGACTGACTTGCAGAAATGTAAATGTCTAAACACTTAGCTTTGCATTGTTTTCTTTGATAAGTCTGTAAATAAATTCTCAAGGAAAAGCTCACTATGAGACTCAGCAAGGCTGTGAGAGTAGTTATGTCTCTGAGTACACGCAGACAGGCATTTATCTCCTGAGTGAACAACAGGTATGATTTTGTTTGGAGATAAGTGAGCTGTTTCTAAAAATACTATTTCAAAGCTTTATTCTTTATTATCATTTGGGTTTTTTTTGGTGTTTTCTATTGCTTACTCATGGGCTAATGCCGTTTCAGCAGGGACATACTTATAAATTTGCAGCACATGTTTAATACTCAGCAATAGCAACAGATCTCTGATTGCCACCATTGTGCATTGCAGATAAACATACATTCTCATTTATGCTTGAGTTTGATCTTTAATGAGGGAATGCCCACATTCTCCCTCTCAAGTGTAACATTTAATAAATTCCTATGCAAATAGACTATTTTCTCTTACCAAACACTTTGGCTATATGGTAACTATGTAATGACAAATTTTAAGATGTTTTAAAAATATTATTTTGCTTTATTTGTATGATTGCACATCCTTTTAAGTACAATACAATAACTTTATCTACTGAGAGGTAATTTTAAAATTGGAAAATATTTACTTGTGTCTTAAATTTAACAATATCAACAAGTAAGACAAAAATCTGTTAAGAGAACTACTATGATTACATGTTGAGCATGAAAATGATTTTAAAATATTTTGTATTCTTTACATTTAAGAAAATACACCTTTTAAAGAAAGAACTGTGTCAACTAAGTTTTCTAAACTAAAAATGTTACATTACAATTTAAGGCTAAGACATAGCCATCTGTCAAATAAAATTCTCTTTTTAATGACAAATGACAGATTTTATTCAATTTTGTGTGTGGTATTTGACTGACTGTCACTTTTTAATTGAATTAGAATATCTTGTATGCATTCATATTCTAAGCTCAATGTCATAATTTTAAATATTAAATAGAAGATTCATTATTTCTCAGACCAAGGCAGGTTTATACCAGTATTTGTTAATAAAGAATTTCAAACAATTCTAATTATTTGAGACAATTTGAGACAATTTGAATAATGTCTCAGAAATAAGAAATGAAGTCATGGAACTTAATGGGTTGTGCTGTGTGTTTAAATATATATAAATTACATATATTTATATAAGTTATATATAAATATATGATATATTTATAAAGATCTAAGTATATCTTATAGAATAAATCATGAAGTGAGCCATGTGTAAGTGTACAATTCAGTGACATTAAGGCATTTCCAGCAACACTGATTTCCTTTATTATTTGCATGAAAACGTAATTTCCAATGCTGAGTTGCAAATTTCGTCAAAATTAGCAGAGCTCAAATTGATTCACAGCTAAAGATGAAATTCTACAGAGAAAGAATATTAGTTGACTGGTTAGTGATTGTGTGTGTCCATGATATTTAAGAATAAACATTATTAATTTGATCCATATGCTCCATAAGGATGGACAAAAAGTGATACTGCTGATCCTTAAGAAAGGTATACATTCCATAAAGTGCCATATTGCTTGTTTTAGAAAATTATAGCTACAATTTTCATCTTTCTAAAAGAAACAGTATAATCATTAAACATATTTTATAAATATAGTTAAATACTCCTGGAGCACACAAATTGCATAAAGAATTCAACTGTATTCTTTTATATTCATTTTCTTCTACACTCATACCAGTTCATCAAATTCATATCTTAAATTGTATTCTTAACAAAATTACTCTTGTACATTAACAAGTAAAATAAATCAAATTAAAAAATATAAACATATTGACCAGGCATTGTGGCACACTCCTATAATCCCAACACTCTGGAGACTGAGGCTGGAGGTTCTCACTGTGAGTTCCAGGGCAGCCTGGGCTACATGAAACGTTTAAGGCCAGTGTGAACTACACAACAAGACTCTGTCTCCAAAAAACAAAACAAAACTATATATACATAAATATAAATATATGATACAAATTATTGCTTAATAACAGTGAATATATATGTGCTATGTTTTTGACTGCTAAGGACATTTGACTACTAAGGACATTTTTTATTTCCCACAAGGTAAGTAATTTTCAGTTAAATGATAAATCTGTAGGTAAAACATATTAAAAATGGCAACCATTTCAAATATATTAACTAAAGGAAGGATTGCTACTCTTACTACTGAATGCTGCTTCCGGAGTACATGCCCACATGATATTTCCTGAGTTCTGGCTGAAAGGTTGTCTGAATCTGATCCATATTTAGACTGACATTCCTATTATTTCAATTAGGAAAGTGTCAGCAATTATGGTCCTTTCACTGAGTGATGGGCACTCTTGATATTTATAGATTTTCTTTTGCCATGTCTTTCTTGATTCATAGTTTAGAGTATTTTCTAATAGAGTTCCTGTCTCAAATATAACAATTCTATTACAATTCTCGAGACCAATATGATATGAAAGAACAGAGAGACTGTTAATAGGATGGTATGATCAACAGGCTGCCCACAGTGAAATCAGAAAAAGCTGAAATTTGTCTAATATCTATTCTCTGTTATCAGCTTTCTCTTCCTGTGATTTCCAGCCTTTTAGTTTCTTATCACCATAAACGTACACACAGTGGATGGCAGTTGTCATCTACTCTTACTGTGAGAGCCTTAATATTTATCTTTTAAATTTTAGGAAAAAAGTAATAATTACATAATTATTCTATTCTATATCTTATCAACTCATGAGGATTATCTCATGTGGATGTATCAATTTCAAATAATATAATTCACTTGAGTATAGTTATCATGTGTTCTTTGGCAAGGGGAGTTTCATCCACACCTTATCAGACATCGAGTTCAGGACATTCATTCTTAATGTCACACCTTGATCCAGTTCTATTTTTAGTGTTTGTGTGTTAGTTCAGATCTATAATTTTGGGTTGATCGTTATTGCATTAATCAGCTTTCCCATTGCTGAGACACAACACATATGACTTAAAAGAAAAGAAGTTTAGAGTTTTCGTAGATTCAGTCCATTACCAGCTAACACCAAGGAAGGAACAGTGTCACGGCCTAAGGGTGTTGCACAATAAAGATGCTTAGTTCATGCTGACGGGAAGCAAAGCAGTTGAGTAGTAGCAAAAAAGAGCAAGGGACCAGAGGCAGACTCCAGGGCCATACTTCCCAGACAAACCTAGAAGCATGCAGTTCTCACCCTCTGGCTTCTCCTTTATCCAGCTGAGTTGGCCTGTCAGAGCCGCGTTTTAATGTCTTCTTCTTTGTGGTATCTGCAGGCTCACTTTAGATCTCCTCCTACTCCAACAAGTTTGAAATTTGTTGGTGCATCTTTGCCACATTTGGAGGTGAATCTGTAAGGCAGTATGTATGCTTGACCCCATAGCCAGCAGGACTTCTTCCAGTATAGTTACTAAAAATGCTAGGTAAAGCATTTTAAAATCAACTTAAATATCGTAAAACTCACTGAATCAAATGAGCCACTCAGTGATACTTGGTAAGTTCATATATGCCCAGGAAACTACACCACAGTTCAGATACACAACACTCTGTCACCCTCTTTGTCCTCTGATACTAACCTCCTGCCAGCACCCCAGGATTTAGGCAACTTCTGATGGACAAAACATTTTGAAGACTCATTTTATACATAGTGTTGAAGTAAATAAGAAAATAAGCAAATTTTCCGGCCAAAATACTCAGAAAGTAGAAAACTAGAAGAATAAACAAACACTGGCTCCAGTGTTGCCCTGGATATAGAGCATGCAAACATTTGCAAAAATTAAGCTTATGCTAAATAATAAATTAAGCTTCAACAAACTGCAAAGAATAAAAACCATACAAACTGCATCATCTGTATACAAAAAATAATCATATTCAAGAAGAACAAGGGTGTATCACTTAAGATAAAGTGTTATAAGAAAAATAAAAATGTACTTTGAAATATTTAAAAAACATTCATAATAATTACAATTCTGAGTAAAGATCACTAAAATTTGATAAAAATAGATATTTTTATTGTGAAGATAAAATGATATGAGATAATTATATATAACATAATTGAAAATATTTAATAATAGAATTTAATAATTACACAGTATAAACATGTATGAAAATATAACACTGTAGCCATAAATATATACAATTATCATTTGCCAAATAAGTATAAAAAGAGAAAATGAAAGAAAATGGCTAAAATGTGCTGTTTGTAGGAAAAGGATTTTGATTTTAAAATCAATTGGATTTTACAATTTTGCATTGATAAATGGTTACAGGTTAAAATGATATTTTATAAAATGGGAAAGTTTTAGAAGTAGAAATAATTTAAAGAAAAGTCTAATAATTTTAGGCTGGAAAAGCTGCAGTCATAAATGTGTACGCTTAGAGGAAGGAGGCTGACAGCACGCTCTACATTTGTGAAGGAGGCAGTGAGAGAGGAACATGGCGTTACATGGTCACACTGCATCCCAGGGAGGGAGGGAAACTTTAATCCAATTAAAGTTTTCATTTCTGTAGGGAAATTGGACATTTCATCAAAAAATCCACCTCATTCTCAGGACTCTCCAAAACTTCTCTATAGTATTTGGCTATTTCATTTAATCATGGGAAAAGAAATTGTAACTTCTAATTCTGTTAGTCTCCGGCTCAAAATGAATCACAGAAGGCTTTTCTTCCTTAGAGGAGCTTAACTTTCAAAGAACACTTGAGCTTTAAAAGTTTGTATTTGAAAAAAAATAGATGAACGAAAGTCAAAAAGTAGAAGTAGGGATCAGTATGTATAGAGAAAATACAGGATAAAACTAGATTCAAATTGTAGTGATGGTGATCCAAATTTGAGGAGATGAATACATGGAAATGTGACAAAAGTTGATCAAGTACATTGTTTGATTTCAGTTACCTCAGGAATCTAACCTAATGGTTGATGTTTCCCAGCTGATGAAGCGACACCTACACAATCTCCAGTAATAGGAAATGTGTTGAACAGTCTCTGCTGGACCTAGACTTCCATGGACAAAATATGGTCTAACGATAAAAGCATCCCAACTCTTTGAGGAATGACTTAAATGGAGGTTTGATCTATAAAGATACTAAGCCACTGCTAGCTGTCACCTGCATTTCTGTGTAGCTGAATTGAAAGACAAATTTAGCCAACCTATATTTGTTCTTTGCTTTATGAATTTCCACACATGGTACACAAACAGAAAGAGTTACCTTGTTTTTTTGTTGTTTTGTTTTGTCTTTTTTTTTTTTTTTTTGAGTAGCAGGGATCAAACTCATGACCTCGCACTTGCCAAGCAGGCGCTTAAGCCACTGAGCTAAATCCCCAGCCCAGAAAGAGTTAAATACATGCATATGTACACACACAGACACAGGCATTAGCAACAAGACAAATTTATTTAGAAAAAGAATTTCAGGATCACTTGTTTATTAAAGAATCATTGAAGTATACATTTTGAGGTTACACAGTAAACTCCAAGTTTGAGAATTCAATGAATAGACATGGTAGTTTGTTTTTGGCATGGAATTCTGCTTATCACTACTGAAGGAGGGTCCAAGGCACACCATGGGAGGACAGTGGCCCCGACATGATTATCTTGAGCTATGCTGGTGGATGTTTTTTGCAGAACCACAGTGGGGGCTCTAGAATTTTGGAGGGTCCTCAGTCTGCACTACCATCATCATTAAAACCTGTACATTAAGTAAAAAAAATTAAGTTTATTAAACTGACTACTCTAAGGAGAAAATGAAGTTGGCAGAGCTTGATTTGTGTCTCTAAAACATGAAGCTTGGCACATTATTAAGAATTCTGGAGTAAATTCAGTAATTTTTAGGTGAGTTTTGCAAAGTAAGGAACCTGGAATTAAGCAGAATTGATGGGTAGACACAGCAAGGCCACAGTGTTAAAGTGAGTCTTGAGTTTATTCTCATTTTTAACATGTGATATGATTAGCTCAGATTACAGACTATTTGGGGGGGAGTAAATATTTCCTAGAACCAACTGTTTATTTTGCTTAGTTTCACAATTGTTTAACCGAAGATAGGAAAAAATATACCTGGTTTCATTTTCTACAGGTATGAAATTATACAGCTTCATTTTTCACCCTCTGCAACCTATTTTGGAGAAGGGATGTAGCAAAAACAATAGCAAAAGAACACACAAATCAGCTGCATATTGAACACTTAGGACTTTACTACAGTTGGTATTTGAACTTTCTATATTTAAAAATATAATTAAATTAATGTCACTAAAACAAGGCTCGCACTTAAACTTTTCCATTGAAATTACACACTTTTAGTGATCATTAAAAATTTAAGGTTATACTTCTCCAAGTTCCTTGGAAATGTGACTAAAATTATTTGAAGTATTTGTTTCATTTTATTCTTTGGTTCTAATAATTTCACTTAATTATGTGATTTTTTTATTTCACTGCTTTAATTCTCTTAATTGTATGAGTGGTCTACAAATAAGAAGTACAGAAAGTCACTTGATGTCAAATTTGTTTCAGTAAATTAGTAGGATGCCAATTATAAATACTAAACACCTATTTTCAATTGAAAACTGAAAAATATGCTAAGATATGCATCTCTTTTTGTTATAGTTTCTATTTTGGCCATGTGTTTGGAGTAATTATCTGTATTTTTTATTCCTTTTATCACATTCTTAACCTATCTCCCTAAACTTAGCTATGGTTCTACTGAATCCAGACCTGCTAATGATTCAGAAACATTTACATTCATCACTCCTGACCTTTCTGTGCTCATCAATTGAGTCTTGTGATGGTTTTGGCTTCACCAAACTTACCCTTCCCTACTTTGTGCAAGGGAAACTACTGCACCCTTGTTTGAATTTATCTTCTTGAATTAATTTTGGTAAAACAATCTTCATACAACCAAGATGCCCATCAACTGCAGAGTGGATGAAAAAGATGTGGTATTTTTACACAATGGAATATTTCTCACCTATAAAAAAGGATAATCTTGAGGCCTTCATAGGTAAATAGAGACAACTTGAGACTATCCTCATTAGTGAAATAAGTAAGAATCATATTCATAAATATCACATTGTGTCTCTATTGTAAAAAGTGATAAGAACTATAAGAGTAATAAAACTCATAATGTGTAATTGCTATTGTAAAAAAGAGAGGAAAAGAAAGTGCTCTAAGGGATGTAACTGCATGTATGTTTGAGTGTGTAAAATAGATGACCGTATTGCTGAATCTTTGTTGGATCTTTGAGCAGAACTGTTTGTAGTCTGACTGTTTGAATGTCTACTATGTATCCTTTAAATTTGTAACTTGAACAGCTACATCAAGATGACAATATGTAATTTATCAACTAGTGATTTCTTAGTGTTTTTCTCTTTTCTTTTGGAATTCTGTATTGTTGTTACCCTTTTTTCTTTTGCTTTTTTTTCTCTTTAAATAAAATTTTTTAAAAATGCATAATTGCTATTGTAAAAAAGAGGAAAAAAAGATACAACTGCATGAATATTTAAGTGTGTAGGATTGATAACCATACTTCTCAGTTCTTGTTGGATTGTTGAACAGATCTGTTTGCGGTCTCACTGCTTGAATGTCTACTTTGTACGCTCTAGTTTTGTAACTTGAACAACTATTTCTAAAAGGAAAATATGTAATTTATTAACCAGTGATCTCTTACTGTTTATCCTTTTTTTAAAAATTCTGTAATATTTCTACCTTTTTTCTGTTTTTTTTCATCTTTAAAAAAATCTTCATATTAGTTTCTTATATGAGCTATGATAAAAATACACGGAAAATGTTTAAACAAAAAATTTATTTTAGTGAAAGACACGCTACCATTAATCCCTAATAAAATAACGCCACTCAAATTAATCTCTCTTATGCCATGACTCGTGCTATTTTCTGAAATAGTTCTGAAGTTCTTTTACCTGAGGGTCTTTATCAGGTGTGACAAAAAATAATTTCATTTAGTGCTTCTGCCACAAGTCTCCCATGGAAAGGCAGGCTAATTATATCACAGTGTGTCCTCAATTATCTTATTCACTCACTGACACCGGACAACTTCCTGAAACTGAGAATGACCAATACCAAGCAAATGGTGTAAACACTCAAGACATGGCATCAGCCATGCAAGTGAAACTGAAGTTACTCATGAAAAAACCTCAAAATTGCTTTGGAATGTGGCAAGAACTACAGATATTGCACAGTTTCAACTTGCCTTTTATTCTATGTTTAGATATTTTTTGTTTTATCTTTCTGCTATGAGTCTGTCTTTTCAGTTATAGTCCTAATTTCGAAGAGATCATTTTCCCTCCATGATAATTCCTATTTTGATGGTCACTTTTGTACTTATTTTATCATTATGATAATCTTGATAACTTACTGAGGCTACTTAATGTAATTTTGAATGATAGAGTTGTCTCTATCCTAAAGTCACTTAAATATTTTATTTTCTTGGAGTTTTTTTTCTTTCTGGTTCCATTTTTCCACCAAGCTTTATCCTTGGTTTCCCTGAGGTATTTGCCCATATGGCAAAATCTTTAACTATCTTAGGATACTCAGTTTTATTCTGTGTGTGTTAAAGCTCTACTTTAAGGAGTAGTCTAGGACCAGGTAAATACTCTGCTCTCTGATTTGAAATGTTAAAATATTTAGAGATTTGATTTGAGACCCCAGCATTCTTGCTACATTGTATCATAGGTTAATTTTCTCCTTACTACATACCTGGCTGCATAGTCTCCCTGATATTTTTGTTTCAAAAATATTTACATAATTACATAATTTCTGTGTTGTGTGGTGACCAGTTTTGCAGGGATGGCAGAACAGGTTTGTGAGGAGGTTTGAGTTTTTCAACTTAATCTTTTAGTTAATGCCTCTCTCTCTTCTCTCTGCTGCTTTCTGCTTCCTGTGCATCCATGGATTTCTAAGTCCCAGGTTCTAAGGTGGGCCAGGGAAGAGGGTCCACTGCTCCAGCCCTGTGTGCAAGGCGTACAAGACACAACTACTTCCTGTTTGCTGTCTTTGGGAATTTTTAAAAAAATCTTTTGCCTGCTCACAGTAAGGCAAGATTTTCGGTGTGCACTGAGTTTATCCACGGCCCACCCAACTTTTCCATTCTCCTTCTCCATCTCTTACTGCTTCTTTTCCTCCTCTTCTCCCTCTCACTTCTTCCTTCTCTTCTCCTCTGCCTCCTCCACTTCCTCTTCCTCTTACCTTCTTACCATTTTTATCAGTCAAAATTAACCAGTATTGCTTTTCTTTCTTTCTTTCTTTCTTTCTTTCTTTCTTTCTTTCTTTCTTTCTTTCTCTCTCTCTCTCTCTTTCTTTCTTTCTTTCTTTCTTTCTCTTTCTTTCTTTCTTTCTTTCTTTCTTTCTTTCTTTCTTTCTTTCTTCCTTCCTTCCTTCCTTCCTTCCTTCCTTCCTTCCTTCCTTCCTTTTTCTTTCTTTCTTTCTTTCTTTCTTTCTTTCTTTCTTTCTTTCTTTCTTCTTCTTCTTCTTCTTCTTTCTTTCTTTCTTTCTTTCTTTCTTTCTTTCTTTCTTTCTCTCTACCAGGGATCCAACACATGCCAATATTTCAATTTTACATTAAAACACATGTAAAATAACGACTGTCTTGGTTACTTTTCTCTCATTGTTGAGAGAAAATACTTGACGCCCAAAATTAGGGAAGGGAAAGTTTATTTCTTACAATTTTGGTAGTTTCAGGCCATGCTCAGCTGGCTGCAGTGGTAGGTTGGCATGGAGAGGCTACAGTAAACACAAGCGCAAACAGCAAAAGAGAAAGATAAGCTTTCTTCCCGCCATCGCCCTATATACTGGCTCCACGCCTGGGCAGGTGTGGCACTGACACAGCAATCTGAGTGCTCGACAACGAACCAGTTCAAACACTAGATTCAGCCACGTCCGTAATTACATAAAGCTTGAGACGGGCCACAGGAACATGAACTTTAACAACTACTATAAAAATAACATACAGTATCTGATATTATATATTATATAATTTATAGAGAGTATAAATTAAACTATGTAAAATTAACATAGGGAAGGAATACTATGTTGGCTATCTTGAGATGAAAGGATGACAATTTATTTTTATTTTTCAGATTATAGATAATGTATTTGTTATTAGAGTGAAACTTGTTATACATGTTTTGGAGTTGATTTGATGAACCAATTATAAACTTTAAGATGTTTTGATCAGTAAATACTCTTCTGAAATGACACAAATGTAGACAAATGTCTTAGGTTTATTTGTGAGAGCATAATTTTAGTATGCATGAGCCGTATCGTTTTGCTTTTCAGGGTGTTTATAGTAATAGGACTCTGTACATAGAGCAAGTTCATAGCTTCAAGACAAATTTAACAAGGCAGACTCACAGTAGCAGGGTCTTGGCTATGCCTTCTCTCAGTGAAGCAATATGTTAGCTTCATTTTTATTTGGCTTATTTTCTGCTGCTGTAGGCACTTTTTGTCTGTTTCATGGAAAACACCTTTCCTCTGTAAAAGTACAGTGCCATTCAGAAAGATATTGATTTAAAAGGGAGGTTGGAAAAGCAAGATAAGAGCTCTTCAAATTAATACATTCACAGATGAGTCTGAGCCAAGTAATCTTCTGAAATACTTATCAAGAAAATAACTCACCTGACTAAATTTTTCTATTCATTGACTGAATAAGAAACTTTGCTTATATTCAACTGATCTACAGTTTCATTTCCCTATATTTGCTTGGTTGGGAGTCATACATAAGTATATCATAATTTCTTTTTGTCTTTTTGAGACAGGGTCTCGTTATTCAGTTCAGGCTGGCCTCGAGCTCACTTTGTAGTTCTGCCTGGTCTCGAACTCACAACCATCCTCCTGCCTCAACCTCCCGAGTGCTGGGATGACTGGCGTGAGCCACCACAGCTGGCTCATAATTTTAATAAAAATATATCTTTACCATTCTAAGTAATTTTACTATTCTAACAAAATTTATTTTGTAATGAGTTCCTGTTAGGTTTGCCAGGTCTACCAGCATTAGTTATTACACTACATATGTTTGGGATTCTAAAACATAATTTTATCAGTTGTAGAAGATAATTTTAGAGAGTAATATAATATGAAAAATGTGCAATTTTATAGAAAATTAATAGTTACTTAGTGAACAGTTCATTTCTCCTGCCTTTCAAATTAATTGCTAATCAGTACAACTGAACAAATTGTGAAAATGCATGTATCTGTTAATTTTGAATTTAAATTTCATAGCCTTTGGTACAGAGTTAGGTGACACTATGAACCTTTCAAGCTAGTGTAGTTTTGCAAAAATCCTTTCCAAGAAGTGATGTAAGCTGATAGGGCTGAGATGAACTCAGAGAAAAGCATCCCTGCTTGATTATAAGAGGATTACTTGAGAAATATGAAATAGTTCATATTTCTCAAGTAATCGTGAAATATACATAGTACAAACAAAAAAGGCTTATGGCAATAGTTTCTTTCCTTTTATCTTTTGTTTTTTAAATTGGGATTGTTTTCTTTTGAAAATTTGAAATTCTAGTCATATATGTTTGAAAGCCTGTAACTATTACCAGGAGGACAAATTGGGTATGATACTATTGTTGGTGTTTCAGAAAACTGCCTCTCTGGAGAGTATATTTTTAGCGCTAATTTGCAATTTTTAATACCCTTATTTAGTATTTAGTAACAACAAATAAGATAGTAACTATGCAGTTAGTATGTGAGGAACGGAAAGCAAGAAGTAAAGTTTTTAGACTAAGGTATCAACATTATGAGCATTTTCATACTTCAGTATTATGTAAATATATATTGAACACATAATAGAAACAAGCAATGAACTAGTTGATATTTTCAAATATAAACTGATAAGGAAGTTATTCAAGGTAACTAAAGAATTTCTATCCTGTAAAGAATTTATAGTCACCAGATATATTAGTCATGTTCTTTCCTGAATTAAGGTTAAAAATAGCTACTTACCAGGGTGAAAATTTGAATGTCTGAGTAACTTCATTAAATAAAACACCCTTTCCCCGCCAGCTTCAGGAGGTGCACCATTTTACCCTTTTTTATAAACACTGTCTTTAACTATCTCTGAGACTAAAGAATCTACCTTATAGAAAAAAAATTTTCCCTTGAGCATAGTTTTTCTTCTCAGTTTCTTGCTGTCTGTTCTATTTATTCTCAAAGTTATTGATAAATATGTTCTAGTAATAAACTGGTAGTCTAAATAACTGAACTAAACTAAACCATAGTTATGTCTGAGGTGATCATATTTATTATTTCTTAATTATTTGTTTTATGACATAATAGGTGATATTATAAAACTTCAAGTTACTGAAAGATTTTAAATATAATTACTAAATACTATAAGAAATTTTTCTATTCAGAAATCCATAACATAATTTCAAGTTAGAAAGATCAAGACCATCAAAATCAAGAAAAAGGGAAGAATTATGAATAGCTGGTTGTTATTTTTCCTTACATTCTAGCTTCACTTTTCTGACTTACAATGTGAACAAAGTAATTGGATTTATCTCTGTCAATATTTTGCATCTCTGTCAAGAAAGCAAAAGTTTGAATCAAATTGATAAGGATTTGACTATTGGTCCTGAAATCTGTCTGTGAAGCTCCTCATTTCTTGTCTAACTATATTTACACTACATGTGACTTTATATTTTAAATAGAATAAATAAAGATGGACAGTAGATTTACCTGAGTTTCAAAGAAGTTTTGTAATCGATCGATTATATACTGTTGATATTTTACACTTTCATTTACTCTAAGGATAATTTTTTAAAACTTAGTCTAAAGATATTAGAGATATATTTGCAGAAGTGAGAAAACTATGACTGGCAGGAAGAGTAAAAGGTAATAGAGCAATGAATGTAGTAAGAGAATTCCAGAAAGAGGACAGGAGATGAAAAGTTTCCCTGAGCATCCAGGGGTCGCTGTAACTGAGCAGAACACGTCATGGCCAGAACTCCTGAAGACATCATCCCTTATTTCAATAAGCAGGGGGGAAAACAGTTATCCGCACTGTTGAGACAGTTTGAGATTTTATCAGTTCTTTGTATGCTCTCTCTTGAGTTACAAAATTCAGTGTAATTTGAATGTAAGTGCTACTACATATATGTTAGGTCTAGTTATTTTCTTAAAAAAAAGTTCCCCTCTCTCTGAAGCCAAAGATAAGCAAATTAAAATAAAATAATATAAAATAACACCTAACAGGTTATATTTGCCCAGGAGAAAGACAAGAAATAAGATTACATAAAGAAAGAGAAAATTAGAACAAGAAATGATTGTGTTCTTTCTTACATGCAATTTCATTCAGTAATGCTACCTGTCATTTTAAAGAAAAATGTAATTTGTATCACCATCAGGATTTGATAATTTTATCATATCATATATAAACTTTTTTGTATGACTAGAAATAATGAAAGAAAAGTATAAGATGTACTCAAAGTTATACATTATGTTGGTATTTTAAACGTTTGTATAATACATAAATGGAAGAAATTAAATAAAATTATATATTCCCCTCTGTTATTAAAATTCTCTACAAATGGGGCAAAAATATCCATGTTTCAATTGTTCCCAGTTATATGACATGAAAACTGTCACTGCCACAATAGTTTGCAAAATCCTTCAGGAGAAACTTCACACTGACCCGGGCAGGGCTGCTAATTTAATTTTATCGTTTCAAGTGAAAGTGACTTGAAACCAAGGGAGACTAATCTGAGCAGTAAGCCTAATTGCAAATGCCTCAGTACATTATGCAGATAATAACGGCTCCCATGTGGATAATAGAAGTTAGCAAGAGTACTAAAAATTACACTTTCTTTTGCCATAGTGAAAATTAAACCGATATTGCATCTTATCTCTTGGTCCACATACTAAAATGGAAATTGCTTTCCAGGTTTTACTAATTTTACTGACAAGATATTATGTGAAACGTTTTTTGTGTTTCTGTGTATTTATTCTGATTAAATTTAAAAGCACACCCAGAAGTGATATTTGAAAATGACAAAAAAAAAATCAGAAAAGGAAATTTCTAGTCATGTACATGTCTATTATTTCAAGTGAGTTTATCATCTGCATTCATTATGGTATCTAAAAGAAACTGAGAGGATTTCTGTTTCAAATGAGTCTATATTAAGCAAAAGATAGTCTGCTGTCAATTTCACTGTGAACCTGGATGTATCTGAACTTAATGTGAGCTTCTAAGCCATACATACAAACCTTATAATATCAAATTAAACACTATAAATGCTACTATGCATAAGGGTTGAGATTTTAACATTTGCATATAAATTTAAATCAGTTCACCCAAGTGTACCTCAAGTAAACATGACACTTCCATACCTTCAGTACAGAGATTAAGAGCCATATGAGGAACTGAGAGAGGTTAAACACCTGCAGGAGACTGGGAGAGTATCTCATAACCTAGATTTTCTCATGGTTTTGCAGTGAGAGGATCTCAATGCACAAGATCAGCTGTCCTGAAATCAAGCTGGGATCCAACATTAAACTAACTTTCCTAGTTGATGTTCGCAATACACTTAATTCTATATTTCACTGATCTATGCCATATGTGTGTACACACACATGTGAAAGTGTTCATGAAAGTATTTTTCTTACAAAACAGCAAACTCTTTGTCCCAAAATACAGTTAAAATTGAACTTATTGTGACTATCCTTAAACGTCTTATAACCCAGTGTTTGGTGCAGTTTTTGTTGTTACCCAACATTTTTTTTTTAAAAAAAATGTTTACTTTAAGAAAGTTAATGCAGCAAAAAATACTTTTTAGTTAGATAATTGAGTGGAATGCTCTGACCTTGTGAAACTTAACAGGCTTGCAAAGATGTTTATTGAAATAGTCTAAGAAATCCTTTGCAGTTCCAAAGGACATATAGTGAATTGATCTATGCAACTCTCTTCTATGCCTCCTCATCTAACAGGCATCAAAGTTTCAAAAAGCACTTAACATGCAGAGATGCAGCATTAACCTCAACAGTAACATTTTTTAAGGATTCTAATTTATTAGTTGATTAATTATTTTAAACATTTACTTCAATTGTGACATTTGGTGTATCCTGAGTGGTGGTCTAAATAATTTTTATTATAATTATATTCATATTATTTGAGATAAGGTATTTGATTTATACTCACTATCCAGAGTATTTGATTCATACTTACTATGTAAAAATATCGTCATTAGCAAGTGTGGTATGGAACCAATACTGTTGCCAAGAAGAGTTTACTATCTGGAAAAGGAAATAGATACACAATTTTGCAAATAAATGCAAATTTACAACTTGCTCACCAGTACAGTAGCAAAAAGCATGGTAATAAAAAGCGTATTGTACAGGATTTAAAGAGGATAGGAGATGAGAGATTATAGTTTAGAAGATCAGTGGCCAAACATTGTTGGACAAAAATGTTTAGATAAACCTGTATTTTGTTGTGGCTATAACCTAAAACCTTCAGTTAAACACACTAGGATGACCATTCTTGAGAGGAAAGTGATCAGCGAGGAGCTAAACCTGTATATTTTTGTTGCCATTAGTTTTGACTGTCTGAATAAATTAAAAAATGTTACTTCCATAATAAAAAATGGATTTCATATTGCAAACATCTACTGTCCTAAGTTTTTTTCTTTCTACATTCTTTCACATCTACTTTCCATTTCTTTAAACAAGTAAATATTGAGTTAGTCTTTTCAATATAGCTACCAATATTTTATATGTTGGGAAGAAAGTGAGACTGTACCTTGCTGCTTACTGTGAGAAAAATATTTATATGTATTATGAAATCATTTAGAAAAACTGATTAGGCAAAATTTTGAAAAAGCTCTTTGGCATGAGACATGCAACTTTATTAAGAAAAGTGGACATTTGTTCTGGTTTGCGTCTGGGTGTTCCCCCAAGCCTCATGTGGTCATGGGGGACAGGCTTTTTGGAGGCAGTTGAATCTAGAGTTTGTGACCAATTCAAGTTTGATGCTGGAATTAAGGGTTTTAGGATTAATGCTGGGTGACTGCTGGCTCAGTCCACTGACTAGACTGGCACTGCCCAAATCCCAGCAGTCTGGATAAGATAAAAGGGGCATAAAAAGCCTTGTTTCACCCCTTTACCTTTTGCTGCTTTTGCTTTCTTCTGCCACCGTGAATGATTGCTCCTCTCCCTTGGAGCCAGGTGATTATGGACTGAAACCTCTACAAACTGGGAGGTAAATAAACTTTTCCTTCTTAACTTTGGATGTCAGGTATTTTATTCCAAACAAAAAAGAAAATAACTAAGACAACAGTCAAAACACAGCTCTCATATTTATAGTCAGATTTAACCTTTGATATGACTTGAGGTGATCTCAGTAGTTTGGATTTTTCCCCAATAAAATGAATAAAAATAATTCTGTAGCTACAGAAATCTTATGAGGATTATAGAATTAAGGTAATTAAATTTTTAAAAGTCTAAAATGCAGTGTTCTATATGGGCAAAAATATTACTGAAGATGATTCTGTAATTAACTCACATTGAGGCTAATAGATGTCACTTTCAATCAGAAATTTACTTGGAGAATTTTTGCAAAGTATGAAGACAATTGTCTTTAATATTCTGCTGACAGTAATTTTGTAAGTGTCATGAATTGTAGCTAGTCATTGATGAACAAGTCTTTGACATTTTCCAGCTCTGTGTTTTATGGCATCATCTAAAGAAACTTTATCATCCAAGTCATTTCCAAATTTAAAAGCACTGCTTGTCAATCAAAAGAGTAAAGTCCCTAACAAGACAAAAACTAAGCAATGAGAAATAAAAGTTAGTCACTTCTGATCAATGAAAAAAGTCATCCTGGGAAGCTTCTGATGATCAGTATTTAAATTGTTGCATTATTATTATAAAATAACATAAGCCAAATGAAAGTTCTTTAATTTTCATTTGTTGCTAATGAAAATATCAAGGAGAAACATGTGTGTTGAGAAAAGATTTACATTACTTATAAAATATTATGACCTGAACCAGTTTTTGGCTTTTAATCATAACAGCAAAAAATCACATTAAATATTCAAATGTATCATTGTTGGATATGTGACCTTACCAAGTTTCCTTTTGATATTAATTCTAAACATGTGATGCATCGTATACCCTTGTAGACAGAGTGCTCTTATAAATGTTATGAAAGAGCTACAGAAATGATCAGATGTGTCCTGGCTTTAAGACCAAATGACACTAAACCATAATTTATTTATCTTTATTTATATTTTCATTGGCTTTTGGAAGAAATTGAGTTTAATGGTTACATAAAAAAATAAAGTGCACAATCCTTCTATGATCCTATTTCCCTGAATGAATCTAGTCAATGTACAATAAATGGATTTTTGCTATTTTGCTAGCAGTACAAAAGCAAAAAAAAAAGTCTGGGCTATTCCATATCTACATGAGAATTCTCAAAATACTATACATTGTATACATTGTATTAAGTTATCAAAATTTAATATTAGAGAGAAGTAGTTTTTCATGTGAATTTTTTCTTAGTGTAAATATCAGAAGATCAAATATAAGCAAAAGCTGATGTTTTCTGAAATTTTCAAATTGTGAGTGGTGATAATTTTAAAATCTCGCTGAGGCTTTTTTTTTAATTTAGTGACAAATCTCAAAGGTTGTTTTTTTCTAGATAGGGGGCATTGTTTTATAAAGAGTATAGGAATGAAGAGCCATCAACAACTTAATGACATGTTAAGCAGTTTATGAAAATTTTGCTTACAATGGATGTAGACATGTTTTGAAAGATCATCTAGTCTGGTTATTCAAATAACATTTCTAAGAAGCCCTAGACTTCCTAAGCGGGGTCCCTCCTGTTATGATTCAAAAAATCAGTTTCTACATTATTTTGAGTCCATATATCTCAGTTCTATAATAAAATGGCTAAACTGCTTAAAATGGTTTGAAATCCACCACTTTCCATTATAATTTAGAAATGAGGAATTTCTTTTCACCTGAGAGCAGAAGATACGAATCTTTTTTAACTTCGAATCATTAAACCACATTTCCATCAGACCTCAAGATTTGATTTACATGGGCCCAGGACCTTCCTCTGTTTTCTCACTCTGCTGTAGCAGCAGCCTCATCCTCTGAGCTTCCTCTAAGGATCCAGGAGTGCTCCTCCTTCAGAGCTATCCCTGGGATGCTCTCCATAGCTGGAATGGCCTTCCTGAAGATAATTTCATAGCTCTATCCCAGAATTGCTCTACATTTTTATAAAAATGTTATCTTTTCCGTGGGGTTTTCCATTTTATCCAGGAATAACTGTTAAGAAAAATCCTCACTATCCCTTTCCTTCCCGAATCAGTGCTTCTTACAACATTTCTCTGCAACTGCACCCACAGTGCCAAACTTCAGATATTCCACATTTTGCCTCTTCAGTGTCCACCTGTTTTGTGAAATTGCAGGCTGTGGAAATGACAGATTTTATTTCTAAGCCTCAGCCTTGAGTACATGTTACATTTCTTTTCATCCTGTGGGAGGTTGGCCACCACCAAGGAAACAAACTTAGGCCAGGAAGATTAAAGACCACGTGTAACAGAGACAAATTATTCCAGTTGAAGTTATCCTACTATACCAGCCAGACTGGAGTGAGTCCAGTTGAGATCAGCCAAGACTGGCCTAAAGCACCAGATCTGCCCTGGAAAACCATAGGCTCAGGAAGATAAGAAGTGGCTATTGTTTTCATCTACTAAATTCTGGATCAATTTGTTATGAAATAGAAATTAAATAAAATTTATGAATCTCCTCAAAAACAGGGGTTGAACACACACACGCTAGAGTGTGTAAGAAAAAGAAAGAAGGAAAGAAGGAATGACAGAATTAGAAGATGGTTTTACTGAACTGGCAATGACTTTGCAATGATCATCTCTCTTTCTTGGGTCACTTAATCCATGTAATAACCAGTGCCTTGGGAAATCACATCTTCATTGAACCAACCATTAGGGAAAGAAAGAAAAATCAAGGAATTTACATTGTGTTCACAAACTTACTTCTCACTTCTAAGTGTTATTTTACTGCACCTTTTAAAACACAAACTTCTATCCTGAGTGAAGAACTTTTTTTTCCAGAAGTATTTGGTGATGCTATAGACTCCACTAGTCAGTTGGACCCAGAGAACAATTGTTTTTGTTGCTTTTTTGTACTAGATACTGTAAGATCCATGCTGAGACTTCCTCTTATTCCTGGAGACACTCAAGAATCCAATGGTATTGATTAAGTAAAAGTACAGAGAAAATGGCTCAGTTTTTATGTTTGGAGACATAGAAGCTCCTGCAGTTAGAAAATGGGACAAAAAGGACAAAATCCAAGGTTAGGTGGGTTTTACAGGACCATGAAATCTGTAAAGTGTTTACAATAGTTCCCATGTACACCACTGGACTTCTAAATTCCACACCCCTCACACAGTAACTTAGCATTCTACTTTCCTGTCCAGTTTCTATCACTAATTCTTTTAGAGTTGCTGTGTTATACATTTTTATTTTTTATGAACTGCTACTTGTTTTTCTTTACTAGAATTTAAACTCCATAAGAAAAGGAAATTTTGTCTGTTTTCTTCATTAATTTTATCCAAGAACCTAGGACAGTAATTGGCAAACAGCAAACTTTCAATGAATGTTTGAAGATTAGAAGAGAAGGAGCAGCTAAGATAAAACTAACTGAATCATCAATAATATGGAATAAATTGCATTTCGATGTATTAAACAATTCTTTAAAAAATTAAATTACTTCTCTTCAGTCAATTATGCCACCTCAGCCACAGTTGTATTGCTGAATATTACAGACACTTCTAAAGAAAACATTTATCTCTTTTTCATTAATAGATGTGGATAAAACTGAAGAGAAAACTTAAATGATTATTTTTAGACAGGATAATTTGGGCATCACTATCTAACAAGATTACTTTTTGGATGTTATGTAATCAGTACTCACTTAGCTCATAAATTTAGGCAAAAATCTTGATTAAAATTACCACCATTATTTTAAAATAATGTAATTCTGCTTCTTGCCCTGATCCAGTTACTAACTCTGCCATACATATCTAGGGGACTTTCTTGATTAAAACATCAAGTTATCTAATCAGTTTTGTGCCTATAAATGTACAGCATATGTTGAAAAATAGCAGCATGTGGCTTTTCCAAATAGAATTTTCACTCATCTTTCATTCTTAAAACTTAACCCATGCTATTTAATTATCTTTATTCAAGCATTACAAATGCCCAGTGCAATGCATTATTTGTACTCTGTGTGTTAGCTCATTTCTACTTTTGGAAATATTGTTAGTCTTCTTTGCACTATACAGCCTTGACATTAGAAGAAGGAACATTTACTTTCTCTTTAGGATAACTGGTTGTTCTTTTAATTTAAAATTTTCACAGTTTCACGGTGATTTTTTTATACTCTAGATAAATAATAATTTATCAAAATGAATGTAAAATATTATTCATCAAATAATTACTGTTAATAACTCGTGAATCTTTGCTGCCTAGCATATTTGTATTTTTACTACAAGATTTTCTCAATAATTGTACTTTTCCTTTGCCAAATTATAGAACTTATATTTCTTTAAGCATTTCTAATAAATTTTAACTGTGTATGCATACACAGTTATGTGTGTGTGAGAGAGAGAATGTGTGTGTGTGAAAGAAAGGGAGAGAGAGAGAGAGTAGTATTAGTGAAATACTGGTAAACTGGATGAATAAGAAGGTATTTTTCTTATGTTATAAAGTAATATTGATTCAAGATGAATTCAGAGGAATTTGTATCTCATACTGTGTTCATGTATCCAAGGACTAAAGCAACTTTTTTACATTCATCTATTTATTCAAATATTCTTCTATCTTTTCTACCACTCTAAACAGTGATTTAGCTCATTAATGGTCTACACACATTTAAATGTTAAACTATTTAACTTGTATAGCAAGCATTTGAATCTAATGAGATTACAGCTGTGTCACTACCAAGTATAGTAGGATCAATAACTTCAGGCTAATACTTTATCCACTTTGACATACACAGTATGTAGTGAAAATGAACTTGAAACTGATGTCTATATATAAAAGTTCATGATCATCAGGAGTACAGATCTCCCAAAGTGGTGAAAGAATAGCTTCTGTCTATTTGCACAATGGTCAACTAAAATGATGAGATCCTGAGAGATGCTAATGAAGGACACAGAACACAAAAATGTCTAAATAACACAGTAGTTGTTAAAATCTTTTTCTATGATATATGAAGGTGTAGGAAAGCCTTAAATTCTGTTATTATAAGCCTTTGTATTTAATCTATAATTATCTATATTTTAATGGATAGAATTTACATTACATATCATGGATTGATATTCATTGATTCCTGTAATACCCCTCTTTTCTTCTCTTTGGGTGGTGTTGTGAAAATATTGATGGCACTACTCAGCTAGCTAGTTAAGGGTGATCCAATGAATTGGAATTTTCATTTCTTAAAAAGTTATTTTTAGCTATTTAATGAATGATATTAATTTGAAGATATTAGATTACAATGTATAGATACATTTTTATTATTAAATCACATGTTCTCTTTAAGATATATTTAGGTTATATCTCAGCAATATTGGTTGTAGTTTGACTTATTCTGTCTCTTGGTTTCTGTCTGTCTCTTCTGTCTGTCTGTCTCTCCCTCTTCCTTTGTTTCTCAAATTATTTATTCAAATAGAAAATAGGAAAGTATAATTTAGATAAATTTATCCATAGCAAGTATAATTTTATAAACCTGAGTCTCTAGTGCAAATTGTCATATTTGAGAAATTCTAATATGTCTCTATAACTTAGGTTTTGCTAAAAATAAGAATAAAACTTCATATTTTTTACTAAGTTTCCATTGCAAAATGTGCACATATATCATCCATAAATTTTGTAATTTTTCTTCCTGAAAAACATGCATTTTCATTTCTCATTATAATTTCCAACAGTAAGAATATACAGATAATTTTAGAAGAAAATTTGTTTTGTTAGTTTGTAGAAAATTTAGAAAGATTATCTTTTGAAATTTTGCATAACGAAAGAATACATGGAGGAAAAATACAAGCAAACAGTATAAATTCCCAAGAAATTAATCATCATTGATAATTTTCTCCATTTTTAGGGAGGAGACTATATTTAGTTGCAGTAGTTTTATTTCACAGAAAATTTGAAAGGAAGTTATAGAGAGTTCCTCCATGTTGCTGCCCTCTTCACATACAGCTGGGTCTTCATTATCAGCATTATTCGCCATTGGTACATTTGTTACAACTGAGAAACCTAATTGAAAGTGTCATAATCATCCCAAGTCTACAGTTTACCTTAGGGTTCACTTTCTCTGTTGTATATTAGATGAATCTGCAAAAGCCTGTAATTGCATGTGCCTATGACTTTTTAAATATTTTATAAGATATTTTTGTGGCACAGAAATAATCTGGGTTCTGTCTTATCAACCCTCCACAGTGATGTCTCAGAGTTGTAGAACTGTATGCCTATGCCATGAGTTCCAATTGATCCCTAATTTTTAAAAATTTCATATTACATTTTGACAAGGCACTTTAAAACATTGTGTGCCCTACACTACAGTGTGCATAAGAGGGATGTTTATTACATTTACTTTTTAATCTCTATTTATGGTACTTTTGTGACTTCTGTTTCTCCAGGTCAGTCTTTACCCAGAAGCCTCAGCAGCATCTGGAAACTTGTTAGAAAATCATTTTATTTGGCTCCATCCCTAGACCTTCTGGACTAGACCACAATCTGTGTTACAGCAAGACTTGCGGGTGGTACTGACATGTACTAAAGCTTGGTCTCCAATGCCTACACATGTCTTCTGCTTATTGCACTATCTCACTAATCTGCTTATACCAGATAAAACATATATCAATTAAATAAATTATAGTAATAATCTTTTATTAGTTTTCTATGATATTCACCCTCTAATCCTTTTAATTTGGAAGGCAAAATGATCTTTTAAAATGTGACACTATCACATGTTTCAATGTCTAACATTTTCCCTTATTATAAAATCTAAATTCCTTATCACAGTGCACAACTTTGTCCACAATTGGCCAGAATCCTGGTCTTTAGGGACATTGTTTCTTTGTACCATTAGCTTCATTGTCAAACACCCTAAACTCTTCAGTTATGCATGATTTTTCAGATTGAGTAGCTGGAACATGCTGAAACCTTGTCTGTCTCTCCATTCTCATCCTCCTCAATCACTTTAAGTGGTAACCTCCAGCTTTGATTCTTTAAAAAGTCCTAATGTCTTGAAATTCTTTTTGATGCTCCCAAATTGGCAGGTCTTCCTATCGATGCTCAGCAACCCATTCTCCATTACTATATTTCTCTTAATTATAATTAATTTTTAAATTATGCTTACATTTGAAGTTAAGCTTTCTCTGTCTTCATTCCTAGTCGTAGTCCTTTAATTTTTGCAGCACTAAGATGAGTATTTTTGTTTGTAATTGTATTTCCAGAACTGCTGTGAAAATTAAGTGAAATGAATTAACAGTGTCAAGATTAATCCTTATGATGAGATGAATGAGGTTGTATAACTAATTACTGTAACTTGGAAATTTCAACACAATACCATTGTAGATACAATGTCAAATGCGCATAACAGCTTTAATTATAGTTAAATATTTATAATTTGGGAAGATGGCTATTGAAAGCAGTTGTATACCTGTAAAAGATACTGTCTTAGTTGCTTCTCTCTCATTGCTAAGAAAAAATACCGGATGCCCAAGGTTAAAAGAGGAAAGGTGTATTTAACTCAGTTTCTGGAGGTTTCAGTTCGTAATTAGCTGACATCAAGGCAGCTTGGCATGGTACTGGGGCAACAGTTCAAGGCCACTGAAGACAGCAAAAGCCACAAGAGCAAAAAGGGAGGAATGTAAAAGAAGACACTTTTTGTCTTTTATGTTGTATGTAGCCTACCCACCCTAGAAAAGGTATAGCAATCACACCCATGATCCTAGCACTAGACAATGAATCATCTCAAACTCTAGACACTCACTCCATGACTGCATGAGGCTTTGGAGGAACCCGAACTATAGCATCCCACTCCTGGCCCCCCAATGGCTTATGAGCATCCTTTATGCCAAAGTCCTAATAGTTTCAGCATTGCCAAAAATTTCAAGTCCCAAGTCTTCTCCAAGACATAAGGCAAACTGTTATCTGTGAGCCTTGTGTAAATGAAAAGTTAAACACTTCCCACATTCAATGGCACAAGATAAACACTGCCATTCCAAAAGATAAAAACAAGGATCAAAGGATTGGGACCAAAGCAAGTCCAAAACCCAGCAGGGTAAATATTAAGTTTTTTAGCTCCACATGCAGCACCTGAGGCAATCTGTGGGAAGATGCGAGCTCCGAAGGACCCTTTACAGCACTTCCAGTGATTGTAGCTCTCATGGCTTCTCTTGTGGACCTGCTCATTTGCTCCTTGCAGGTTTCCTTAGATGATCTACATTCCTGACTTTTTCAAACCTTTGGGGTCTCCATTATACCTTTGGATTCACACTCACAGTTTCATACTTCACCCTCTCAAAGACACACTACTTTGTCTCCCAGACCTGAAATGAGGGTCAAAGCTACCTTGACCCTGTAACTCTTGCATGCTGCATGCAACTAAAACTAAGGTCTGTTGCCATCTGGAGCAGTACTTCCTTTTCTCTCTGTAGGAGTTAAGTGTCTGGATTACTGAGCTCTCCGCAGTCAAATGCTCTACTCCTGGGCTATGCCTTCCCCCAGCTGAGCACTGTGAATCCAATTCTGAGAAACAAACTCTCTATGCTGCCACCATTCTGGCACATGGTGTACCTCAGCTTTTTCCTCAAAGCAAAGTCTTTCACTTTTGTGGTTTTGAGCATCAAAGAGTGGAGGCTTTCTGCTACTTGTGATGTTTTCAGATCATCTTTTATATTCTCTTGTTCCCTCTCAGAAATGGAGATCTCCTCAACTCTATTTTTGCAGGCCACAACTTTACTGGAACTTCCTTTCTGGCCAAAATCAGTGCTTTAAATCATTCTGCTTGGATATTTGCTCTTAATTCTCAACATAAATCTAGCTAATAGCCTTCAACAATAGCCATTGCCCTCTCTTCAACATTTGGCTGCCTTGAAATTTCTTTTGTCAGATTAATTAGTCTATCACTCTTAATCTCAGTCTCAGGCAAATTCTCTGGACCAGAACAAAATGCACACAAACTTTTTGCAAACCCACAACATACATCATCCGGAGTTCAACAGCCAATGTCATCTTTCTTCCCAGCAGAAACCTCCAGAGCCTGGTCTTTAGCAGCAGGATTTCTATCAGTCTTCTGATCTTCTAACCTCTGATCAGAATCTCTTATATGGAATAGCCTAAGGTATTCTAGCAGTACTCTTTCAAGTGACATCTCTGAATCTTTCCAAACTCTTTCTTCAAGCTATTCTGAAAGACACTTGAACTACTGTCAGATATAGTCACACAGTAATGACCACACTTCTCTGGTACCAAATTCTGTCTTAGTTAATTTTCTTTCATTGTTGAGGCAAAATGTTTGATACAAAGGTTAAAGGAGGAAAGGTTATTTATCTTACAGTTATGGCGGTTTCAGTTCATAATCTCCTGGTTCCAATGTAGGGTGGCATGGCCTAGGGGCAAGAGCTCACAATGGTGGAAGACAGCAAAAGCAAAAAGGTAAAGGTGTGAGAAAAAGACTCTTTCTGTCCCTTATACCATATGTAGGCTACCCACTTTAAAGTGTGTGTAGCAACCACATCTATAATCCCAGCACTAGACAATGGATCATATGCAAACTCTAGACTCCACCTCCATTACTGCGTGAGGCTTTGGGCAGACATCTAGACACAAACCATCACAGATACCTTTTAAATATACATATCTTTGGATTTTAAAAAATTTTATTCCTATACATAATATATAGGATAATTGTCACATGAGTTTATGCAAATCCCATTGGGAGTTATCTTTAAAAAAATATCTGTATGCTGGCTGACTGCCAAGGAAGCAACATGCTATATCAAAAACCAGTCAAAATAATGCTCCATTTGCCACTGCAATTACAGATTGTAGGATAATGAGACTAGTTACATTCCCTGATAATTTCTTGATCTTGGAACTACTCTGAAATTATATTCAGAAGAACTTAGGTGTTGCATCTCTCATAATTAACAGGTGCAAAATGGCTGGATTAAATCTTTAGAAAATCAAGGCAAATCTGATGGGTAAGCATGGGAATGTGCTCTAGCTGATTCATTAGACTTAAACCAATTCAACTTCCGAATATGCAAAGAATGAGTGCACGTACACACACATATATAAACTTGATGTGTGTATACAACGCATATACATCTATTGTATATTTATTGTATGTCAGAGGTTATACTTTAATAAATTATTTCTTATAAAAACAGAATGTTTCTATTTACATATTTTATGAAAATGGAATAACCAAGGGAGTTTTAATTTTCTATTTTTACATGAGTTTCTTTTTTTTCTTGCCCCAAAACCAACTTTATTTTTATTAAGCTTATTGGTACAATTTAGATATGCATAATGATCACATTCATCATAGGGAATTTTTAGGTGTACATGATTTATCTTGATTCACCCTTTTCCCATCCCCCCCTCAACTTCTCTTACCCTTCTTACTTACAAAGATTTAGTTCATTTTTTCCCCTTCTTTTCTCATTTTTTCTTTTTCCATCCTTCCTTTCCCTTCCCCTTGCCTAGTTCCAATTTCCTTTTGAATAATTTTTTCCTACTTCACAGAATCTATTGTATATTTTGGTGCTCATCTGCACTTTCAACTTCTCACACCAGAGAGACAATATGATATTTACTCGTGGGTGTCTGTTTTAATTCACTTAAGAATACAGAAGAAAGGTCCATCCATTTAGTTATAAATGTTTCACGTTTATCTTTCTTTATGAATAAATAGTATTTCATTGTATAGAAAACCACATCTTTTTTGTCAACTCATCAGGAGATTAGCATTTGGATTTTTTCCAAGATTTAATTATTACAAACTCTGCTGCTATTAACATGGTTTTGCATCAATGCCTTTTACTTGAAGATCCTGTGACTTTATCAACTACCAAGATGAAGGGCTACTTAAAGATAAACTTTAAAAAATTTCTAATTGTTCTTATTTAATTCTCAAATCATCATTTGCCATAGTAAATGTCAATACACTTAATGGTTAAAGAAGAATTATAGCTGATGATATAATTTTATAGAAAATTTAGTGTTTGTGCTTTATTTTCCAGGTATTTCTATCTGAAATTTCTTTTCAATCAAATTTAGAGAGTTGTTTATGTGCCATTGTGATGTTAAAAATATTGCTATGTAATGACTTTGAAATATGTACAGAATTTAACTATGTCATTATAATTACTTAATAAATATTTTAAAAGTTAAAAATCTGTAAGGATATTTTAATACATGGCTAATTCCTGATAAGTTAAACAGTTTTAACATAAAGAACATTTATATGTAAAAATGTTGATTAAAGTTATATTTATCTTATAGCCCCTTAATTTTCTAAAGGCAGTCATTCCTTTGAATCACTCTGATATACACAAGTAGCAGACATTAAATAATATTAGTTCCCCAACACGACTTAATTTTCAGTTACTGTGGTATATTAACCATCAATAATTGCATAAAATATAAACTTTTTCTAGCATTGCAGTTCAAAAATCATGCAAATAACAGATCTGTATCATGATTAGTGACCAATATCACTTCTTTCAAAGTTTATTGGGGATTGTTCTTCACAGACATATTGTTCAGTTCATGTATGAATTCAGACTGTGCGCTTGTATTGATCCCTGTCACTCAGTCATAAACTAGTATGATATTTCCCAAACAGAAGTGGTCAAAAGGGAAGATGGACCAACTTATGTGTAATTCATCATTCATCATTATGTGTAATGCAATAAGCTATGCACAGAAAGACAAGTACTGCAATACCTTACTCACTTGTGCAGTCTACGGTGTTTATCCCATAGAAGCTGAGAGTAGAATTCTACTTGCCATAGACTGGAGACTATAGAGTTGGGGGGATGGGAAAAGTCATGCAGTGAGTACTAACTTATAGTTAAATAGGAGTCAGAAATTCTGATGTGTTATTGTGAAGTAAAGTGATTATAGATCGATACAAGACATTATTTATCTCAAAAAGCTATAAGGAAATGTTTTGAAAGATTTACCATAAAGAAATAATGTTTGAAGCAATAAATATATTTAAACTGATTTTAAACATTATACAATATATATTGTGTATTAAGACATCACATGGTACTGGATTAATATGAACATTTTTCATGTCTCAGTAAAATAAATTTAACTAAAATAAGGAACACATTGCAAAGAAAAAATGATAAAACTGGAAGTGAAATTTAAACCAATATAAGTGTAATTATGGAAGAAAAGACAAACCTGGCATTGTTGGCACTGTATCTAAGAGCTTCTAGATATACTACAAAGGAACTTGGTAAAGAAAAACTTAGAGCTGTAAGAGATAAAAGTACATATCAAAAAAAAAGAGATGAAGTTCTGCAGAAAGTGACACTGGAATAAACTTCATATTAAAAAGAATGGTAGGAAAGATTTCATGCAGTTCAAAAGCAAATGAAAAAATGTTTAAAAAGAACTAAGAATTTCCCAAGACAGAAAAGATTCTCAGTATCCTGTTATAGAATGCAAGGAGACTTCTAATGTAGTAATGTACTATTTAATATATTCAAACTAACTGTGCTTTTGCCCTTACCATACAATCTTATAAATAGCAATCATATAATTTTAATGCTTTAAGAGTCCCAGAACAATTGTTAGATTGCTTTGCAGTTTTCATCTTGTGCTACATTGGTTCTACATTATGCAGGATGGGGACAGCCGCTATTTTAGTACTTCTGAATGTTCGAGAAGATTCATTGTATATTACATAATTTGAAATAAATTGATAAAAAGAAATTGGGAAAAAATTTTAATAGAGAAATGTTAGGAGCAAAATTGAATAGCTGAAAATGAATAGTCTCTATTTAGCTCATGCTTTGATGCTGGTTGTGTCTTGATCAGAAAAAAATTCAACCTGTAGGTGCAATGTACATTTTTGTCTGTAGAATTGCAAAAATGGCCCCTTAAACTTTTAAATTTATTAATCTTTGACATTCATAATTAATTGTCAACCAAATGCAATTTATGTAATATACAACGAATCTTCTCAAAAATTCGTGCAAAGTTACCATACTTCCCCTTTTTGTTGCTTCTTCTCTATTTACAGTATCTCCATTCAATCCGAATCAACTTAGGCTTCAAATCAAGGTAATCAGGCATTAAGTAATAAATGAATAAATGCTTCATTACTGAATTTCCAGGATCTCTAGGGGTTTCTATTTGTATTTGGATTTATGGTATTTGATTTTCAAATGAAATTTTTATTTTGTAATTGATTTAAATTTCCAGAAAAGTTGCAACATTAATACAGTATCCTTTACAGATTACATAGCTTCACTTATTAATAACATCTTACATTAATATGCTATATTTATCACATTTGATGAACTGATACTGACTTTAACTGAAGTCCATGCTGCATTTTGATTACATTAGTGTTTTTTTTTTTACCCGATATTTTGTTTCATCATCCTAGTCAGTATTTCACACTTTATTTAGTGGCCATTTCAGATTCATTTTCTTAACATTGTAAAAGTTTCTTAACTTTTCTGTGTCTTTGATGTGCTTGATACACTGGTCAAATAATTTAGAGAACATTCCTTTACTAGGATTTGTTGATGCCTTTCTCAAGATTAGAGTGATGGAATTTTGATACGAAAACTACAGGGATAAAGCATCATCTTCCTAATGTTGAATCAAGAATAGCTGTCACCTAAATGACATCACTGATGATGCTCCATGATCAACAGATTAAAGAAGTGTTTGCTCTAGTTCTCCACTAAATCTTAGTCAAATTTCTCCTTTGCACAGTGTACTCTACTCTTGGAAGGCAGACTATCAAATAAATTATTCTGGGAATTTTGTACATTCTTCCTAACTTTAAAAAATGTATTAAATAATTTGTTTATACTACTGTGCACACATAAATATTTATTTTTTTCCTTTAAGTTCTAATCAAACACTACTTTAACTTGTTGCTCAGTGTTTTTCTAGCCTTAGCTAGTGAGCACTCTTACAGTTGGTTTCTGTGTCCTTCTGACAAGCCCTGTAATTGATTGAACACTTTCCTATCTGCTGTCAGTATAAGATGTTCAAGGCAAAGTTTATATATTACATTCTTCTGGGACCAAGAATCAAACATTTCTTAAAAAGAAAAAGGAGTCCACCTGCATTTACTGAAAAGTATTAACAGAAAAAAACTATAATGTGTCTTCATGGTTAATGAATGTTGTTACTAGATTCTCTCAGGGGAAAGAGGAGGGAAATATCCCTGTTTATTAATCTGTAAGCAAATATATGTATTTCTCTGTTTATGTATGTGCATTTACCTATAGCTATATTAACCCAAATTTTTTCTTACTAACTTGAAATCTTTTAGCACATGCACAGTTATAGCTATATCCTGCTGGTTATCACTCCAGGAGTGAAAAAGCTGGCTTACCCTCTCTATACTTCACTTAATTAATTTCCGATCACAGAACGCATTCATTGTAATTTCCAAATTACTAGTCTGTACCACCAAGACAATTTTATCTACTAGAACACAGTGTTGATTTGTAGTTAATTTTGCCTTTCTTGTCTTGTTCTATACTTCTTTCTTAAAATATTTTCATCAGTTAGACTTTGTTACACTTTGAATTCTACACTAAAACCCTACAACAGTCTAAAGAGTTTCTTCTTTTTTAATTTGGCACATTAAGCTTATGTTGGCATGAACTTTTCTGCTTTTTAAAAAAAGTATAGTAGTTACATGTATGCATATCTAGAGTTTCACAGACAGTAACTTGCATCATATTAATTATCATACTAAACCTTTCCTAGGAATCACTGTGGATGGCTCTAACATCTCAAACCTCCCTAACAACTATTATGTGTTTATAGTTTCTACATTTACTTTTTTCAGGAAGTGATATAAAATGAAAACACACATCAGCCTTTTCAACATGACTTCTTTTAGTTAAGAATAAATGCTTGTGATTTACCCATCTCTTTGCTTGGTTTGACATGTGGTTGATGTTTATAACTATGTAAAATTTTATTGTACAAGAGGACCATAATTTACTCATTTGCTTTTTGAATTACATCTTGATTACTTTCAGTTTAGGGGGAGTATGAATAAAATCAAACATTTATATGAAGACTTCTTCATGAATTTAACTTTTCAGATATGTTTGCTAAATATTTAAGATTATTTAAGATTAGGATTCCTAAGTCATAAGGCAAATTGAATTTAATCTTTGGAGAATCTGCCCAAGAAGCAACAGTTAAATAATGATTTTCCCTTTTTGAAGGTTATGATGGAAATATCTTCAGTGTACTTCCTCTGACTCATTATGCTTCTATTACTATTTAATAATAATTATTGGAATAAGGTTTTTGTATTTATGCTTCTTAAAATTCTTGTTTTTATATGGACTTTATTGATAAGGATAATGTTCAGAGACATACAAGACTAATAATTAATTGAACAAATGTCTGATTATTTGTTTAATTATAAATTATGGGCAGGTGCTGGCCTGGAAAGAGTTTGGGAGAATCGCTCCTGGTGGTTGGGTGCCCACTAGCCCCCTAGGACACTGGACTAGGCTCAAGAGGTTTCACAGGCTTATGGGGACCATGTCCAGTGATCTCCATTCAACCAGGGGAGCAAGGCCTGTGCCATGAAGTGAGTTCCAGCTCACCATCACTGGCCTGGAGAGAGTTTAAGACCATCACTCCCAGTGATGGGTGCCCACCCAGCCTCTAGGACACTGGACTAAGCTTGAGAGATTTCTCAGGCTTGAGTGAACCACTTCCAGTGACCTCTATTCAACCAGGGAAGCCAGGCCTGTGCTGTGAGGAGAGCCAAGGCTGCATGAATCCTAGGAGCTGAGGGCGCAGGAGGTGATTTCCAACACATATAGGGAAAGCTTTGGAACATCGCTTGAAACAGAAATATAGGAAATTGACAAAACAAAAGACCAAAATACAATCTCAATCCTTAGCCCATCCCAAGAAAGCCTAGGAGCCATGTATACAGAAGAAAATAGTAGTCATACACCTGAAATGCCTGAAGTGATATCAACTGAAATAAAGAAGCAAGAATGGGAAGCTATGAAGAAACTCAAATAAGAAATAATCTCCCAGGAAAAGAAGAAATGATAAACGTAGTGAAAGAAATAGAAATAGTGAATGTATCTAAAGAAGACACAGTTAAAAAGTTAGAGGAACAAAACAAAAAGATAGAATCCCTGAATGAACAGTATAAGAAACAAACAGAATAGATGAAGCAGATTCAAAGAGATATATAGGAAATCAAAAATTCTATTGAAAGTTGCCAAAACCACCTCAATGAAAGTGAAGATAGAATATCAGATCTCAAAGATTAGATTTCAGCTAGTGATCAGGAAAGGAGAGATCTTTTAAAAATAACAAAGAATCAGGAAATAACAATTCAACATCTGCAAAATGATGCAAAGAAAAAAAACATAAGATTAATAGGGATAAATGAAAAAGAAGGGGACAACACAAATGATATCAAGAGGCTATTTACAGAAGTAATAGCTGAAAATTTCCCAAACATGAGAATGGAAACTGACATACAGATTAGTGAAGCATATAGAACTCCAAATAGCCATAACCAAAATAAAACTACATCCAGACATATAATAATCACCATCCCAGAAATCCAACATAAGAACAGAATATTAAAAGCAGTTAGAGAGAAAAGACAGATCACCTATAAAGGAAAACCTATCAGAATCACAGCAGACTTCTCAACACAAACAATGAAGTCAAGAAGACCATGGAGTGAAGTATTTCAGACCCTAAAGGAAAACGACTTCCAACTTAGACTGATGTACCCTGTAAAACTGCCCTTCAAAATGGATGGAGAAATAAGATACTTCCATGACAAAGAACAGCTGAAGATCTTAAAGATCACCTAACCAACCCTGCAAAGAATATTAAAAGATATTCTAGATACACAAGGGAAAAACCACTAAGCAAGACAGATAATTAAACAGAATGGAAAGGTAAGGATACAACAGCAGAAAGGTAACATGTCAACAATAAACCAATATGTAACAGTTATAACCATTAATGTAAATGGCCTCAATTCACCAATTAAAAGAAACAGACTGGCAGAATGGATCAGGAAACAACATCTAACCATATGCTGTTTACAAGAAACCCATCCAACCTAAAAGGAAATTCATAGACTGAAAGTCCAAGGATGGAAAACAATACTCCATGCAATAGGAAATAATAAAAAAATAAGTTGGAGTAGCTATTCTGTTTGAAGACAATGTGATCTTCAAACAAAGAATGATCCAAAGAGATAAAGAAGGTTGCACATACTAGTTAGAGGAAAACTTCAAGAGGAAGTGATAACAATCTTAAATATATATGCACCAAATTCCGGAGCATCCAGCTACACAAAGCAAGTAACAACAAATGAAAAATCAAAGAAGCAATAACACAATTAGAACAGGAGACCTTAACATGCCATTGACACAAAGGGACAGATCAACTAGACAGAAAATCAGCAAAGAAATAACAGAACTGAATCACATCTGTGAACAAATGGACTTGATAGACGTATACAGAGTGTTTATCCCACAACATCTAATATACATTCTTCTCAGCAGTACATGGGATATTCTCTAAAATAGACCATATACTAGCCCTCAGAACATATTTAGGTAAATGAAAAAGAATTGAAGTTATCCTATGCATGTTAGGGGATCATAGCACCATGAAACTAGAAATTCATGGTAAAAGAAACCACATAAACACCACAAATATATAGAAATTGAATAATATACTCTCAAGCAATCAGTGGGTCACAGAGGAAATTAAAGAAGAAGTTGATATCTACAAGCAAATGAAAATACAGATACAATTTCCTGGAACCTGTGGGATGCAATGGAAATAGTCCTCAGAGGAAAATTTATTGCACTGATTTCCCACATAAGGAAAATGGAGCAAACACACATAAAAAACCTGATACTACACCTCAAACATCTATAAAAAGAAGAGCAAGCCAAGCCCAAAGCCAAAAGAAGGGAGGAAATTATAAAGATCAGAGTAGAAATTAATGCAACAGAGACTAAGAAAACAATACAAAGAATCAATGAATCAAAGAGTTGGTTCTTTGAAAGAATAAATAAAATTGATAAGCCCCTAGCCAACCTTATTTTAAAAAGCAATGAAAAAACTCCATGCAAGAAGGAATGAAAAAGTGAAATAACTATTGACTCTGTGGAAATACAGAAAATCATCAACACCTATTTTACAAACCTCTACTTTCATAGGTTTGATAACACAGAAGAAATGGACAGATTCCTAGAAACATATGAAATCTCACAGTTGGGTCAAGAATAACTCAATTTCTATTAATGACATTGAAAATGTAATTAAATCCTTACCAACAAAGAAGGGTCCAGGCCCAGACGTATTCACAGAGAAATTCTACAAGAAATTCAAAGAAGACTTAGTACCAACACTCCTAAAATTCTTCAATGAAATTGAAAGGGAATCAATTCTTCCTAGCTCATTCCTGGAAGCAAATATTACTCTAGCACCAGAACCTGAGAAAGACCCAACTAAAAAAGAGAACTGCAAGCCAATCTCCCTAATGAACATAGATGCAAAAATTCTCAGTATAATATTGGCAAACAGAATGCAGCAAATCATCAAGAAGATTATACACCACAACCTAGTGGGATTCATCCCAGGCATGCAGAGATGTTTCAACATACATAAATCAATAAATGTAATCCACCATATAAATAAAGCCAAAAGTAAGAATCACATGATCATTTCTATAGATGCAGAAAAAGCTTTGGATAATATCCAACACTCATTCATGATAATAATCTTACAGAGAATTGAAATAGATGTTCTTTACTTCAGTATGATAAAGGTCATCTACGACAAACCAACAGCCAGCATCATATTAAATGGTCCAAAACTGAAAGCCTTTACCTTAAAATCAGGCACAAGACAAAGATGTTCCTTATCAATGCTCCTATTTAGCATAGTACTGGAAATACTAGCCAGTGCAATTAGACAAGAGAGAGAAAAAAAGGAGTAAAGATAGGAAAAGAGGAAGTTAAATTATCACTTTTTTTTTTTTGTACCAGAGACCAAACTCACAACTTCATGCTTCTCAGGTAGGTGCTTAGGCCACTGAGCTAAATCCCTGGCCCAATTATCACTATTTGCAGATGACATGATACTCTACATAGAAGACCTCCAAAACTCCATTGAAAGACTCCTAGGTATAATAAATAAATACAGCAATGCAGCTGGATACAAAGTCAATACTCAAAAATCAATAGCATTCCTATACACTAAGAACAAAATCACTGAGAGAGAAATAAGAGAAGCCATACCCTTCACACCAACATCCAAAAAAAGAAACACTTAGGAAGTAATCTAACAAAAGAAGAAAAAGAGCTATACAGGGAACATTGTAATACCCTGAAAAAGAAATCAAAGAGGACCTCAGAAAATGGAAAGACATTCCTTGTTCATGGATAGAAAGAATAAATAGTGTGAAAATGGCCATTATCTCAAAACTGTTATGCATTTTCAATGCAGTCCCAATCAAAATACCACTAACATACCTCACGGATCTAGAGAAATCACTCCTAAAATTCATCTGGAGCCAGAAGAGACCTAGAATAGCAAAAGCAATTGTAAGTAGCCAAGACAAGGCAGGAGGCATCACAATCTCTGACTTTACAAAGTTACTATAATAAAATCAACATAAAACTGGAATAAAAATAGATCTGAAGATCAATGAAATAGATTAGAAGATACAACCACAACTACAAGCACACTCAACCACCTTATCTTTGATAAAGGGGCCAAACATGTTCACTGAAAGAATAATAGTCTCTTTAATAAATGGTGCTGGAAAAACTAGCTATCCATATGCCGAAAACTAAAACTAGACCCATGCTTATCATCATGTACTAAATTAAAATCTAAATGGATCAAAGATCTAATATTAAAACAGAAACACTCAATCTGTTGCAAGACAAAGTCGGCAAAATTCTTGAAGACATAGGGGTTGGGAGAGAATTCATGAACAAAACCAAACCACACAGGAAATACTTCCGAGAATCAATAACTAGGATCACGTCTTATTAAAGAGTTTCTGCATGTCTAAAGAAATCTCCAGCATAGTGAAAAGAAAACCCACAAACTGGGAAAAAATCTTAGTGAACTATCCCTCAGACAAAGGACTCCTGTCTAGAACTTATAAAGAATTAAAAAAACCAGGCCCCCGAAATTCAAAGACCCAATCTAAAAATGGGCGTCCAAGATGAACACACAGTTCTCAGATGAAGAAACATGAATGGCAAATAAATACATGAAAAATGTTCACCATCATTAGTCATTAGAATAATGCAAATTGAAACCACACTGAGATTCCATCCGACTCAAGAAAGAATATCCAGGATCAAGAAAACTACCAACAACAAATGCTGGAGAGGCTGTGGGGAAAAAGGAACTCTTCTGCACTGTTGGTGGGAGTGTAGACTGGTGCAACCACTATGAAAGTCAGTCTAGAGATTCCTCAAAAATCTGGATTGGAAGTTCCATTTGACCCAGCTATTCCACTCCTAGGCATATTCCCAGAAGAACTGAAAACATCATACCACAGTGATATATGTGCACTCATGTTAATAGTAGCACAATTTGTAATAGCCAGATCTCGGAAATAACCTAAGTGCCCATCAACCGAGAAATGGATAAAAAAATTATGGTACTTTTATACAATGGGGTACTACTCAGCTATAAAGAATGATCACATTGAGATATTTATAAATAAATGGATGCAACTTGAGACCATACTCATTAATGAAATAAATCAAACTCACATGCATAAATACTATATAGTCTCCCTAGTGTAAGAAATGGTAAGAGTATATAAGATTCTATGGTAATCATGGTTCCCCATTACATTGCTTTGAAGTCTTATAACGCTTTCATTCATTGGTTGGAATGGCTTTATTCTGTTTTGTTTGATGTTAGTATGTGTGATGGTATGAACAGCTTCTTTGAAGAAAACAAGATATTATGGCAGCCACTGCTGATTTAATACCATCTTGTTCTGAAGTCCTAACATGCTTTTGTTCTTCTATTACCATTGGTTCTATCATGCTGTGTCTTATTGGATTTTAGTATGTATGATGGTATAAAACAAATTTTTTATGGAAAATGAGATATTACAGTAGCCATTGTTCATTTTCTGTTATTTGGTTCAGAATATGTTGTAATACTTTCATTCTCTTGAATGGTTTTATTCTATTTTGCTATGTTTGATATTATTGTGTGTGAAACTATGCTCAACTATTTCAAAGAAAGAGACATTATCATAGCTACTGTTGATATCCAATTGCCTTGTTGAGAAGTGCTGTATTGCTTACATTGTTCTGTTCTGATCTGATTTGTTCTGTACTCTTTTGTTTTATTCTCTGTAAAATAAAAAAATTATAAATTCTGTTGCTGGGAACCAAATGCTATTTTTTAAAAAAGCACTAAAACAGGAGTTAGGATTTCTAAATACCCATACCTGGTATTTAGAACCTGTGCTTCCTTGATCAATTACGTTACCTTTCTAAACACACAGTATCCTCATTTTTTTTTCTTTCTAAATTTGGAACTGAACATTTCCACTGAGAATCTGTAGCCCTTTTTAAATTGGTTGCTTGTATTAAGACAATGTCTGCAAGTGTGACTCAATGGTAAAGTTCTTGCTTTGCATGCACAAGGCCCTGGGTTCATTCTCTAGCACACACACACACACACACACACACACACACACACAAATAAATAATAATAAGTTCTTGCTAAACCACTAAATTGCCCAGAAAAAATGAGGATAAATATATGAAAAGGCAGGTAATAAGATGACAGCCTTTCTAATCAAATATTTTGTCAAAAATTCATTAAAAATGAAAAAGTAGATGCCTAATAAATCACAGTGGATATTTGATAGGTAAATATGTCTTCTTCTGTAGCTCTTAGCATATCTTATCAATTTTAATATGATGGTCCACAAATATATATCAGGTAAAGGGCATTTTAAGGTTGGGGTTTGATGGGCAGAGCAGTAAAATAATACCTTCCCCATAGTCACACAATGATTTTGAGATATATATATCCCTTTCTTGTAACCATAATCGCTTGATATCAACCGATTATGGTTACAAGAAATGTGGCATTTGAAATCAATATTGTCACAGAAGCATCTGAAAATTTTTGACTGGCTTCAAAAATGAGATCATGGATAATCATCAATAACATCAAAGAAAATTTTATAAATTTGCAAGTTATTTCTCGGTCTTAATGACAAAGCGGGACGTCTGATTGTTTGGGATGTGTATAAGACACAATGCATTAGATTGTCTCAGGTGTGCTCTTTGGTGCCTTGTGGATTGCAGCTGGGGTCCCTATGGGATGGTGCACTCCTTTCCTGGTCTCAGAGCTCAGCTAGAATTCCTAATTTCTGTTCTCATTATCTGCCTGATCTTGTAGCTTCTGCTGTTAAATGACCTTTATAATTTGGCTAGCCTATCTATTCTGAATTCAATTGAAAAAGTAGTTTTTATTGAATGATTTCTTCCATTTTCATTTATCAATCTAACTGCTTTCTGGTTTTGAATTATTATAGTATGAAGTATCTTCCTATGACCAGTTTTATACAGACTTGGAGATACTGAAGGCCTTTTAAAATTATAGTTTAAAACATAAAATTTTTTTGCTCATTCCTTTTCTTAGCCATCTACGTATGTAGCTAGACATTCATCTGTAAGGATACATTTGTGAATTTAATTTAGCAGTCTTCAATTAGTACGAAAGGTGTTACTGATTGAAAATAAACCAGATATTGAAGAATGGTTAGATTTTTTTTCTTTGAAATCTGTGTCACTTGGCCTAAATTTCTGTTTTCCTGCAGAATTTTTCATTCAAGTGTCCTTGTATGAAATCCTAATTTCTATGCCAGCAAGAAACTGGAATTTTACAAGTCATCTGGTTTATTTAGATAACCTGGTGAAAATATTAATTCCAAGTACATTGACACAGCTCTTTCAGTTGGAAACAAACCTGAATTTTGATTCATTTTAAATGTTGTATATTAACTTATGACAACAAACATTTCTATACAAAGGTGTTACAATAAATTTTAGATGTCTACTGTTTCTACACCTGTCAGAACTAAGTCACTGATAATTACTTTTATGTTTTCCCAATTGAGAGATTTATATGCACAAAAAGACAATGACAAAACATTATGTAAATACATTTTATTCCTTTATATTAGAATCAGAAAGACATTTTTGAGCACTCACTATTTTTTTAATAATATTTCATAGTCAACTTGCCATAGAGTCAGTGTGGAGTAATGTTTCTTTATTATGCCATTAAAATGTGAGAAAAATCAATTTGTTTTTGCTTTCCAAAATCACCTTCCCTTGTTAAAGTGTTAGATACTGGAAACAGCTTGTTTGTTTGTTTATTTATTTATTCACTTACATATTCTGCTCAGATCTGGTATTTTATTTTCTCATTTTGCCCTCAGGAGTGTTCTGCCCAGTTTTTTCTTCCAGACACATGGACCCCCCCACACACTTTAGCCCTCAAATGGGAAAAATGCTCTTTCTAAAGATTTTTGATCTTTTACATTAAGGAATCCTATGTCTGCAAAGCAAATGCTGCATGTGAAACATCAATACTGTGTGAAGTTTGGAGAGAACAAAGAAGGTATAATGAGGAAGAATGAAGAAAGTATGATGCGGATATATTAGATCCCCTTATAGGGAAAATGTAATCAAGGATGTAAAAGGAACAAATGAAATGAATTGTTCTGCCAAGTTGAAAGGTGCTGGGTGAGTAAATTGTTATTTGTGCCTAAACTGGAATAGAAGTTTCCTCAGAGTTCAGTGATACACATAGTGATGGCAGAAGAAATACACATAAGGAGAATCTTTTCCTGAGTTGGTTCCTGGAGTGGGCTGGGGAGATGGTGAACTACCATCTAGACCATGTGAGGTCCAAAGATATTACCTGAATCCTACAGTGAGGCAAACAAGGATGCTTGAATGAAAAATTCTGCAGAAACACAGAAATGTAGGCCAAGTGACACAGATTGCAAAGAAAAAATAGTTTCTAACCATTCTTTAATTTACTAGAAATCTCAAATGAAGTTGAGCATTTAAATATTGAATATTAGTATTGTAATACTCTATGATGTTAAACTTTACTGGGAATATTAGCAAGCATTTCAGTCAACTTTTACAGCATGAATTATTCACACACAGTGCTTTAGGATTCTGTTATTGGGAGTAAATAAATGGGACCATAAGTAAATAAATCTAAAATAAATATGTATACTTCATGCTCTAAGTCCAAATCTTTGGACATTTATTTCCAGTTATTCAACTATCCAAATTGTTTCCTGACATACTACATAAGGAATAGTTCATTTATAAATTAGATATTTGTTAGAAAATTTCAGAAAGTTTGAAAAGTATGATTCGTTTTTTGTTAATGTTTTACTCAAATTTCTAAAGTCATTTCTCCTTTTACTGTCTACATATACTTTTATCCAGGGCATTCTAACTTTAAGCAGCACTGCAGTTGTTCACATAAACTTTCTTCCATTTGTAATCTGGGATGTCAGTATGGTTTGTGGGGATGCTGGAAAAATGTTTAGTGTGTTTTCAATACCTAATACATATCTCTAATTTATGCATACGGTCTTTTTTTTTTTTTACAGCGTCTACACTAATTCATTTACTGAACTTGTAGTTCAAAAAAGTTCACATGTCTTCTTCTTCCCTCGCCTGCCTCTGTGGCATTTTATTTGTTTCTGGGATTATGTAGCAACCACAGAAAAACACTAATGAGAAGCTGCTATGGCAAACTTAGGAATCTGACATAGGTCTTGTAAATTCATTAGGGATGCATGATAGAAGTGAGTTCATCTTGCTTAAACCATTGTCATTATTTTATTCCTGCCTATATAGGATGCAAAATAAATAATTATTATTCAAAGAAACACAGCAGGCTTTTATCATATTTGATTCATTAATTGGAAGTTTTTTTTTTCTAACTCATACAAGCTATAGAAGTTTAGCATCGCTGTCTTTCTCTAATACAAAATGGCATGTACATTGCAAGATAGTCACATATTCAAGGGCAAGTCATCGCTGGCTCCATGGTGACTCTCACCTCAGACCTCTTAAATACTGCAAATGCTCTTTGTTAAGGGGCTATGGAGACCACATCACATGAAAATAGGATGAGGATTTCAAGGGAATCTAACTATGTGTGTCATTGTATGTCAGTGCAACTTAAATTGTTTCTATGATGCTTCGTGTAACCTACAAAATTGATTTATTATTTCAGTTTGCAACTACCATAGTTCAGCAAATAACTCTTGCTTGCCATATAGTTTATTTTTAAGGAAGAAAAACTGCATATTTTTTACACTAATATCTATCTGGTTATTTCTATTTCCTTTCCATCAATTTTACTTTTTTGTTTTTTAATGTCTGTGAGAGATTATTTTAATATACATGGTAGAAATATAGACAGTATTTATGAATTCTAATTAACTGAACAATTTCTGACTATCCAGCTCAATGCCTTCTGTTATGCCTCATTTGATAATTTTTTTAAAGTGAAATAATTTTCATACTTTCAGACTTAGTATACAATTATACCAGAACTACTCAAAAGACATTTCATTTTATTAAGATATCTTCATTCTTTTTTGACATAATACTATATTTTCACAAATCCTGTATTTGTACTGTAGAATTATGAAACCAGAAACACTAACAGCCCCTTTGGGCACCTGTTCCTTTGATATAGACTTTTCTGCCTTTATTTATACAGGTATCCTACAGATTACGTTTATATTTACTTGACTTACCTGGAAGGAAAACACCTAGCTGAATACTCTCGAAATGAAAATGAGAAAGAATGATTCTTTCCTTAGCAGTAACACTTTATTGATGTTGAAAATTGCTCTAAAATCTATCTTCTGTGGAGGGCTACAGGAATATCTTCCTCTCTTTCTTGATTTATACTTCTCAGGAGAAAAAAATTATTTGTAAAGTAAGATTGCTAGCAGAGAAAGATTGTTGACAATGACTAAAACCTATCTGAAAATTATATGCAATCACGAAGCAATTACTGAATTTTCTAATATACTGTCTGGAAAATCTGCAGGTATCATTTTGTTTCAACATCATTATATCATTACATGAAATAGGAGTTGAGAATTCACTTTGGAAACTGTGACAGGCAGAATAATGGCCTCTTCAGAGATTTTCATATTCTAATCACTGAAATTAAATTGCACGGCAGAGGGGGATTAAGATTACAGATGAGAATGAAGCTTGCTAGTTTACTGATGTCAAAAAGTAGCAGAGTATCCAGGACTTTTCCAAGGGTCCTTACAACTGGAAGAGGAAGGCAGAATTAGAAGAGTCAAGGGGAACTCTGGCTACAGCATGCAGTCAAGCAGAATGCAGCATCACAAGCAGAGACAATGGCGGAGGGGACCCTGAGCCAAGGAATGTGGGTTGTTCTGGAAGCTGAAAAGGGCAAGCTCCCTTAGAGCTTCCAGATAGTTACACAGACCTGCCAAGACCCGGGCTGTAGTCCAGTGAGACCTGTGCAAGACTGCTAATGGCAAAACACTAGGCAAGTAATTTGTATTGTTTGAGACCACTGAAGTGTGGCTGCAGCAACATACAAAGTAATGCAGATCTCGATTTAAATCTCAGTTCCTGATGTTCGTAGCTTTGTCCTTGAACAATTTGCTTAAACTGAGAACTTCAGTTTATTCATCACACAAGATAGAACATGTATCTACCTAGAACATTGTTTTAATAATTATGAAACTATTTACAAAATGCTGCCATTCCCACTAGCATTTGTACATATCAGCCATTGTACGAATGAAATTTTATTTGATATGTTATTATAAGGCAAATAACTTCAGGAACCATTAGGCCCTATAATAAAACCTTGAGTGGATCTCAGCAGAAAGCACATATTTCTGTTCAAAATTATTATAAAATATTTTGTTGAAAAATCTTATTTTAAAGACATGTCACTAAATTTATTTTACTGAAAATCAAAATTTGTTTCAGTGAAGCAATAAAATTCAGTTCAAATAAAGTTATCCATTTTAGTTTGCTGTCAGAAATAAAACAATATTTTTCAGTAACTTAAAATTAAAACAAAAGAAACAAGATTCCTTCAAATAACACCCAATGCACATATTCAGATTTTTTGACTCTAGCTAGCATGCCGGAAAGGGAAGGTTGAAAACATATTTTCATTTCTTACCCATTTTACCATACAAATTACCTTTCTTGTGACAATATTTTCTTTAGCAAGCTCTCTGTAAAGCCAAATGCAAGAGGGGGCTGCAAAATATGATCCCCAGCTGGTGAGTCTGGAAAGGAACGCATGCCTTCTTGGTGAGCAGCTCCACCTTTTCATGGTCAAAAAACAGACTTAAGAGAGGATCTGGGATGCAGCAAGTTGAGACCTAAATCTTTTCACGCTGATTAAATGACTGTCAGAAAGGACAGGCAATGAATTTGCCATCTGTCACTGTCCTGTTGCACCATAGTCTTAAAATGCTAAAATTGCTGGAATAATATATAAACACTGCCTATAAAATCATTTGCTCATGCTTGCCATTTTATACATATGGATTATAAATTAATGGAATTTTATTTTGGAGTCTTTTTTTTTTTTTCTGCCTCTGGGATGGAACTCACAACCTCAGGTTTACAGAGTGGCGCCTTAGCCAACTAAGCTAAACCCAGAAACACAATTAATGGAATTTTAAATATTCATTATGGCAAGTAAAATGGAAAATCTTTAAGGTTTAAATTTAAGAGATATTTAGACTTAATATCTTTTGTTGTTTTCTTATCAGTTTTAAAGAAAATAATAACCAAAGTTATTATAGCTTATGTAGTTTACTCAAAACATAATTATTGCTGGCAAATAAATGATAAAAGATTAAGATTTTTCAGAAAATTTTGTTTCTTGGATATATAGTACAATCTGTTGTTTGTTTATAATTAAACATATGTTGTTTCCATTAACATGCAGTGAAAATGAATCAATTTAAGGTGACTTAATTCACTTGCCATGTTTTCAATCTGTGTTCCTGTTATCATAGCAACACATATTTTTGTATGCACCCTTTACTTTCCTTGGAGAAGGTAAATAAATGTCTGAAGGAGCTGCATATGCTGAATGTTCCTCTATTTGTATCAGTATTTTTTTTGTACGAAGCAATAAGTGACATGATATTAAGGAGTTAACAAAGCCAAGTGAGAGAAAGAAAAGATATTTATAAAAATAAGTTATACTACAAAAATCTCTCATAAAATTTCCTCATGCAAGAATCCTTGTAGTTGTATACTTTCATGAAAATCTGCAAAAGTAATAAATATTAATTTAATTAATTATGATTAATATACTTTCTATCTGTGAATTATCTTCTACTATATTTGTCCTCCTACACACAAATATTCACTTTTGTGTTTTCACTTTCTTCATATTTTATGATCAAGTAAATTGTTAAAAAGTTGCATATACTTGCAAAACCATTGCACTATTTCTGTAATAAAATTATCAATAATTTAACAAGAGGAAATTTCCAGCGACTAAGTTTCTGCCTTCAGTCTTCAATAGAAGTCCTTGTAATAATATATTTTAGATAAATTACATGTTGTTAGTATCTACAGTTCTTTATGCACTGCAATGTCTGTGTCAATAATCCACATGCTTCAGCTAAGCTTTAAGATGCATTGCTGCACAGACACTAAAATAAGGATTTTTTTTTTTTTGCTATAATCAGTGCTTTCAATTGTTGTGGGAGTTGTAATCAAAGAAGAATGATTTGAACTATGGAACTTGAATGAAATTATTATTCAATAGAATGTATTTTACTCACTTTTTTGCCCCCATAGTTTATGGTTCAGCTGAGTTTCTTTGAAGAACCAAGGAAAAGTGGATATATTTTGCTCTTGAATGTCAGTGGACTTTAAACTATATTTTTCTTTGACTGGGGGTGGGGGTGATATTTGACTTTGCAGAAGGGAAACTTACATCGATAAGTACACACGCACCCCAAGAGAAGATTGCTTTTACCGATTACCTATCAACTACGTGGCTATCTCCTTTAGCCTGGCTTCCTGCCGGCCTGTGAGTTCATGCCCTTTTTTGCTCTGCTGTGGTAAATCTCCACATTTTTGTTTCTCAGATCACCATCTGAGATCTTCATTTCAAGGTAGAGGAAATGAAATGGGAATAAAATTTGTACCAATGAAGTGTCTCAAATGTCCACATTACTCCAACAGTTTTTCTTTTAACTTAGGGAAAAGATTTATACTATTTTTATATGTATCCATCCATAATGGCATCCAGTTGCTTTTAAATAAGGATTGTAGCCAATAAAATTGTTTATTCTACCAATCAGAAATATTCTTACTAGCTTTGGCATGAATAAAACACAGCCAGATTCTGATTCCAGTGGCATCCTCTTATTTTTTAGTTTATATATTCACAAAAATAAAATATACACATAGTATAATGTAAGATCATAATTCAGTTGATAAACAAATATATTCAAAACATTCTTAAAATATCAAACACATCTCTAAATCTAAGACATGCTCTAATTTCATTTCTAGATAAGTTTCATTTCTTTGCTATAAGTAAAGACTAATTTCTGCACTCTGGATTAGGTTTGTTTTTTTAAAAACTTCATAAAGATAGAACAACATGTTCTGTGTAATGTTTAAATTCTTTTAATATAATCATCATGAGAGTCACTGATATTTCTTTTTGTATCAGTTACTCATTTTTAATATTGATGAAAAGATTCCCTAATTTGAACTCTACCATAATTATTTGTAATCATCATATCTTGATGGACATTTGAATTATTTCAAGTTTTCAGCTATTACAAAATTATGGAAATGTATATTTTTGTACATTTGCCATATGTTACCACTCCCAAAAACTGAAAAAAAACAAATGTCACACAAAAATTGCTGGTGAAATATATATGTGGAAATTACAAAGCAGAATTTGTGGGTAGTAAGTTTTATGATATTTACTTTTATTAGAAAATGACAAACAAATTTTCAAAATAGTGCTTTCATTTTATACCCTACCAGTAAAGCATAAGAGTTCTGGCTGGCTTCTATTTGACTTTACCAGCATTTAGAGTTATCATCATTTAAATATTTTCATTAATATTCCCACTGTGGCTAATATTATTGCACATACTTTCGTGCATTTATTGGTACAAATTACATCTTTTAATCAGCTCCCAGTTTACAAACATGGTTTCTCAGTTTTTAGCTTTTTAGATTTAAGAGTCCATTAAGTAGTCTATGTCATAGCCTTTGGACAGACACATGGATTGTGAAAATGTCCCTGTCTAACTTGTTTCGTTTTCTTAACTCAAGTCTCTTGATGAGTAACATTTTTAAATTTTAAGAAGCCCAATTTATTGCTAAACATATAGTTTTATTTTCTGCATTCTTTCTTGGAAATATTTCCCATTTCAAGGTCTTGAAAGTATTCTGTGTTTTCTCCCAGAGTCTTTATTGCTTTCACTTTTAAGTTCACTTGTCTGCTCTATCCGAGATTACTTTTTGCATGATATAACATAGTGGTTGAGATTTAAATTTTCCCATACATTAATTTTCTAAAAATGTCGCATGCAGCATATATGTGGATCTACATCTAAACTCTATCCTGTTTAATTTATTGAAATAGGCAGGCTCACTACCAATAATACACTTTATTGCTTATGTGGCTTTATAGTAAATCTGCAAACCCTTTGGCTTAAGTCCCCCTAACTGCACCCTTTCTTCAGCATTACCATGGCTGTTCTAATTCCCCAGCTGGTGTGTCAGCGTTGGCTGTCCATCCTACAGTCGCTATCCATCCAGCGGTCACTCTCTTGTTAAGATGCTGGAGACTGAATTCTGCAAATCACCATTTTTTCTTTGCCAGTTAAATTCTATCAGTGTGGTGTAGTCAAGAGAGACCACAAAGTGAGAAGGACTTCACATTCCAAGTTTCAGGAGGTTTGGAAGAGTAACATTGACCAGTCGTCCCCCTGCTTGAGCTCTCATGACCACAAGGCTGCTCTCTACTCTTATGAGATCAATATCCAGATCTCACATATGACTGTGATAAAGTGCTATTTTTCACCTAGCACACTGTCCCCCAACCTCAACCATATTGTGGCAAATGATGGAGTTTCATCATTTTTATGGATGAACAGTATTTCACTGTGCTTATAGAGCATTTGTTTTCTTCACTGTTTTCTGGAACACACTGGAAAAGAAAATCTTCAGTCTGTTGTTCTGAAAAAAATTGTTTAACCAAGAGAGGAAATAGGAAGTACTATAAAAGATATAACTGCATGTATATTTAAGTGTGTAAGATTGATAACCATATTTCTAAATTCTTGTTGGATTGCTGAACAGATATGTTTGCAGTCTCACTGCTTGAATGTCCACATTGTATGCTTTAATTTTGTAACTTGAACAACTATTTCTAAAAGGACAATATGTAATTTATCAACTAGTGATTTATTACTGTTTATATATTTTTTTGAAATTCTGTAATATCTCTACCCTTTTTCTGTTTTTTTCTCTTTGAATAAAAAAAATGTTATTCACATTCAAAAGACTAAAACTAGATCCTCATCTCTCATCCTACATAATAATAAAATCAAAGTGAATTAAATAGTTAAATGTGAAACTGAAAATCATGAAATACCTAGTAGAAAACATAGGAAGTGACACAGTATATTGGTCTGTGTGAGGAATTTTTGTATAATATCTCAGAAATACAGGTAGCAAAAGGAAAAATGATTAAAACAATTGCATCTAACTAAAAGTCTTCTGAAAAGCAAAGGAGCTTAATTTAATGCATCAATAAACACAATAAACAGTATTGAGATATAATCTATCCTAATTAATGGGAGGAACTATTTGTAAATTATAAATCTGATAATGGGTTAATATCTAGAATTTATAAGGAACTCAAAGAACTCAAAAACAAAATAATAAGAACATTAATATTTCAATTAAAACTGAACCACAAACTGGCATAAGGTCTTCACACAAAGCGACATAGAAGTGGACAATAGATGCCTTATATGGAAAAATTGTCATTATCACTATCATCAGGGAAAGGCAATCAAACCCACAGTGCGATGTCACCTCATCTGAAAATGAATGGCTATTACCAAAAGGACAAAAGCAACAAATGCTGGCCACAGTGTGAGAAATATCAACCTTGATACACAGCCAGTTGGGATGCAAATTAGTAGAGCCATTATGAAATACAGTATAAAATTTTCTAAAATAATTGATACGAGAATAACTCTGTGATACATGAATCACACTACTCTATATACTAAAAGGAAATGAAATCGTTATGTTGACAAACTTTCTCTACACTCATGTTGATTGCAGCATTACTTATAATACCGGAAAAGTAGAAGTAACCTGAGTATTCATCAGTTGATGAATAAGCAAATGTGACACGCGGGTTCCTGGTCCAGCGAAACACTGTGGCAGGGAAGTCGGCCTGGCTCCCTGGGCTCCCCGAGTGCCAACATCGTGCAGACTAAAGCAGACAGAGTCCTGGGCACTTACTGGAAAGCCGTGATCTCTTGAGGTCTCAGGACGCTGGGTCCTTCCACCCCTGCCACGAATTCCAGGTCTCTTTTGTCCTCTAGGAAAGCTGAAAATAAATATTCCGGAGGGAATCCAGTTTGTATACGTTCAAATCCCGAGTGGCAAAAAGGAATTGGCAAATTCTTCAGGTTTTACCCTAAAGATTCTGAAAAGAGAATTGAATTCCTGAAGACCCAAGAAATAGTGGCTTAGGATAAACAAAGCGAAAATCCAGTCCTCTGCAACCTGATCACAGTGATGGTGAGACAAGGATGGAACCTGTTACTCATCTTTAAATAATGTCCTCCGTGTATGCTGGTGTTCTCGGATCCAAACTTGTACAGACATATCTGCTCAATTAGCTTTGTTGAATAGGCATTTAGTTTAATGCATCAAGCTAAAATTTAGTTATTCAAAAGCAAGAAGTTATGATTAGAAAATTTGTAAAAATTATCATTATTTAGCTTAATATTGTTTTCAATATAAAGACACATGTTTCTTTTACCTGTTACTGAGCTACTTGTTTGCACGAAAATGAAATCATTGCGTGATGTTCTAATTACCAGTCTCCTGTATTTGATATTTGCTTAGATCTTTGTACTGATGCCATTTTTATTGGCAGCTGATTTGCAATAGTGTCATATATATATAATTTTTTTATCTTTTTGAGACAGGGTCTCGCTATGCAGTTCAGGCTGGCCTTTAGCTCACTTTGTAGCCCAGGCTGGTTTCAAACTCACAATGATCCTCCTGCCTCAGCCTCCCGAGTGCTAGGGTTACACCAGGCCCGGTAATAGTGCCATATTTTTATGCCTTCTATTTGTTTTAAAAAGCAAAGTTAGGCTTTTTGCTTATTAAAAATATCATTATTAAACAATCTTTATCATGCTTCAGGAAGGGGACCAGAGGTGTAATGCTGACAAAATTTGAGCAGGTATTTTCCTTTTAGATAAAATTAAGGACAATTTGGTCTTGAGGGATTATAATCAAAGCTTTTAAAACAACCACTATCAGAGCCCTGCACGATGGCACATGTTTGTAATCCCAGTACTTGGAGGCTGAGGCAGGAGCTCCTTGCAAGTTCGAGACCGGTCTGGGCTACAAAGTGAGCTGAAAGCCAGCCTGAGCTGCATAGTGAGACTCTGTCTCAAACAGACAAAAAAAAAAAAAAAATCGACAGCTGGACATGGTGGTACATGCCTGTAATCTTAGCACTCGGGAGGCTTGGGGAGCCAGCCTGGACTACATAGTGAGACTTTGTCTCAAAAAGACAAAAAACCCCAAACTAACAGACAAACAACCATAAAGCTGGGTGTGGAGGCAAACACAGTAACCAACATGGTTGTATGGGCTCGTAGTCAAAGCCCACAGCATTATCTATAAACTCTCAGCTCCATTACACTATAGAATCTCAAAAGTCAAGCTCCAGCCATGTTTGCCTCTGTGGCCTCCAGTAAATATGAGAATTGCCCCCATCTGTAGCACAGCCTATCTGACATGATTCTTGAAAAATGGTTTGAGCCACCTTGAACAGAAAATACCAATACTCTGCCCAAAATTGCTTCCGTTTGTAATTTACACTAATGTGTTCAAAATATGTCATTAGTTGCCTTTTCATGGATGCCTCATGTCATGAATGGACCCAAAATGTTTGATTTTCTCAGTTATTTTGACTTTGAGTAAAATCCAGAAGTCTAATGGTGCCAGATCCAGTGAATAAAGGGGCAGAAGGCACTGTAATGTCTTTAGGAGCCTACCTTTCCACTGAATGGCACTCAGCAGTGATATTCACTATATTTTTGACCAGATCTTTACCAACATGAAAGGACTTCTACTCCAGAAACTGTCAAGAATGATGAGATAGTTGTGTTCAAAGTGAGGGGGAATATTTTGAGGGGAATTAATGACACTGTGCCTTTTACTGTTAATAGTTTCTAAAATTTTTATACCTCCATCACCTGTTGTAAACTATGGGTTATATATTTTGTGTCTGACTCTGTACCATACAAAATATTCAGCAGCAAACAAGCAGTAGTCTCTGCTCCTTTTGCAATAAAACCCAGTTCCTTGTATTCAAATTGCTCTTTGTGCTCAAATTGTCTAAAAATTGGCTGAAGCTGGGTGCCTTTCTGCAATCCCAGCATTTTGGGAGGCTGAGGTAGGAGAATCACACTTAAAGTCCCACCTGGGCAACAAAGCAAGCTATTTTCTCAGTATTAAAAGTAATAGAGTTGCAGATACAGCTCAGGGAGAAGGCCCTGGATTCAGATCCCACTACCACAAAAACAAACAAAATAGGTTGACATAAGACACATTTTCAATGTCTGCTTTGGGTGATAGAACAATATAGAGACAAAAAAGGTGCGTAATTCAACATAAAATACAAATAATCTAGAGGAAATTTGTAAGGGTTATGAAAAATTTAGAATAGAGGAAAACCAGAGGACTCCCAAACATAAGGAAAAACTTCCAGACTCTTCCAAATTCTGATGAATAAAAACTGAAGTGAAAATAGTTTAGAAATCATTTGTTTTGATTCAGTAGATCATCAAAGTTTCCAAGTTAAAATAATCTACCCTGTATATAAAAACACAGATTAATTTCATGCACCTTTGAGAATCACTAGGAAATCGATCATTAGATTATCAAATAGGATTTTTGATTGATAGTTTACAGTGCCACCTGGACATAAAAGACAGCAAACTATTAAGCATGTCCTTGAGGTGTTTGTAGATTTATTAAAGATGCATTTAATAATAGTCTAATAAGGAAGAAGAGTAACTAATTAGCTAGGGAAACTTTGTGTTTTTAAATTGAACTGTATTTCAAAGTAAGAGAAGAGATAAAAGATAAAATACAAGAGAAAATTCAAAATCCAAGAAAGCAGGATCAGGTGAATTTGAAGATTAGTGATTGAAATTAAATAGTTGATAAGTACCATAAGGATATTAACATATTTGAAAATTTCATGGTAAGATTTTGGGTTTCTAGGCTTCACTAGAAGATGGACAGAAAACAACCTATATACTGAGAATGTAATTTTTGCATCAAAATTGAGGATACCTATTATCTAATTATAGTGATTTATTTGTTCCTATCTTTGAAATATTTTCAATTTTTTCAACATTCCTTGTCTCTTAATTCTTGCTTAAACTTAATTGGCAGATAGTTTCTTATTTATATCAATACACAGCTAGCAATAAACCTGAGGTTTAAAACAAGACTGTGTACTGGGGAAGACTCACATTCATACACAGGTTCTACTTGTGTTGAAGAAGAAAAAAAGAGGTAAATCCTATGAATCAGGATTTTTCTTTGATTATTCTATCATATACTGTGTTGATCTGTTTGACGTGATTGTTATAGATGCACATCATTTTACACACAGATACACTTTCTAAATAGTTTCAAGTGTATCAGCCACTGCAGTAATTTATCTTCTGGAACAACTAATTTCAATTCAACCAATTTCAAATTTCTATGGGGACAGTGTTAGAAAGTCTTTTATAGATACAGTTGATCAAGAGTTTTGTAATTCTAGCAATGGCAGCCCAGATGCATTTGCTCAGGACTTGGTTTGCTGCTCTATAATGATATGAAAATACCATCAAATTTTTCTTCCAGAAATTATCTAATGCAATAAGCTATGTTTTATTAGTGTTACATGACCTGAGGTCAATGTCAAAATGTGCACATATCATAAATCAGGAGAAAACTTGCATGCTTGAAGACTGATTTTCTGCCAAGTGCTTATTTTATTTAATGGCTGCTGCTCCAGAGCTTTATGGAGTGAGGTTGGCTATCCATTTGCTCTTCTATGTTGCTCAGCGTTATGTGACATGTCAGCAATTCCAACAGAGAATGAGGGGCTGGGTCAAGAGTTATTAGAAATGATTTGAATGAATTATTAATGCAGTAAAGGAAACACCTCTGTGAAAAAATAAACTTTTTCATCATGTGCTTATATGTAAAGAATAAAAATGGAAAACAATTTTGTAAAAAATAAGCAATCAAGTTATGGTGTTAATTTGTCAACAAATACTGATTAAGTACTCTATGCCTAGCAGAGTTCTGCATGGCAAAGCTTGTGCAGTGGATACATATTCTCACTATTGCTTTCTCATGTTCCTGGACTGAAAATAAGTTGTTACTTGAAATAATATTGATATTTGGTGAATATTATTTAATTTGTTAATATTTCTAAATGACCAAAATAATTATTTTTTTCTCAAATGCATTTCTTTTAAATTTTTGTGTCTATTCCTGGAAAATTATATTATTTCATTCTATTTTAAAAGGTCAAATACACATATCTCACATAATAATAATAATAATAATAATAATAATAATAATATAATTTTGTTGGAAAAATCAGTTTGTATTTACTGTATCCATCATGGTCTTTCTGATTCCATCTTACCAGAAACACTCTGCATTGCACCAGGCTAGAATACTGGATAGAAACAAAACCTCTACTCATTTTTTTCCCCATGATATAATCATAAAAAGAGGTGGCCTGGCTCCAGCCTCCCCAGGGCGAGAACCACCAGCGTCTCCTGAGATCCATGCCATGTTGGAACTTAGCGCACCAGGAAACCAAGCAACCAGCTTGCCGCCCTGATAAGGGGCTGTGAGCCTATCCCCCCCGTTAGTAAGTGGGAGCCAGAGGACTGAGCAGCTCTTGTAAAATTGACCATATGCGTCTAGTAAACAGGGGAGATTTCCTTCTATCATTTCTTTGCAGGCAAATATTGTTATCATTGTTTTTGCTTTGTTCTGATTAATTGTGCTGCTCTGTTCAATATTCTGTTTTGATAAGTTCTATAATGCTCTGTATTTCCTTTGATTTTGCTATACCTGATTGAAAGAACAACTATTGTGAATATAATGAGATATACTATGGTACCTATTACTGTTATCCCAGTAACCTGCTGTGAAGTCCTGTACCAATTTCACTGCACTGTCTCAATTGGTTTTGTTCTGTCTTGTTCTGCTGTATTTTACTACCTTCAAAATAATTTTAAAAAAAATTTAAAAAGGTAAGAAAGTAACAAAATACATCCCAAAACTCCCAGCTCTACCAAAGCTGATCCATGGGGAATGCATGAGGAGAAATTCAAAAACAAAGCAACAGAATTATATAAGGTGATTAAAAAGGAAATAACAACAACAAAACAGATCAGTAGCTGAAGCATGATATAACTAAACAGATAATGGACTTAAAAAGCAAAAGGAGGAAAAGAAAGTTCTCTAAAGGATATAATGCATGTATATTTAAGTGTGTAGGATTGATAACCATGTTGCAAAGTTTTTGTTGTATCATTGAACAGAACTGTTTGCAGCCTCACTGTTTGAATGTCCACTTTGTATGCTTTAATTTTGTAACTTGAACAACTATATCTAAGAAGACAATATGTAATTTATCAACTAGTGATTTCTTACTGGTTTTTTTTGAAATTCTGTATTGTTTCTACCCTTTTTTCTGTTTTGATTTTTTCCTCTTTAAAGAAAATTAAAAAAAAAACACAAAATAATCAGAAAAAGATCTTGTGTAATTTTTGTTTTATATACTCATGGGTAAAAAGGAATTTTGATGCCTATGTATCAGTTGACCAGCATCAGTTGTGCAGACAATAAAATAAAACTGATACTGTTTTTCTCACTGTTTAAATGTCTTTTCTTTTAAGTGTTAAAATGTGTGTGATACCCTTTCTACATTTTCCTCTGGATTGTTAAAATGTACATGACACCCTCTCTACATTTTCCTCTATGATTTTCCAGATGTCTACTTCTTCTCTTATTAACAAAAAGGATTATTAGTGAAAATCTCCTGTAAATTTATTCATTTTCCTGATCATAGAATAAATCTCAATTTTGGGAACAAGGAATTGTGCCGTGAGTAACATTTGGCTTTTTTTTTTTATAATCATGATACACAGTGTAATAGCCATAGTTATTCTCTGATTATTTTCTTATAAATTTTGCCTAATTTTTCTCATGGAATTAAGCTGATTACTTTTTAAATTTTATTTTTGTATATCTACTGGTATTACTTTAATAAACAATTTTATAAAGAAATACAGGGAATTGTATATTTAAATTCTGGGCATTAAAATTAGATGACTTCCACTGACAATCTGTCCCTTTGTTCCACAGTAATGATAATAATCTCTCTCTCTTTGCATTATGTCTGACATAACTGTAGTGTACATTTGTTGCTGTTGCCACAAAGCAAGTTTTTTTTCCTTTTTCTGTTCAAAACATTACTATTCTCCTTGAGGAAATACCTTTTCTTGTTGCATGCGGTCTTGACTTTTCTATTTGACCTTTTAAAAAATTCTGTACCAAATCTTGCTGGTTTCATTTTTAAACTATACCTAGAAAATGTCCCTCCTTAATACTACCACAGCTAACATGGTCTCTGAGCAAATTATTCTCTCAGCCTCACTAGTGGTCTCCTTGCATCCCACATTTAGCTCTGCAGTCTGTTCTCAGTATAGCAGTCAACATGATCCTATTAAAAATTTAACTGAACCACATCGCTCTGTTTCAAAACTTTCCATTCTTTTTCCACGCTGCAATGAAAATCAGTTTCTGCTGGAAGTTACATGCATAGGTCCCCTCCCATTTATTCAAGCTTATTAACTACTAAACTCCTTCACTCTCTCTCCACTAGAGTCAGTCTGGGCATTTGCACTTTCTGTCCTTTCTGCTTGAAAACTTGTTCAATAACATGATTTCATGAAATGTTCCCTTATAAGTTTACATTTTTATCCAAATATTTGACAGTGTTCCCTACATAATGGGAAATCTTTAGATATTTGTTGTGTGTTTGAATGATTGCCACTATTCTCTGTCCATCCATGAAATAGCTACTTTTACTAAAAGTGCATGCATTAATCTTTCATGTCTATTTCTCTCTTCAAATAAATGTGTGTGGCTTTTTTGTCTCTTCCTTGAGTTATGTGTTGTGGGGAAAGTTGATTTCCATTTCTGGTTTACAAGACCAGGGTAAAAAAAAAGAAAAAGAAAATTGATTCTTCTTAATGGAAAGTTTTTTCAAACTTAGTGATTTCTGAGCATGAGCCCAAGCACTTTCTGAAGTGCAGATACATTTTCTCATTACCACTTCCTTACCTTCAGTATCACCTCCTCACTATCTTCTAGTTACCCGGCCAGCCATGTGAAGTAACCCAGTGCTCCATCTAATACCTCCATATTCTAATACTGACTGCTTTGTGGGGTCTCCATACTGCTAGACTATAGCAATAGCAATTACAATAGACAGATACACTACATAAAAATGATATCCACATTATAACAAATATTTTGTTTTTGTTTTTGCCTTTTTTTGAGATAGAGTCTTCCTCTGCAGTTCAAGCTGGCCTTGAGCTCACTTTGTAGGACAGGCTGGTCTCAAATTTGCAATGATCCTCCTGCCTCAGCCTCCTAAGTGCTGGGATATGGGCATGCACCACTATGCCTTGCTTATAAAAAACATTTTCACATTTTTCAAACATCAACATTTGAAATGTGAAAGATACCTAGGGACTGTGACAGACACTTATAATCCCCGATTAGGGTAGTAGAGGCAAGAAAATCATAAGTTTGAGGCCAATCAGGGCTTCATGGAGGAATTCAATGCTACCCCAAAGAAAATAAAAGAAGAAAACAAAGAAATGTGAAGGAGCTCCTTTATCTATTTCTCTGATCCTGTCTCACTCAATTTACACGTTTTCATGGCACATGAGGTATGAAAAATCTATGAAATCTCTCAAGTGAAAAACTGCTACAAATGAACACATAACATCTTAAAACTCAATAAAAGAAAAAAAATTAATGCATTAACTTTTATGGTTTAGATCTGAAATGTCTCCCCAAAATCTCACATTCTGAACTGGGAATACTCAGAAAGAGTCATCACTGGTTGCGTGACATAGAGGATGTGTTGTCATCCTGGCTCCTCCCATTTTTCTCTGCTTCCTTGGAGTGAGCATCTTTCTTCTGCCATGCTGTTTCTACCTTAGAGACTGTGGTCCATTAACTGAGTCTGGTGAAACTGTGAGTCAAAGCAAACCTCTACCTCTTTAAATTATAGATGGCAGACATTGTGTCTTTGCTATAGGAAAGTCAATAAAATGGAAAATTGGTACCCAGACTGGGGTTGTTGCTGTGCTATGGTTTAGAAGTCCTTGGGAATGAATTGCTAGAGATGTTTAGACAATTTTAGAAATGCTAATTGGAGAAGAACTAGCTTGCTATAAACATAACTTAATGGATAATTCTGGAAAGAACTCAGAAGACCAAATATTACTAGGAATATAATAAATAAAGGTTAGTTCTCTGAGGTTTTACATGGGAATGAGAATTATTGGAAATGGGAGCAGAAGTCATTTGTGTTTCATTTTGGCAAAGAATTTGTCTTCTTTCTGCCTGTATCCCAAAGCTTTTCAGGAGACTGAGATTAAGGGTATAAAACTAGTGGAGGAAATACATGGAAGCCCACTGTTCAGGCTGTGACATGGATACCATTGACTGCTTTTAACCAAATACACAGTGAGAATCAGGAATAAAATGAAGGTTAAATGATTTGCAAAATTTGCACTTTCATCAGAAAGGAAGCACCTGCAATGTTTGGGCACAGGAGATCATGATAATTGAGAAGATTAGTATTACAGAGAAACCAGGGACTTTGAATAGTGAGAACACAGATTCCTTGAGGGCATCTCAGAAATCAGCAAAACGCTAACCACTGAAGCCTCAAGGGTGAAAATTTTAAATCATTCATCTGAACAAAAGTCCTTGAAACACCTGCTCATTCAGAGTCTCTTGGAGAAGCACATTGTAGGTCAAGTATCCAGGCACTCCAGAGATAGTTCAATGATGGGCTTAGCTATTGCTCAAACTGCTGGCCAACTTTGGCATCTATAAATGATGCTGTTTTTTCCTGGAATATAGAATGCAAAATTGATGGGATCATTGTGTACACCCAGATTTCAAAAGAAAGCCTGCAAGAGTAATCACAAATGTGTGACAGGGTCACAGAACTGCCAGAAGCCTCTGAATGAAGCTGAAGTTGCAGTCAGGATTTTGGAAATTGTATATGCTAGAAAAGTGGATCATACTTAGAGGGAAGCCACAAAAATTGAGTAAAGCCAGCCCAAGAGAGACCTTTTGGCCTGCAATCACATGCCATAGTATCAAGGATTCCAAAGCCTTTTAGAGCTGATGTCTCACCAAACCCACCCTGCATGCTTTACAGAGTTAATGCTTATCTGCTAGGCTTTGATTTTGTTTTTGTTTGATTTCTTTCTAGCTTGCTGGTCCTTCTTTTGGAGTGGGAATGTTTACCGTATACTGTTGTAGGCTGGAAGTACTTAGTGTCATTTCTTATTTTTACAGAGTCTCATAGCTAAAAGTTTGCCTTGAGTTTCAGATGAGATTTGGACTTGGATATTTTAGCAATGCCATGCCTGCTGACTTTGGAGACTCTTACAGATGCACTAATGCATTTTTTGTAATAAGATATATGTGAATGTTTTACACTCAAGAAACTAAATGGTATAGTTTAAATCTTAAATGTCCTCTCAGAGTTTCACCTTCATAGGTGGGGCTTGGTTGGCAGGGGTAAGTCACTGGGGGTCATGACCTGGAAGGGTGTTTTCTTGTCTTCAGTGCTTTCCTTATCTCTGATTTCCAGGCACCAACATGGAAGTGGCTGTCCTTTGTCATGACCTTTCACAGTGTCATTTATGCTGTGGAGCCTGATGACTATGTGCCAGGGACCTACCTGGTCAAGATCTCCAACTGCCTGATAAGGGGTGTGGCAAAAGATGAAATAAGAGTCAGAGGCAATTTAATAATGTGTAAAAGGGGGACTGACAGGTCAGCGACTCAGGATGGACAAAGAAGTCTCTCTAAGCTTGACACTATGTATTAAGCACATACACACACTTTCATAGGGAGCAGTGTAATTTTTCTGGAACAGGGTGGTGATTGCTGTGAGCTAGTAAAAAGGACAAAGCATTCATAAAAGAATGAGTCTAGTAAATAAGGAAATTGTTTTTTTCCTCAAGCAAAATTTTTACTATTATTGCTATGTTGCTTTAAGATCCTTTTTGCTCTCAGTAGGTTTTTGCCAGGTGAGTGCTACAGTGTCACAAGCCGCAGGGCTTCAGGTTGACCATGAAAAAGCAGGTTTCCATGTTTCTATCCAGCTTACAGGGCAGGACAATGATGGCTTCAGACATCCTTTAGGTGCAATTTATAATTTGTGGTCCACAACCATGGATTATACCCAAGGAAGCCACAAACTAAAATAAACCTCTCCTTTAAATTGCATGTGCCATGTTTTTTCTCCTAATGATGGGAAAGTAGGTAATCAAAATATTAATTGAAAAACTGTCTATTTAACAACTGCTCTGTGTCAGAAGTTATCAAAGCTGCTGGATATAAAATAGCAAGTGGTTTACAAATGATGTATGTACCATTTTGTTGGTAAACACATGCCCATTGGCAATGAAGTGTTCTACCAATTTCCACTGCAACAATCTTCAGAAGAGAGTATAATCATTAGCATTTTACTGTAAACAAAATGTTCCTCTGTGTAATTGATTATTGATTTTCTATTTTCTCAGATTTATTATAAGTTAACTACCTCTTGTCTTAAATTCTATTCAATATATATTAAATAATTTAACCTTGAACTTAATATTTTTGTCCCGGAAAAAAGTATTTGTAAGACATACAAAATGTTAGTTGTATGTGTATTACAAAAAATGAATGGTTAATCTGTGAAAGGATAACTGAACTGGAATGAATATAATTTTAAAAGACTTGATTAGTTGAATTGTAACTATAATAATAGATTATCATGACTGTTTAGAAAATCACCATATATTTCTGAAAAACATGACATAAGCTGTGTTGCCTTATTACTGTCACATACTAAGTAATATGGTAAAGTACTTATACACTGAAGTTAGCATTTTAGTAAATGATAAGTACTAGTAAATATAACTTGACTCTGAAAACCATTACTATAAAAGTTGGAAACCTAGTTTTTCCCTAAGTTGGATACTCACACTTTGGATCAGAATCACTTTGAAATCAGCATGTTTTCCCAGTGTCAGCAATTCTGCATACTGACAATGCAAACACATAAGAATACTAAAAGAACCTGACTAGACTAAACAGAAGACTTACTCACCACAAGCATAAATGTCATTATGGCCAGTCCACAAGTTAAAAATAACACATTGTCAAGAGACTGGAAATTGTGTATATTCTTCAAAATATTCCTGTATCTCAGAGAAAATAAGCACATTTATTTTTTTATAGCTCCTTTAAAACTTTTACTTCTGAAATAGATATTCCAAATAGAATATGTTTGTCAAACATTTAAACTTATTTTCTAAAGGAAAAGTTATGACCACCAGTAGATTAAATAATAAGTAAAGAAGAAATTAATCTCAGTATTTCCTGAAGAAGTTAAATAGAGGTCTGACATGATGCATTCTCAATGTCTATTTATTAACTATTATAATATATTGATTTGAAATTTTTCCTGAACTTCACTCACTAAAATCCATCTAGTCCCCATTTGCCAATTCAGAAATAGTCCCAATTCTCCAATCTTCACCATTTTCTATATGTAAGTTCACAGTGACTCTAATTACAATGTTTTTTAGGAAAGTCCAACAATCAGTAACTTATGTGAGTATTTCTTATGTTTACCTAGTTTCTTAAGTATCATCAATTCATGAAATTTCTGCTAAAATATCTAAATCCATATTGCATATGCATTTAATTCTTTGAATGTTCACTGGACAGAAAAGACAAACAAAACATAGACAACATCAACAAATAAGAAAAAAAAGTTACAGTATTGGCTCCACCATTTGTTTTGCTCTGTTTCATACAGAATTTGTCTTTTTGTTTTCAGTACATTTCTTATCTAAAAATGATGTAATAATGTATGCTAATTCTTCAAACATTAAAAATGGATAGCAGAATCCATAACTGAATCTGTTTTGAATTTCTATTTGATAAATTGGAATATGTTTTATTTCCTTGCATCCTATAATTCTTAACTTAGATAACTTCATAGCTAGTGCTTAGTAATATTTGACATCTTTAATGGCATCCTTTCTCATTTTATGTGAAAACAAGCCCTTAATATTTTCAATTTCAAAACTAGGCAGTATAATATTTTGGACTGAGTTTTGAAATCCACTTATACATGTCTTGTTACTATTTTTCTATTAGTACATGTTTTCATTCAGTACATAATATTTACTTTTCCTGCATGTAAGTTGGTACATATACCAAGCACATCTTTATTCCTGTTTTCATCCCTTTTTCCTTCCCTCTCCCTCCTTTACCTCCCTTACTCCCTGCATTTCTTTCTTTCTTTCTTTCTTTCTTTCTTTCTTTCTCTCTCTCTCTCTCTCTCTCTCTCTCTCTCTCTCTCTCTCTCTCTCTCTCTTTCTTTCTTTCTTTCTTTCTTTCTTTCTTTCTTTCTTTCTTTCTTTCTTTCTTTCTTTCTTTCTTTCTTCATACCCGAGATTGAACTCACGACCGTGTGCTTGAAAGGCAGGCGCTTATGCCGCTAAGCTAAATCCCCGGCCCCTCCCTGCATTTCTTAAACTGCCTCCTCCATTTGAGAAGATCTATTTCCCTATTTCCTATTATTTATCTTTTATGTCTCTCTTTTTTTTTATAATTTGGATTCCTCTATAAAAGAGTATTTTTATTTTTCTCAGTGTAGTGTCATCTATATCTTTGATACATTTTTCATTCCCAATTCTAGTTCATTTTATCACATAGCCAAATTATCATATATCTGAATGTTGAATAATGTCAACCTTCAAATCTAAAATAAAATGTACAGAAAGACACGCTGGGGACTGTGGATTTAGCTCAGCGGCATAAGTGCCTGCCTTCTAAGCAAGTGGTCATGAGTTCAATGCCCAGTACCGATTATAAAAAAAAAAAAAAGTGGGATAATAGAAAAGACACGTTGACTTACAGGAGATAACTGTGTGAAAATCAATGATATTGTAGAAGGTTAACAGTTAATAAAGCTGGTCAGTAACACAGGGTTTTTTAGGGCGGCATTTTGCCCTTTTTTTGCATTAATACATATAATATCATATAAAAATTTGACTGAAACTGATTACATGATCATGAGCCTCTGAACACAGCATAACTATCCCTACAACATACCTGTCCCTGTAGTTGCAGGGTCTCTGTAGAAGCACATATCATAAAACTATTCTGGACAGTCTGGACAGTGGTGACTTGGTCCTCCTGGCACTAGAAATGCGCTCATCCCAAAGGCATCACATACAGAGCATCCAAGAGCCCATTATCTGTCATCTGCCAGATGTCCCCTCTCATTTCTGATTTGTGCTCATTTCATTTTATCTCGGGGATACAGACATAACATTTCCCATGATATCTAACAGAAACCAAGAACTTTTGAGAAAATAAAAATAAGTTTGGATATATCTGAATGTTCATACCATGCTGACATTTCTTTAAAAATACTATTGTGGGGAGCAGCTGAGACGGATGTTGATCACACATTTAGGGCTAAATCAAGGTCATCCCTGAGAACATGGAATGCCTGAGATGAGCCAGACAAACAAGTTATTAGGCAGGTTTTCTCACATTAGGTGAGGGTTTCACCTGTTACCAACCACTTGCTGTTCTCATAAACAAACACACACTGCAGTCCTTGGGCAGTTCCTTTCACCCAGCAAGAGAGGGCTCCCACTTGACCTCAGCCTTCTGCATTCTGACTCCTGTCTTCATTTCTTTGTCCTTCACCATCCTCCCCTGAGAAATTTCTAGAGCTGCACTGAACATGGCATGCTACCATTTTATTAGAATACCTATTAGGTTCCAGATGTGCAGGCTGATATTTCCAAGGAAGTTTTCTTTTAATTCTTGATAAACAAATAAGTGATTTTTTTTTAATTCACCATTCTCAAACTGAGTTGCTTTGCCTTATCAGTTTTCCTTGGGTATGAACCTCTGTATCATCTATGTATGGTCCTCCTATAATATTAAATCTAGTACTTTGATATATGAACAATCTTCTAAGATGTCTTTCTTTTAGGAAAACTTATTAATCTTGTTATATTATACATGATGTCTGATAAATGTTAAACCTAATGTTTAATTTTTATCTTACTTTATTTGTTTTAATTTTATCTGCAGTTTTGGTTCAGGGAAAGTGTCTTGCATTTTGTCTTATACATCGCGGGGTGGAATATAACTTATGATTTTTTTCTATATTTATGAATATAACTTATGAAGAATGGTGCATATAGAACCACAGAAATTCTAAGAAAATTATTTTGAGTCTTCTTTCTCTGCATCACACTGCATTATACAGTACTATCTATAAAATGATGCAAAAAGAGACTTGTTCTCTTAAATGTATTTCTTTTGGAAGAAAATTTATTTGGACATTATCTTTTTCTATAGTGTTAATCATGACATGTTTGAATCTTTCATTCTTGTTTGCTAATTTGTCTACTTGACTTAATGCATTTTTTTAAATGGGTACTGGGGATCGAACTCACGACTGTGCGCTTGCAAGGCAGGCGCTTATGCTGCTGAGCTAAATTCCCAGCCCTTAATGCATATTTTTGAAAATGTTTTATAATGGGTTTCCTAGTATATAATTACAGCCAGTGAATTTTTTTCTATAAATTACTCAAAGGTTTTAGTCATCCATTGCCATCAACTTATTTTGTATTAAATATGCAATTTTATCTCTGTTTTTAATCAAAAAATGTTCTATGAGCCTTCCAAATTCCACTTTATTGGGATGTTTATGATTGAATTCATGGCTGGTAGTATATATATATATATATATATATATATATATCATAGTTCTTACACATTTCCTGCTACTTTTATAAATAATGTGCTACTGTGTCTTAGTGAACTTCATCTATCACCTTAATCAACCAAAGATTCTGAGAACCACAAGATACACAGGTCAGTGTTAAACAAGCCCCCTTGCTTTCTATATGCTCCCAATTTACATTAACAAAGAAAATTGGCTGAAGAAGTATCAGAGGATTAAACATGATCAAAGAAATGGAAATAAATTCTAGGGTTTGTATAAAATGGATTTCTGTGGGGAGTTTTTAAAGGTGGGAATAGAAGTAGAATATTGGGACAGAATAAATAATAGAGATAAGGAACATTAAAGTCAGTTAGGCTTACATTGGCAATTGAGGATTAGAAGATAAAGAGATACTCAGTGAAATAAAGTTACAAGGTTAAGCAAAAGGCCTAGAAACAAGAAAATAAGTGGAATTTGTGAAATATAAATTTACTGTTTTTCCTTATGGTGATTTGTATATTGGGCTGGATTGTGACTTTGATAGAATTATATCCAGGCTAAGTAGTCTGCTAGTAGTATGTATGAATCCTACATGATAAAATATCATTTCAGAAAACACTTTAGGTGGTATGTGAATGTTATAATCAAGTTATAAGCAAGAAGAAAATACATCATTTTAATATTTCTGGTGATCGTACAAAAGCCTACAATTGAGCAATTGAGTAAAATCAAAGGAATGATTGAAAGAGAAGTTATGTAGAAATTAAAGCCGGGATAATTAAGACAAGTCTGAAACTGATTTTGACAGTCAAACTATGAATTCAGTTTTATAAATGCCAAATTTGAGGTGAAAAGAGAACATCTAAATGTGATAAATTAGTTCTTGTTTGAGATAGAAGATTATAGTCCAACAAGATAAATAGCTACAAGATAAATATTTTAGAATTGACTTTTGAAATTTGTATAAAATTTTGGAAGTAAAGATCATTTAATAATTAAGATCATTTAATAATTATCAAAAAGTTTCTTATAATTTTAAATAATTTGAGATATTTTTGTTGAATAAGTTTATTTTATTCTAAACAAAGTCTAGCTTCTACAATCTCTTCTCCAGTCCAGCTGCCTAAGAATAAATGCTACAATTTTCAAATTCATAATGGTCGCTGCAACATCAATACCAAGTGTCTATCCTGTTGATATAAGATTAGCAGTATTTAGTGAATTCTTATTTCTAATAACACACTCTTGTATGACACATATATTTTTCTGAATATTTACTCCAATGTCACATACATTTTACAAACTTTATATCTTCTTCTATTGACTCTTAAAAAGTAATTAACATTTATTGAAGGGTTATCTTTTTTCCACTGAATATGTTTGACTGTCAAAGTCAAGGTGACTGAGTATTTAGAGTTGTTTCTGTATCTTCTAATCTGTTCCATTGATCATTGGGTCTGTTTGCTATGTATGTATGTATGAATCTATGTATTTATTTTTCCAGAAGCTGGTATTTTTATGATAGTACATTTGCGGTATAATTTCAAGTCAGGAATTGTGATGCCCATTCTTTTTCCTTTGTTTGTAGGTCTCTTCTGATTCCAAGTGAATTTTAGGAATGTTTTCTCTAGTTCTGTGAGGTATGCTACTGGTATTTTGATTGGGGTTTCATTAAACCTGTATAACAATTTTAGGAGCATAGTCATTTTTACTGTGTTGGTTCTTCCTACCCAAAGCAAGGGATATCTTTCCATTTTCTGATACTCACTTTGATCTCCTTTATCAGAGAAGTGTAGTTTTGAATGTAAATACCTTTTAGCTCTTTTGCTAGATTGATTCCTAAGTGCTGAAAAACTGGCTTTCCACATGGTGAAGACTAAAACTAAAACTAAAACTAAAACCCACATCTCAACACTCACTAAATTAAAATCAAAATGTATCACAGATCTAAATATTAATACAGAAACACTAAATCTGTTGGAAAAAATAGGTAAAACTCTTGAAGACATAGGTATAGGCAAAGATTTCATGAAAAATCCCAATCTTGTAGGAAATATTACAAAGAATTACCAATTAATATTTCATTAAAAAGCTTTTGAACAGCAAAAGAAATCACTTTCAGAGTGAATAAAAAGTCCACAGAGTGGGAAACAAATTTAGCCAGATGTTGTCAAAGGATTTATAAGTAGAAAGGATGAATAAATGAAAAAAATCAGCCCCCCAAATTTAAAGACCTAATCAAAAAATGGGCATCTGAAATGAATACACATTCCTCAGGTGAGGAAGTACAAATGGAAAATAAATACATGAAAAAATATTCAATATCACTGGACATTCAACAGATGCAAATTAAAACAATACTGAGATTGCATCTCATTCCAGAAAGAATGGCTATTATCAAGAAATCAATCAGTAATAAATACTGGTGGGGATATGGGAAAAAGGAACCTTTCTCCACTGTTGGTGGGTATGTAGACTGGTGTGATCACTATGGAAATCAGTGTGGAGATTTCTCAAAAAACTAAGACTAGTGTTTCCATTTGATCCAGCTATTCCCCTTCTTGGTATCTTCCTGAAAGAATTAAAAACACTGTGCCACAGTGATATATGTGCACCTATGTTTGTAGGAGCACAGTTTGTAATAGCTAAATCTTGGAAACAACCCACATGGCCATCCAATGATAAATACATAAAGATGATCTTTTTAATACACTGGGGTACCACTTAATCACAAAGGAGGATAAACTTTAGACATTTCTATGTAAATGGATGCAACTTGAGTCTATACTCTTAAATAAAATAAATTGGTCACACATGTTGAAATACCGCATTGTCTCTCTGGTGTGAAGAACTCAAAGTATAAATAAGGACCAAAATGTAAGACAGATATTATGAAATAGGAAGAAATTTTTCGAAAGTGAAGTGGAATTAGTGAGGTGAGGGGAACAGAAAGAAAGAGAAAAGGAAGTGGAAACAGAAGTTTGTAAATAAGGAGAGGAAGGGGGTTGGAAGAGGGGAGGGGAATGGGAAAATGTGGAATCAAGATATATCATGTACAGGTACAAATCCCTTATGATGAATGTGATCATTCTGTATATCTAAATTATATCCATAAACAATTAAAAAACAAAGTGTGAAACATATACTCTTCATTGTTTGCTCATAAAATATGCCCAAGTATTTTGATTTCTAACTTCATTTCTTGTTGCAATATATACATACTGTCTCTTTATCATAGAAGTATGCTATTTATATAAAGTAAAAGCACTTGCGAAATGATAAAGAATTCCTAAACATAGAATAACATACATCTCATTTCCATTTAGAATTTAAGAAATCTAAAATGGTGAATGAAACTGTTTGATATTCTTTTGTCCTTTAGACTATGTTTATTAATATTGTTAGTATGAAATATTCATGATACCATATGTGTGCCAGAACCATGTAAAAGTTCTATTTTGTTCAAGGCAACTAAAGAGAATTAAAACTATCTGGTATCAGAATGTGAACTAGTGGTCCTTGACTTGACTAGTGTCCATTTAAAATCTGACAGGCCCATTTTCAGTTGTTCTAGCACTGGAACCAAGCCAGGCTTTTTAATGAGGGGTTAAATAAGCAAGCAAATCTTTTATCTTTATCACCATAGAGACACCCTGTTTTTAACCGCTTTAAAATCCCACTGGTATTTTAACCTGATCTTTTGACCTAGTCTGACTAATAGAGCAGCAAACTGACCTTGTAGAATGACTAGGTTACCGTTAAAGGATCTAGAGTTTCCACCGCTAACTTGAGTTGTTTTCTTAGAAGTCAGATACTAAGTAATATGGCTATTATGATCCATCATGTGGGGAGGAAGCTGATCATCTGTCCAACTGCACCAATCACTTAGCTTTCTAATTCTAGCACAGAAAGAATAACATTTTTCTGCCTTTTTTGAACTTCAGATGATCTAACAAGTGAGTTTGAGTATATTTTTTGGTAATGATGTATATATTTTTGAATTTTTGAGTATATCTATATCACATATAACTATATCTATATCTATATCTATATTTGTATCTGTGAGGATGTTTCAATGTAGAACTTCCCCTGCAATTTAAAATGATTTTATGGCAGTACTGGGGATTGAATTCAGGACCTTCACTCAGAGCTATATTTCTGTCAGTTGCTAAGCAAGACAAAGTCTTGCTTAGTTGCTAAATTACCCAAACAGGACTGGGATTTGGCAATCATCTTGTCTCACCCTTCCAGAATTCTGGGATTACAATGCATGTACTACCAAGCCTAGCCTGATAATTTTTACTATTTGGATAATATTTCTTTTTATTTCTACAAAATATTTTCCTATACGAAATTCAAATGACATGAATGTATAATGAATGAGAAATTCCATGGAGAAAAAAAAGGTCAAATGTATTGTCAAATGTGGCCATTTATATATTTTGTATTATGCTCAGTGTGTGTGTGTGTGTGTGTGTGTGTGTGTGCGTGCATACCTTATGTATTGCATAAACATCTGTAGAAATATTTTACCATAAAAACTTTTATGAAATTTAAATCAAAATAGCATTTCCTCCGATTGTTTGTTGACACCCTGCTTTCCATTCTTACATTTACTTTTGCTTCTCTCTCAAGCTAAATACCAGGATCAGCTGTACTGTATTCTGCATCATTGTTCCGTGGTACTTGCCATTTCAATTTTATGTGCATATGCGATTGTTTTTCACAAGTGTCATTACTCCGAATACATATCTATTTTGAGGATTATCAGCATAAAGAGCCTTGTTTAGTATTTTAAAAATTGAAGTAGAGAAATACTGTAATTAAAGCACCAGTGGAAATGATCGGCCGCACCTAGAGATCTTTACTTCAGTGCCGCTTCCTAGTAACAGCGTTTCCACAGCAGTGGCCGCTCCGTGACTAAGGGAGCTTCAGCAACTCAGAGACAGAAGTTAGGATGCTGTTTTGAGCACGGGGCAGTAATTCCTTGTTATCCAGGGAGAATTGGTTCCAGGACCCCTGTGGACCCCAACATCTGAAGATGTCCAAATTCCTTATATAAAATATCATGGTTTTTGCATATAATTTCCATTCTTCTGTATACTTTAAATCATCTCTGTATTACTTATAATCCCCAAAACAATGTAAATTCTATATAAAGAAGAGTGACACGACATTGTTTAGAGACTACCTAAAAATGACACTTAAAATGTTCATACATATTCCAGAGTTAATACGTTTTTGTTAGTTTGTGGCCTTGGGAATCCATGGTTTGTTGTATTTTAAAATGCTGTCTTCTGTATCCTGGAATGATAGAATTTAAGGTAATCTAATATGCAAATATAGAATATGCTGGCATATGTGATATTTTACATTCTGTATAAAATATAATCCAATTTGAGTTTTTAAAAAGTGATTCAAAAATAAATGGGCCAACATTTAGCCAGACCTTAGAAATCAATTAGGACTGAAAACAGAAACATAAAAAATTCAAGATATTCTCATTTATGATTGTCAATCATTATCTGTAGCAGACTTTTTTTTATTTCTTTTACAATTTTGTCCAAGTTGATAGAGAAATTATGGTACATTATCTAAATTTAAAATATCCTTTTTGAAGATACCAGCACCTATTAATATAAATTATTTTTAAACCACCTAAAGTCAATTTCAGATCTTGGTAATGGGTTATGATTGTCTTGGGTCTGTTTGCCATTTTCTTACAGTTATTTGTAGACACTGGGGTGGGAATCATTGTCCTGGGGTCACCGCACCAAGTCTATCCCTGTGGATTGGGGAGTACGGCTTGAGCTAGGCAGAGGTCCTAAGGGGTTTCCTGTTGGTCAGTATTAGCAGAGACTAATGAAACCACTTTTATTTGTCCAGTATAGAACTTCTCACTATCATTATTAGAATAATATTTTTGCAGTCCTTTTCTTGTTTTTAAGCTTTAATTCCATAAAATGACCTATTTGATTTCCAGCTGAGAAAGCAGGTAATTAAATAATACCCTTGGGCTCATTCTATTTTCTTGCCTTATTGTGAAATAGGAAAGAAAGTTTCCTGAAGTAGAATTAAAGAAAATGCTGATACATAGCAAAAGACAGTTGAGTTTTGCCTACAAGGTCAATGTATTTCTACAAAACAAATAAATATAATGTATTGAAGAACTTTGGAAAAAAAAAACAGCTACCTGAGCATTACTCATTGTTTTAATTAAGTCTGTTCCAAAACAAAAAGTATAATTTTTAGGTTATTTTCCATTGTTATTGTCTCACAATTGTTCATCTTTATATCATCACTATAATTTCAATAAAAGCAGTGAAAGTAATAATTGTAACTAGAAATTGATACTTGAAATTGTCTTGAAAAATTGGGACATTGTAGAGACATTCATTTGACATTTCTAACGTGGTTACACTAGTCTTATGAAAAAAATTGATAAAAGTACAAAATGAAAATGGAACATTCCAGTATAAAGTTGAAATCCAAAGGTTATGGTGTTATTACAAAGCAACAAATAGAAATTTTTAGTTAGTTTTTCACTTTTTGAATGTGCTTGAATTCGCACGCTTGGATACTTGAAAGGAATCTTGATTCATTTAGTTTTAAAGCACAGAGAGATATTTAAAGTATTGGAAGATACAATTTAGAAACAAGGATAAAGAATATATATTTGTAAATATCTGTAACATAAACAATTAAAATTAAGGTTAGATTTGAGGAACGCTCTGGTTGTATCAATCATCCTAATTAATAAGCAATTATTTAATCCTAAAACATCCTTATTTTTATATTTGTTTAAATAATATATCTAAAACTTAATATATTAGGCTACAAATTACATATATAATGAAATTGGTGGGGCAAACTACTTCTAATTTTGAGAAATTTGATCTTTTAAAAAAATACCAATAAACCGAGAGATGTCATATAAGTTAGTTCTTATTAGGTTACTGTTACAGCTAGATATTAAGTGATCAATAAGACAACAAGTTATTCATTCATCATTTAATTATTATTTACTAAGCAGTTTCCACTTCAAGCCAAGTAATCGATGCTGGAAAATAATAGGGGATAAAAATTTTTGATTAATCATTTTACCATGTTAAAACAGTAAATATATGCACTACATCAAATTACAAAAAAGTAACATATAAATGTTAATGTATTTGTTTTCATATCTGTAACCTCAACTACTAGGGAGGCTCAGGGAAGTAGGCTGAAAGAGTAACATGAGGCTGGGGAATTTGTTGAGACCATTTAAAACCAAATTTTAAAAAATGAATGAGGATATAGCTCAGTGGTAAAGCATTTGCCTTACCAGGCATGTGTTTAGGTCCTAAATTAAAAAGTGTCCATGAACTCACTGAGGAGCTGCCTCTGACAGACTGGAAACCTGCCAACTGTTGCAGAGATCACACTTGACTTTCATCAATTGATTCTAAATAGAAGAAGGGACACTAAAGTTAGTGACGTTGTTAGTTATTCATCACACAATCCCTGTTTTAGGCTAATATTTAGAGCTTGTAGTTTGGTTTGCTTTAATGATTTCTGCAGATTGTTGATCCGTTCTATATGTAGGAGTTCTGAGGAACTGTCCAATGTTATACTGGCAGAAGATAGTTAGTCAGTGGGGAGATAGTCAGAACTGTGCATATAGATAAATGATAGCTAAAATATCTAGAATAATTAGTTTTACCACTATAAAGTCACTTATTTAATGTTTAGATAGCTGGATTCTTAGAGATAGTTCTTACTTTAAAGTGAAGGAAACAAATAAAATTAAATATATATATATATATTTAATACATTCAGAAAAATGTAAATTCCAATCAAATTATGAGTACTTATAAACAGAGGAAAATATCATATGTAGATAAAATGGATAGACTCATGAGATCATTACAATTTTTTTTACCAATAAGTGAGATAATTTTTTAAAAGGGTAGAAAAGCAATTACTTTAATGCCAGTAATAAAATATAAGGAAATACTGAAGGCGTTAATGCACCTTGCTCGTTTGCATCCTGCCTGTCATGTAATGAGGACAGTGTAATGAAAAAGCCAGAATGTATGGCAGTAGCTACTTTTAATCTAAGTCTCTGAAAAAGCTGTAGAGAAGATTTTGGGAAATTGTTATAATAAAGACAAATCGAAGTGGTCATAAAGAAATTAATTTAAGAAACAAAAGTGAGCAATGTAATCAGCCTATAGAAGTGAGTTTATCGATGTGAGATTCTTCTCTCTTCCATATGCTCTGTTTCAATTAATATGAGTATGATTGCGTATGATCATTGGCTTCCCTATGCTATGTATTAGAAATAATGGCTGAAAACAAATTAACAATAATGTTTTGTATATCTAAGAATAAATTAGAGGAGAGGAACTTTGGATATACTCATCTTAAAGAAATGATGAAAGTTCAAGACCAATTATACTGAATTTAACATAATTCAATGTATATATGAATCAAAATGTCACATTGTATCTCATAAAAATGTGCACATGTTGCATCAATGAAAATAGTTAATTTTATAAAATCCTTGATTTGAAAAATTGAGGAAGTTCATTCTCCTTGTTTACTGTGATTGTCTATTACTAAAAATAACTAAATAATTACTTAAATTATATGGACTATCCTTATTTCCAGCCATGTTTCACTGAAGGCAGCTTAGGAATAGTGAATAAGAATTCAAATTTACTGCCAGGATTTGTTGCATATATACATATAATATGGAGTATTTTCACAATCAAAATTTATTAAGAACCATTCTCTAAGAACAAAGTACCTTCCTTTGCACTGACATTATATGTAAGACATGTTGCCTATACACATCAAGTGTTATATGTACTTATTATGAAATAGACATGGCTACACATATGTTCCTACAAGGCTAAGTGTGATCATATGATAGAGGTAACATAAAATCACGTAAATTCTTAGTGAAGACAGCTTGCATTTTCACTTGAATTAAAAGATTACATGGACAAAATGGACTTTTGGTTGATTTAACATGGAACTGAAAATTTAAGGTCAGTTTAAATGGATATTTGGAAAAATAGAAAATCACACGATTAAAAATATATAAGCAAGAAGCTTTTTGAAATGCATATGGAGTTTCTAGGACATAATAGATAATATACATTAAAGGATAAATAAGTAAAATATGTTATATCTATGTATGAACTCTACACAATGAAAGTAATCATTAAGTACCACAAACGTGTACTGATAAAACAATGTCTCAAAAAATATGGTGTGAGAAGAAAAAATAAAGGAGACTGAAACTTTAATGGCTTCAGAAAGACCTCTGATGGTTTGGGAATTATTAAGTGACATGACTTTATAAAACTTTCCTCCATATGAAAACATTTATATGGTGTTCATCTTTTATTTTCCTAATGTCTAATCTGGGGGAATACAAAAGAAGATGCATAGAAAACTATACATCGGTAGATGACATATATGTTCTAAGACACACAATTAACTAATTAAATCCATGCTTTATATATAACCTATTTGAATCTTTTTCTTCCAAATATGATAGTTATTTTCCTATTTTAGACTTAAAATAAGATTTAAACATTCTATTTTGTATACTTTTAGATCCTTGGTTTAATACTACTTTAGATATATATTATAATCTGACAAGATTAAATGATTCAAGTATTTGATGACCATAATTGTCCAAGCCTCATGTACTGTGATGGTAAAGAACAGGGAGGGCTAGGAATGGTAGTGCTAGCCTGTAATTCTAGCTGCTGGGAAGCTAAAGCTGGAGGTTCAACAGTTTGAGCCCAGCCTTGGCAGCTCAGCTAATGCAGTGAAATCCTGTCTCAAAAGTGTCAAATCTGTAGCTCCACCATCAAATAAACAGGAAAAAAAAAAAAAAAAAGAAAAGAAAAACCATGGAAAGCGTTTCCTGCTGTGATAGCAGAACTTCATTTCTGGAACTATTGCTGTAAAAGCAAGACTATTTAGCATTATTTTCTAGGTTTTCATTCTTGGAGAGTTGGTTTTATAACCATCATTTTGGAAGCAGATATAATTACTAATAGTGATTTTTTTCTGATACAGAGAATTAGTATAAGCAGGTAATGATCAACACCTATTCATTTTGCAGTTTATATTTCTCATCTTGTGACAAAATGTTACTGAGAAGAAAATGAGATATTTTGTTCTCACAGTTTTCTATTTTAAATAAATGTAAAAATTGTAAGCTGTATGAATGATATTTTATAATACTAATCATAACATTTGGAAAACGAGGATGTACACTAAGCTAAAATAAACATTTGCTCTGGATTATATGGTGAGTGATAAGAGGTTTATGAAATTTGACTCTATAAGGCTGCCTAGATTGTTGTTGATCAACATTTCACAGTACTATCCAAATTAATTAAGGAAAATAACATTTACATTTTCACTATCAAGTATCAATTACTTTTTTACTATCAATTACTTTTCTCATAATCCCTGATCTACCTGTATATGATGTTTTCAAGTCATCCTTACAGCCCTATATATTTCTCGAGTTCTTGCTAATATTTCTAATAGTTCTTGCTAATATGAGACTTTTGTGTGTCTTGTGTGATAGATTCAATTGCATTAGATGTGCTCTTCTGTGGAGATAGTATAATTAAGTGTACCAACAGTTCAGAGGTACTAATTTCAGGTGTCTAAGGAGAATTTTAAAATAAGTATGTAGACACAGTCAAATTATTTGAGGCATGTCTCTGCTCTATTGCCACTACCAATAATCACTCTCGTTCTTTCTCTTACACTACTTACTGATGATATTCTAAGCTAAGAAAGGAATAATTTTGAAAGATTATCATTTTCTAATGCAAGAGACAATACACAAGAATGTACCATGCCTATATTTAATATATGATTCTCTTTTTACTTTTATATTATATCTGTAAAATTGCACTTTGCATTGAAATCCTTATTTTTTCCAGAACAAAGTAATGCACACAATATTTTTAAAAGATGTCTGTAATGGAAACCTGTGGGAGGGTGAATTATTTTGTAAACCTCTATATACCATTATAGGCAGTTATCATAGAAAAGTCTTCAAAAAAATAAATGGCTTAGTTTTTCAGCAGGCTTTTTTTCATTTATATAGTGTTTGTTTGTGACGACTACAAAAATGTTAAGGTTTACACCAGTGAGGCTGATGAGTACACAGCGTCCCCATTACCCTTCCTTCCATGCTTGCTGATGGTGCGAAGTTAGGACTACGAGTTTTCTTTGCTCCTTGCTTAGCTCGCAGAGCTAAAGTCCTCCGCTGCCTCCTGAAACCAGCCTGTGTGGTAGTACCTTTCCTCAAGAAAATGGAGAATGATTTTCTTCAAAACTTGCTAGCATCCAGTAACTATCATTCTGTCTTTGTCATTTAAGACATTTCCCACACTTTCTTTGGCCATTCTCTTCCCTGTTCTTTCCAAACACGCCAGGTATCCAGTCTCCCAGAGAAGTGGACCTTGCCCCTCCCTCTCTCTGAGACACTGTTCCCAAGATATATGCATTACTAATCTCTTGTCCACATACTATTTTTATTAAAATAAATTTTTTAGGAGAGTCCTCCTCTGATTAAGCAATGCATCACCTTCCAACCACACATTTTCTATTCTCTTTCTCCACTTCTTAAAATATCTTGTATCTTTACATAACATTTTGTATTTTAATAACTTATTATTATTACCTGATTCTTCCCTTCCCAAAACAAGACCAGAATATTAAGGTTCATGAGGGCAGGACCTTCATGGTATTTTAAAAAATGTTTCTTTTTATATACTAGACATGGACCAAATCACCAAAACCTACAAGGTATGCTCAAAATAGAGTGTTTATAATTTTTTAAAAATTATAGTTCAAATCACTGTCATTAATCCCACTCAAAATTCTCACCCTTATTTGAAACACTGTTTTCAGCATTCTTGCCGCTCTCTGAAGCAGTTCTAGACATCTGTTGCTCTAAGTGTCTCTAGTCACACTGCTGTGGTTGCCTCAGTGTCCTGTGATTGGAAGCATTATGCTTTTCCAGAATGCCTTCGGGAAGTGGCAGGAACTCTTTGAGAAAGATACTCAGAGAAGGAATAGCTGGGACAAGTGGAATTTCTAGGGTTTTTTGTTTTTGTTTTGTTTTGTTTTTTGAGAAATCGCCATGCTGATTTCCATAGTGGTTGTGTAAACCTATGACAGCACAATTCAGAAGAGCTGTATTATGGAAGTGGCCTATGTGCCCACCAACAGATTAATGTGTGAAGAAAATGGGTAAATATATGCAATGGAGCACTACTCAGTAACAACAAAGGTCATCTGAAAAGGAAAGTGGGTGCTCCTTGAGACCATAATGCTAAGTGAAATAAACCAAACACAGACGAATACCATCACATGGTTTATCTCACATGAAAAACTCAAACTATAGATTATTTAAAGTTCAAGTTTAAGGACAGCTGATAAGAACATGGAGATGGGCTTTATGAAGATGGTAAGGGGATCTAGAATAAATGAGATGAGGCGAGGTGAAAGCAAGGAACAAGAATTAAGATGTGATATATATATATATATATATACACGTATATATATATATATATATATACGAATTCCCATAAGAAAAACATTTATCATATACCTTAAAAAGAAAAGGAAAAGGAAAGGGAAAAATAAAGAAAGTGGCAAGAATGAGGGACTCATGTGTTTGAATAAGGGCATATATTTTAATATTTTAATAATTTAATGATTTAATATTTTTAACGGTGGCAATGTGTCTATTACTGTAAGAAACACAGCAGTCACTGTATATTTTGATCAAAAATTACATTGTAAAGAAGTTGTTGGTAATGTATAAATTATTTTCATGGAGCACTTAGGATATAATAGAAACTCAATAAATGCTTTCTATTATTGAGAAGATCCCTGGAAACCTCAGCAGCACAGCCAGTCCAGAGCACGGAGAAGGCACATTGCTTTCCACGGTCACTGAGTCAGGAACACTTGATGGAAGGTTGAATAGCAGGTATGTTTATTTTTCTGCTTATACACGCAGAAGTTGATATGGATTTAACTTGGAAAGCAAGGCATTACCAGATAATGTTTAGATAGAAATTTTTCTAAAAATGATTGCCCCCTACATACACATTAATTTAAACATTATAGTGTAAAAATATATGGAATTTTATTTTGTCTGTAAACTGTAAATACAAATCTTATGCACAAAGTTATGGTTAGAAAGAGTTATTTCCAGCTTTTATGATAGAACATCAGTGAGGATGTAGAAAAATCTTTATAGCCCAAATACTCTATAATTAATTAGCTCAGTTAGTAAAGCTGTTAGTTTAAAAGGAAAAGTGATATTGTCTAATTTCACTCAAATAGCTCTTCTTATAAAAATTATTTGAAGCAGTCATTTATCATTCCTTTTGTGCCTTTAATTTTATCAAATGTGAAATGAAGTAAAACCTCATTTAGCTACTTTTAGAATGGCTATATCATATCTTCAAAACCAATGGTGGCAAAACTAACATTCTGTATAGCATCTCATTATACAGATTGAAGGAAAGGAATGAGGAAAAAGTAACAATCCTTTGATTGCCTGTGAATTATATCCAAAGCAGATTAAAATGTGTAATAAACAGCAATTTGATGTTGCTTCTAAAGTTTTTAGTTTTAATTTTTGAGATATTTCCATACTGAAAAAAAAATAAAAGTGTAAACTCTTCCAAAAGTAACTTTAAAATATGCTTTCCTATTCCAGACTTCTTGTTCCAAATGAATTTTAACAATCTTTTCTCTAGTTCTGTGAGATATGCTAATGATATTTGGATTGGGATAGAAATAAATCTGTGTAACAATTTTGGGGATATGGCCATTTTCACTATGTTGGTTCTTCCTATCCATGACAAAGACATATGTGTCCATTTTCTGATATCCTCTTCATTCTCCTTTTTTACAGTACTGTAATATCCATTGTAGGTATCTATTATTTCCTTTGTTAGATTGACTTATAATTATTTCAGCTTTTCTGATACCATTAAAATGGTGGTTTTCCTCATGTATCTTTCATTGAGTTTGTTGTTTGTTACAGTTATACTATTGATTTTTGAGCGTTGATTTTGTATCTACCTACACCGCTGAATTTGGGGTTATAAAATGTAAAAATCATTTGGAGGAGTTTTGGGGGTCTTCTCTTTCTCAGCAATAAAGGCAGGGGTATCACAATTCCTAACTTGAAATTAAACTACAAATCTACTATGATAAAACAGCACGGTATGGGCAAAGGAAATCATGCCTAGTGATCAACGGAACAGACTAGAAGATGCAAAAACAACTGCAAACCCATCCAACAACCTTACCTTTGATAAAGGGGCCAAATACATTCATTGGAAGAAAAATAGCTTCTTTAATAAATGGTGTTGGAAAAAAATGGCTTTCCACATACCAAAGACTAAATCTAAACCCAGGTCTATCGGTAGGCACTAAACTAAAATAGAAATGAATAAAGGACAGAATAAGTGGATAACAGAAAATCAATCTGCTGAAAGAGTATAGGCAGAACTCTTGGTGTAGGCAGAGAATTCATGAACAAAAGCCTTGATTGCATGAGAAATACTACAGAAAATCAACAACTGAGCTCTCATTCTGATAAAGTTTTGCACAGCAAAGGAAAGTACCAACAGAGCCAGCAAACAACCCACAGTGGGAAAAAGATTGATCAGTTGTGCCTCAGACAGAGGACTTATATCTAGAACAGATAACTGAAAAACATTGGATCCCCCAGATTACCTAATCTAAACATGATTATGCACTTCTCAGATGAAGAAATACAAATGGCAAATAAATACATGAAAAAATGTTCGCCATCACTGGTCATTCGAGAGATGCAAATTAAAACAATTCTGAGATTCTATTCTCATTCCAGAAAGAATGGTAGTCATCAAGAAATCAACCAATCACAAACGCTGGTGGAGTAAAAGGAACCCTTCCCCATTGTTGGTGGGTGTGCAGATTGGTACAATCGCTATGGAAATCAGTGTGGAGATTTCTCAGAAAACTAGGATTAGAAGTCCCATTTGATACAGCTATTACCCTTTTGGATATCTTCCTGGATGAATTAAAAACATCATATCACAGTAATATACATGCATCCATGTGGATAACAGCAGTTAGTAATAGCTAAATCTTGGAAACAACTCAAATGCCCATCAAGCAATGGACAGTTAATGTGGCTTTTTTTCTTTTATATATTAAAGGGAGTACTACTCTGCCATAGAGAAAGATAAACTTGAGACATTTCTAGTTAAATGTATGCATCTTGAGCTTCAACTGATAATGCCCTTTGGGCAGAACTGCCTGAGCCTTTAGATTTCCCATGTTGCCACAACTTGCCCTTTGTAGTGCCTATGAAACTACATAATTTAATGTTTTCTCTGTTAGATTTTGTATTTTATTCTCCCTCATTCTTTTTTTACCTCTCTTTATTTCTCTTTTGAAAGGGAATGCTTATGCTGTACTATTGTATATTAGAAAGTTTTAACTTTTTTTCCTTTTAAACAAATGCAAAAGTAAGAGTCTGCCTTAAGTCTTAGAGGAGACTTTAAACTTTTTAGAAATGTTGGAATTGTTAAAACATCCAGTGTCTTAGAGATAGATCAGATGTATTTTGTATAAAGAGGCAGACACGAATCCTTTGGTTTCCAGTGGCAGATGTTGTGGTTTCCATCGAAAACGTCTTTAGAAAATGTCATGTGCTCACAGCCTGGACTTATAAAAGGAGGCTGTATCACTAATGAGCTCTGGGCGGAATGTGCTGTTAGGTGTCTGAGCCTTGTGGAAAGAGACTGGTCACTGAGGCATAACCGGAGAGGGTGTGTCTCCCTCCCTGGCTCCTACCTTGATGTTCTGCTTCCTTAGTACTGTGATGTGAACAGCTTTTCTCTTCCAGGCCCTTTTATCAGGTTATTTCTGCTTGGAAATCTGCTAGTCATGAACTGAAGCCACTGAAGCTGAAAGTCATAAAACAAATCTTCCCTCTAAATTGTGGCTTTCATGTGTCTGCCCCCGGGGTTGAGAAAGAGACTAACACAAGTCTATATTCTTCCCATTATTTTAATCAAAATTATAAAGACTGAAATATTTGCAGGATGAATAGATGCAGTGGTACCTCAGTTCATGAACTTGTTCAACGATTGTGGGAAAGATGACCGTGATTGTGTTTGTGCAGGAACGGTGACTGGTGGTCCTGTTTGTTACCTGATGTACAGTTTGTAAACAAAAACAAACTTTTCCCACATGGTCTTGTTTGCAGACCCAATTTTTTGCAAGGGAAAGCATGCATGAACCAAATTACTTTATCGTAAATCAGGGAAATTTAACTATGACTTGTTTTTAAAACTATCTATTACCTTTTGGTATATTAAATTCTAACAAATCAACAACCTATGTACCTCCTTTAAAATGCTTATGTGATTAGGAATGGGTATGTAAAACTTATATGCCCAGTAATTGTGTTGTAAATATATGAGGGAGAAAAAAACAATAGATTTTTATTTATTTTTTTAGCAGAAATCAAATGTATTTTGTAAATAAAACAAGCAAAACAAAAACTTTTAGTAGAATTAACTTTGAAAATCCAGGACAGAAATGACTGTTTCTATTATGCATTGTGTTTATAAATAAAAGCCTTAGATGACTCAAAATTGAAGAATGAAATTTCTATACTTCATTGGTTAGACCTGTGAAGACATAGTTTCCTTACAGGGCATCCCTAACCATCAGCTGTGGTATTTGCTGAATTGCATTTATTGACACCATACCCCAGATGGAAATAGGCTAACATAGTTGTTCCCAAAGTTTTCTTCTAGTGTCTTTTCTTAACGCACAATTGTTATATTTCTCAGGTAAGTAATGAGTTTTGCAAGGTCATCCTGAAACTTTGGTGTAGAGTGAGGGAGACTATTATTCGCCGATCTATCGTATCTCTATTATTCAAGTGATAGTATGTACAATAGTTCTACTTGAAAGGCTAAACAAATCTATGCATGTTACAAAGAAACAAAAATGACAAAAATGATCACAAAATGATAGATGTGTATAAGTCTAGCCTTTTTACCAAGAAATCTAATCAATGCTCATAAATCTAATACAGAGTATTAGAATTTTTATATATAGTTGAGATACAACTTATAAAGATAAAACGGATTTTATTTCATCAGTGTTTTGTGTTACGTCTCATTAGCCCATTTCTTTGGTGGTGAAAGATCATGACAGGAGCACGAGGCAAACCAGAACCACTTACCTCATTTCTGGGAGGAATAAAGAGAGGTAGAAGAAAGACTCATGCTCCATTATCTCCTCTGAGATCTCCCAGCAACCAAGAGACCTACCTATGCCTCGCTGCCTAAGTGTTCCACCACTTTCCAACAGTGCTATTGGCTTGGGACCAAGCCTTGGATGCAGGGGCCTTTGATGGACATTCTAGATCTACACTATGGCAGAAACATTCAAGGAAATAATCTTCCCACTTTTTTACTGACATCAGAAAAAGGAAAAAAATGTACTTTTAATAAAGTTAATAGCAATACTCCTATGTAAAGTGAAAACATCAACTTAAAACCTCTATTAATAGTATTATTTGATGTTGTAATATTAGGACTGCTTTTATTCTGATTAAAAGTTAATATTAAGACATGAATGATAGTTAATAGCTTTATTCAATATTTCATTGATGATTTCAACGAAAATGATAAAACATGAAAACAATATGGCATAGTTTATACTGTAAAAATTCTTTGCAATATATGAAACAAATAGAACAAAGCCATTGTCTATGTAGACATTGTTTTAATGAACATAGAAGTGCAAAAGTGTACATATGCTTAATAATCGCTTTACAATACTATATTTTACAATAGCAAACAACATAAGATTGGGGATACCAATTTACTTTAGAGATTAAAATAAGATATAAATAAATATTAATTTACAACTTGTAAAATACAGTTTTAAATATCTCAGTCATTTTACATTTAAGTATACTGTGGGAGAACACAGACATTTCATCTGTATGGGTTGAATTGTGCAAGGCTATTTATTAATTATAAATAAATAAAGATGTAGGGGTAAAGGAGGATATTTATCAATTTTAGATTAGAAGTTACTTCTAGGATGAAAAAGAATGGAATGGGAGCTAAGAGTCAATTGACAGAAAAATAAGCAATACAATCAATATGATAGACTTTTCAATATACATTGAATTTACACTTTAACAATGGAACACATAAAATCTTTTCAAATGCACACCAGCATTTTAAAATGACTACATATTATAAGAGAGACAACATCAATATGTTTTGTAAAATAGAAATACATCTTTCCCTTTTCAAAAAGTAATAAAATTGAAATTATCAGTAAATGAAAGATAGTAAACACCAAAAGCCTTTCCACCTGAAATTAATTAAAATCTTTTATTGAGAAATCTTTTATTAAAAATAGAAGTATAAATCTAAAATCCCCTAGCAGATAGATATAGAGTTCATTTTCTTTAAACCCAGCAAGGGCCAGATATTGATTAGAAGCAAAGGTAATGATAAAAATTCTTCAAGCAATTTTAAAAGACTAGAAAAATATTAAGGGTGTTCTAGATAATATTACTTATAAAGGTTAATGTCATATTTTCACATTAAAATAAATATCCTAAGTAAAATGTAAAAAACTGAAAATATTTATTTTTAGGAAAGGCATAATCCAAGCCTTTGTAATGTTTATGAAAAAAATGAACATTTGATTCAATGATCTAAAACACATTAATTTAATTAATCATACTAACAGATAATCAAAGAAAAAATTTATGATCAATTTAAAACATAACCCTGCAGTTTTTTTTTTTTTTTGGAGATTTCAACACCTGTTTCTTAACAATTAAAAAAAGGCTATATAATTTTATTAGTGTTAAGACATATGGGACATTAAAGCTAATTTGAAAAATGAAAGAAAATCAGATTGTAACCTATGGAGAAAGGAAATGCAATTTCCAGTTGAAGCAATTTTGATTAAAAGTCAAAATATAGTATATCAGGTTGTTCTTTCTCTTGAGATTCTTTATGAAATTTCCTCTTAGGAGACAAAGCTACAAAATATGCAAGTGTATAACACATATTCATATATATGCATATATAAATATCTATGTGTATGTGCCTATTCATATCTATTAATATGTACACAATATTAATATTTCAGTAATTTTATTTTCTGTCACAAAAAGTGTTTCAGCTTTATTTCTTATTCTCTAAATTCTAAGTATCAAACCAGTATTTCTTTTACTAGTGGTTTTTATACAATAATTACCAATATAAGTATACTGAATATGTAAATGTGAAAACTAAGGAAATACAAAATGATTATATATAAATTCACTTCAAACATGGTTCTAAAAGCAGAAAGTGTGAAAAAGGGAAAACTTAAGGATCACTTCCTTTCAATCCACTGCCAGCCTCTTTGCATATAACGTCATTATTTGGTTTCCTTTGCTTGCTTTTCTTCCTTCTTCTTTTCTTTTAATATAAATCAAGTTAAATCAATTTTAACTAACATAAAAATATAAAATGTGTGCTTTTATATGGGGTGAATAGGCTATTTGGATATATGTGTGTGTAATGGTTAAGTTTAAATCAGTCTAAACACATTTGCCTCCCTAATTATTTTCATGGTGAAATATTCAACATCTTTTATTCTAGATTTTCAAATATAAATTCCTATCCTCATATATAGTCACTTTACTGTACAATATCATTGTACTTCAAAATGTCTGATACCTGTCTGCATGTAACCTAATGCCTACTGACCAACTTTTCCTATCTCTCCTCCCTTTCCATCCAGAATCTTCAGTGGGGGTAACCACTGTTCTACTCCAGTTCTGATGGGATGGAATGTTTTACTCTTTATGTACAAATAAGTTCATATTTTACCCTTTTTTTGGTACCTGGCTTGCTTCATTTATTATGATATTTTCCTTTTTGGAAAGAAAGGGACAAAAAGACAACATTCTTTGAGAATAAATTCTCTTGTGCAGAGAACCTATCCAGCATTACATACTTCCCATCAACAGGAAGTAACCAACTTCCAAGCTCATGGGAGTGATTCACCTTGGAATCAAATCATCCAGCCACAGCTGTCTTCATAAAAGCTAACCCTGGACGCTATCTGAAAATGACCATAGAAAAGATTTGAGTCAGAAATGTCCAATCTCTTTGATTCCAGACAAAATGTTTCCAATTTTGGTTTGTTTGAAAATATCATTTCTTTTTCTCTATTTTTGAAGGATATTTTTTACTGAAAATAAATTACTTTATTGGAAATGACTTTCTTTCAGCATTTAGAAGATGCCAATCTATTCCACTAGTGCGTTATTATTTTTATTTTGTACCCTTGAGTGTGAATTGCTGTTTTCTGTTATTTTTCAAGACTTGTGCTTTGACTTTCTCCTAAAACACGTTCATTATGATACTCTGTGTGGTTTTTTCTGGTACGTCCTGTTGAGTTTTGTTGATAGATAACTTTCATAATTTTTTTTTGAGTTTTTCAGTTTTCATCCATCATCTCCTCTAATCCTTTGCATCATTAGCATTTCTTTTCGTGTTCAAATATTAGATATTTCCACCTATGCTTATTTAAAATTTTATTTTTATTTTGTGTAGTTGCAGAATGTTTTTGTCTTTTGTTTTAAACTGCATTATTCTATTGCTATATCGTTCTGTCAAGTACTCTTGCCCTTGCAAGTCACTGACATGTGTGAGCCACTGCAGGGAGAACCAGCCAGACTATTCCCCTGAGTCTGCACCATTTGTGGATTGCAGGGGAAGAGAACAAGTAGTCACTAAGAAGCAAGCCCTCCCTGTGGGTCAGCACTACGCATGGGCTGCTGGGGGGAGAATAAGATGCCACCCTTTCCCAGTGAGTCAGTGTCATTTGTGGACTATGGGAGAAGAGAACAAGAAGTCAACAATAAGCAAGCCCTTCCTGCAAGTTAGTGACATGTGTGGGCAGCTGGAGGAACAACCAGATGCCAGCACCTTCTGTGCATGAGCTGGGAGACAAGAAGGGCCACCCCCTAACCCCTCTGTAAACAATCAGCTGATCTGCAGAAATACAGACTGTGATAATAGCTATTGAGACAAACTTCAACTTAATGCTTGTAGTGTTTAGTGTTTCACTGAGTTTGCAGGCCTAAAGCTGGTAATCCTATCATCTATTCAGAAGATAACAATATGCAATGTAGCATCTATGGGGCATCTCCTTGGTAGCTATTCTTTTTTAAAATTTTTTTTTATTTAAAGAGAAACAAAAGCACATAAAGGGTAGAGATAATACAGAATTTCAAAAAAAAATAAACAATAAGAAATCACTAGTTGATAAATTACATGTTGTCCTCTAAGAAATAGTTGTTCAAGTTACAAAATTAAAGCATACAAAGTAGATATTCAAACAGTGAGACAGTAAACCGCTATGCATGCATGAGTCTCTACATGTATTTCTATCCTTTCTGTATTAGAGGGAAAAACAAAACTTAGCAAGACAAAACAAAACAAATTCCTATGAAAACATGAAACCCAAAAGTCATATAAATCCACAGTACAAGGTGATCTACAATGATTGCTGTGTTGTTTCTTATTATCTTCAGTAGAATTGTCTGTATCATCAGGCATAAATGAATATAGCAGTATAATTGAATATAGCAGTACATAACAATATTAGTAAAAATAAAACATTGTAGACAGTACAAAACTTCAAAGGCAGGTAATAATCAAACCAGAGTGGATATTCTAGTGAATCTTCTCATCTTAAGTGCAGTTGCCTATACTCTCAGACTTGATACTATCAATCATAACAGCTTTGAATAAAATCTATCAATACAAAACAGCGATCTAACAAACCAGATTCAATTAAGATCAGTCATGGTAAAACAGTGTAGGTTTTACAGAGCTTTAGATTAAGTTAATAGGAAATTAAGGATGATTACCATACTATATCCTGTTATTTTCAGGATTACTGTCTGTGCCCTCAAATCTAGTACAGGTAGAATGACTGGAACAGAATACATCTAAGCAGAGTAAGTGTGAGCAATGTGGGTTTTAAATCCTGGTGCACTATTAACAATATAATGTATCAAGGCCATCTATGTTAGAGATTCTAGTTATCCTTCTCTGCCTCATTTCTGCTATGCTATTTTTCTGCATTTGTTTATCTACTTTTCTCCTTTATTCTACTGCCTGCCCCACTCATTGAGGCCTTTCTGCAACTGTTCCTAAAATCCCAGTATTTTTTTTTCTCTCTCTCTAGAATGTCCTTCAGTATTCTCTGTAGGGTTGGATTGGTGGTCACAAACTCACCCAGTTCCTCTTTGTCATGGAAGTATCTTGTTTCTCCATTAATTTCTAGTGACAGTTTTGCAGGGTATATCAATCTGGGCTAGAGGTTATTTTCTTTCAGGGTTTGGAAGACTTCCCTCCAAGCTCTTCTTGATCTGATTGTCTTTGATCCTGACTTTTAATATTCTGTTTTTATATTGAATTTCTGGTATCTTGATTATTATATGTCTGGATATAGATCTGTTTTGGTTATAGGTGGCTGGAGTTTTGTATGCCTCACATAACCGAATATCATTTTCTTTTCCCATGCTTGGGAAGTTTTCCTTAATTATTTCCATGAATAGCCTTTGTAATTTGCCTGTATGTATTCCTGCTTCTTCATTCACATTTCTTATTCTTAAATTGTAGATTTTCTTGTCATCTTCTATCCTTTGTATTGTTACTGCCTGTTTGTTATTTTTAAGAGATCTTTCCTTTCATGATCACACATTGCAAACTTGTCTTCAAGTTTTGATAGTCTATCCTAAGTTTCTTTTAAGGCATTTTGCCAGCTTTCAATGGAGTTTTTGATTTCCTGGTAATCTCTTTGAATCTGCTTTATGTATTCTATATTTTCTTTATATTCTTTATTGAATGTTTCTCTCCTTTTTTTGTGTTCCTACCTTCTTCCATTTGTATCTTCCTGAGAGAGGCTTCCTGAGAGCATTTCTTTTATTACTCTACTCATATCTTGCTTTACTTGATTTAATAGTTCAGTTTTTGAGCTTGTCTACAAGATCCCGAAGATATCTCTTAATGTCCATTGAAGCCATGCCTGCTGTTGCATGTTTGCTGCCCTCAGTTGCCCTTGTTTTTCCCTCTCCTGGATCAGTGCTCTCAGGGTTCTGGGTTAGGGGCCTCCTCCTGCCTCTTTCTCCTGTCATGGCCCTGGCTTCCTCCACATAGGTTACAGTGCAGGTCCAAGCCCCCTTCCCTATTGGTGATGTTTTCTCTGAAGCATGCTGGCAAGGGACCTCCGTCCTCTCCTAACTGCTCTTATCACTAAGGTGTAAGCAGCGGCCACATATGCCTGCCCCTCCCCACCCAGCCAGCCAAACTTCAGGGGCCTTCACCTGGTTAATACTTGCTAGGTACAGGGAGTCAGTTTGGGACAGCTCATTGGGTCCCAGCCAGGAGCACAGCCCAGTCCAAGCAAATCCCACGAATCTGCTCTAAGGAGGGAGCAACCAACTGAAGTCACTGTCACTCCCAGTTCAGGCTCCTCTTGCCTGATTTCAACATGTCGCCCATTTGTTTGCACCCTTCCTGTGGGGAGGGTCTCATTCCCAGCACTGACTTTAGATTAATGAAGGGCCCTTTGCTGGCTCTGCTCTCCGTTGGGCTCACCAACCCCTGACTTCAGCGCTGCTGTGGTTCCTGTGAGTGGCGGCAGGAATGAATGTGGGCAGCTCTGCTGGCCAGCACGGATTCAATTTGGTACAAATTCAGGCTGGTGCAAACGTGGCAGGTCACCGTGAAAATGCTGTGTCCAGTAATTTTTAGCTGTTTCAGTTATAGTCCTGATGTATTTGATGAGCTTTGTTATGTTTTAATTTCTTCCTGTGTCAAGAGGATCCATCTGCCTCTGTCTGGGTCTCTTTCTACAGGATGTTTTATTCTGGCAAATGAGTTGTTTCTCCTAGGAGGCTTTGTATTTTGTTGCTCACTGATTGGTCATCTTGACTTCTCTCACGTCATGGTAACCATTTTTAATTGCCTATTATCATGTCTTGAAGTCCTATATTATGTTTATTTTTTTGTTGGGTTGGGTTTTACTCTGTTTTGTCTTGTTTGATATTATTATGTCCAATACCATGGGTAGCTATCCCAAAGATAACAAGATATATTATGGTAGCAATTTTGGATTTACTATTATCTTGTTTTGAAGTCCTTTATTGTGTTCATTGTTTTTTTAATTTGTTCTCTTTTGTCTGATTTTTACTATGTCTGAAGGTATAGGCATATATTTTGAATACAACAAGAGGCTTTAAGCATTGTTAATTTCCTATTATCTTGCTTTGAAGTTCTGTATCACTTACACTGTTTTGTTTTGATTGGCTTTATTCTGCTTTATTTTGCTTGCTTTTATCCTCTTTAAAATAAAAATCACAAAAATATTCTCTTTGGTTATGTTTAGTTTGTTGCCAAGGCCATTTACTGAATTTATTACCTTAAAAATGATATTTTTCATCGTTTGGAGTGGTCATTCTTTGTTTAAATTTCAATACATTTCTATAATTTGACTTTTTCATTTATGCTTTTGGACTTGCTATTGATCATTAATAGAAATGTTTGCTAATACTGATATCCAAATTCTCTCTCTCTCTCTGGATGTGTCTGTGTGTGTGTTTCTTACCTTTCATATGATTGTTTTGGTCTTATCTTCTGGTGGGACTTTAATTTTATATTGAATATATGTAAACATTAGAAGATACAAATCTATTTCTCCAGTGAATATCACTCTAAGTTATTTTTCACTGCTATGAATGTGTAGCACCACCACACACATAATACTAAATATCCTCTGAGTATCATTACACTCATATTAAAAGGAAGCATTTTCTCTTCTGGAAGCCACTAAAAAAGGGGAGGGTGATGTGACATAGTCTTCCATTGAGGTAGTTTAAGATGTATTTTAAGATATTTTGATTGGTCAGTTTTCAAATGTTCTTCCTCTAGTGTGTCCTACTTGAGTTTGTACTGAAAGCCCATTGTGCTTTCTAAAGAACCTGATGCCAGGGGACAGTGAAGCTCTAATAACCTGCCTACAGCCTTTCTCAGCCTCTCAGATGCTGAGTCACTACTTTTTGTTAGCTATTAACCTCTTTTTTTTTTTCTGCTGGGTTCATAGAACAGAAGTATGCTGAAATAAAAGAGGGCAGGGATACAACATGTAAGGTTAATTTGCATTTCTATTTTCTCTGAATTTTTGTGAACTCTCTTCCTGTCTGTTTTCATGATCATAAAGTTCAAAGTATTTTTGTCAGCTCAAAGTGCACAAAACTCTGTTATGTTTTCATTCCTCTTACTTATGGTTTTTTTATTCAGCTCTTTGACTTCTTTAGTTGTGCCACTTATGACCTAACAAATGTCTAGGAAAAAATTGGCAAAAATATGGCTGGAGCTTTAGCTCAGTGGCTTAAATGCCTGCCTAACAAGCACAAGGTCATGAGTTCAATCCCTGGTACCAAAAAACAAACAAACAAAAATTAGCAAAAATACCTCTGAGTTTCACTTTATATTATTTCCTCCTTATTACTGTGATCTCGGAACCCAATTCCAATTAAGGTTTGTCAATATTTTCCTTCTTAATCTCCTAAGTGTTGGTCATGTGTTCTTCTCTATCTAGCTAGAAGTGAACGTCTCTTTGCGGCCCTGGGTGAAAAATTCATGGTGTTAAATTGTACTTAATAATTTCTTCTTGATATTGGTGAATATGTATGTTAGTCAAGTCAATTTTCTGTGATATAAAAAAAAAATCACACTAAAATATAGCTGAGGGGGAATCTGAAGTCTGACTTCTGTTTACTTTTTTTTTTTTTTTTTGTCTTTTTGAGACAGGTCTCATTATGCAGTTCAGGCTGACCTTCAGCTCACTTTGTAGTCCAGGCTGGTTTTGAACTCACAATGATCCTCTCTGCCTGGGACCAGGGAGGATCGTGGTGGGGTTATAGGGAGTACTGGGATTACAGGGATGTGCCACTACATCTGGCTCTGTTTATATTCTTTACCAAGAATTCTTTAGCAAGATTTTCTCTTTCTAATCATTTAGGATCAGTATCTTCACCTATCTCTTTAATTTTATGTCTGTTTTTATGATATTCTTCCATTTGTTGAGATATACCAGAAAGGTTTATTTTTCTAATTTATTCCTGGAAATTGTTCTTTTCTTGATTTATTCTTTCAATTCACTCTCAGGGGTTATAATTGTCCAAAATGTACAATACAGAGAATAATCACTTTATAAGAGACAAATAATTTTACAATAGCGTATTATGTCATTGATATTAGCATTTGTATCAGTATGCTACCATTGAGTAGGAAGCAGATTTTCATGGTCATCAATTCTGTGTGTGATTATTGCTGGCACTTTATTTTTGTCCAAATTGCTCTTCCCAATATGTAGGCACGCACCTATTATCCCAGGACTTGAGACACTAAAGCAGGAGAATTGCCACAAGTTCAAGCCCAGCCCAGAATACTTAGTGAGCTCAAGATCTCCATGGACTTCATAGCAAGACCATGTCTCAAAAAACTGCACTAACATGTCTGAAACTTTTTATAATTATCTCTGAAATTAAAGTGAGGCATGTAGTTTCTTAAATTACATAGCTGAAAATTCAAGTTATGCTGTAGAATAACAAAAATTTTGCTGGATGCTGATGCATTTATGCACAACTTTTTTTCTAAATATACAAATTGAAAAGTATGTAAGAATTTTTTAAAAAATAATAGCTACAAAGTTGCCAACCTGAAAAAGACAAAATAACTGCAATTTTGCTACATAATCATTTTCTTAGTATATCTTAGATACTACTTTTTAATTCTTTAACAATTGTTAGCATTGTTTCTTCTTTTACAGTTACACAGCAGTTAAGCTTTTGCTTGTATTCTGCATTTTCAGAGCAATTTTAAAAATTTTTCTTCCAATTGCATATTCTGTCTTATTCAACAAGAAGAGAAGCAACATCTTTATGCTCCAGTGGACACAGTTTAGTAAGTGTATTTCAACAAGTTACACCTTCTTCCTGAAAGAATCAAGCATTCACTAGGCTGGCAGAAGCGAGTAAATCAACTGTAGTGTTAATCAATAAAAGTAATCAGACTTTGAAGCAAAACCTGCCTATTACAACACGTAACAACTAGCTCTTGCATGTACAATAGATACAATTTAAAGAATAAACACTGAGTTGCTCTGCTACAGTTTCTTCCACCTTATTTCAAGTAACATTAGAATTGTAGATGAGATCAGATTTTAAATGGATTCTCAGTCTTGCGGTGATGAATATGAAAAGAACATTGAACAGAAACAAAGAAGCAATGGAAATCAGGTTGAAAGCAGTTTCCATGTAGCGTGATGTAGCAAAGACACTCTGTTATGTACATCAAAATATGATGCTGTATGTGAAACAAACATATTTTCTGGTTAATATGTTATTTAGTAATTTCTCTAAGTATGTGTTGTATAATTTATTTTTACTCTGCAATAAATTGCTGATTGAAGAATATAAGATTGCCTTACTTTCAAAAACCTATTTTGTTGAATTGCTCCACACTTTATAAACTTTTAAATCAACAAAAGAAATTTTAATCAGAACACATTATTCTTAGTAATTTTTATAAATTTGTCATTAAAAATATAAATTTAAACATTGTAATGGAAAATCCTCAATTCTACTGCATATGGAAATGTTGAGCAGTGACTTATAAACTTTAAAGTCTATACAACTTATAGATACTTGTACTTGCTTTCCAAGTATTAAATTACATTACTGAAAAATATTTAGTAAAATACAAATGTCTCTAGGTATTATGTCATTCAATATTACTAATTTGATATGGGACAAAAATATTGCAATAGTTACTATTATTTATTACACAATATGCATATCTTTTAAATGTATTCTCTTGTCTATATTGCAAGTATGTAAACAACTCTCTTATTTCAAAAACAAAACTTAAAACTATAAATTAGCATCTATTTGGCAAAGTTCTTTCATGTGAGCTCCATCTTGCTATAGGGAATTCACAGGAAACTACAAAATGTGTTTAGAACTAAGGCACTTAAGTGAGCAGCAGTTGGTTTGGAGAGCAGGTGGATGTTGTGAGGATCCCCTTATATTTTAGTAGTTTAAAGCTCAGGCAGAAAGAAGAGGTGGGTGGAGGAAAACATTTGCTTTGACCTGTACGGATCGTTCAAGCACCTAAAAGAGCAAGGCTATCACAGTCCCTTGGTGGGAGGCCAACACCAGCCTCGTTATGGACATACAGCTAGAGTCAAGCCGTCACCCTCTATCACCATGGCAGGTAGGACATCAGGGTTCCCGGGGCAAACACATGTATGTGATCTGCCAGATGGAGATGCCAGGATGATCCAAATTGAGCAATTAACTCCTAAGTTCTTGTCACATTATCTGAGTAAGAATTTAGTTAAGTTTCTCAGTTTTGTAACTGAAATAATGATGTGAAATCTGATGATCTACAAGAAAAAATTTCTCAAGGGACAGAAAGAGGGATATTGTCACTTGTTGCTTGTTACTTTTTTTTTCTTGCCTTCTGCCTGCTATGAACTTACCCTCTGTGATGTCCCCCTGCCATGCTGCCCTGCCTTGGGGTCAATCAACTATGAATGGAAACCTCTGCTAGCTATAAGACAGAATCAAAATTCCAATCCACATTGTGCCTCATGTCACCATTGGGAAAGTGTGGTTTGCCTGAGCAGTGAAGCTGCCTAAGATCCTGTGCCAGAAGGAGAAAGATGCAGCTGGGAGGATTCCCAGGCTTACACGTCTGGACTCCATAACCAAGATCCATAATGGCTCAGTGTTTTTCAAGAACCTGTGCACTCTGAGGTCGGCAGTCCGTGGAATTCTCGCAGTTTTTGGAAGACAAACGAGCAAAACCAACAGCATTTGCAGGAGGTTCAATAAGAAAAGGAAGTGCTCTCTTCCTTTGACTGAAGCAATTAACAAAATGCTGTATTTTTTAAAAATTTGTATACTAATCATGGTTCAAAACTGCACAGAAGTCTGATGTAGGCAGACAGTAGGGGAATACCTTTTATATTCATTTATGTATACAATAATGTAAGATGCTTTTCCTGAAAATTACATAAGACCTATTGAACCTTTCTACTGTACGTATAACTGACCTACACATAGTGTATGCCAGAATATTTAAATTGTATGTGAAATTTATGTTTTAAAGACTATCAAGGGTACATTGACAAAGGATTTCTTGTAATGAAATGTCTCTGAAGTATGTTCTAAATATTAGTTTTTTCCTTTTTAAACTTGCAAGATTTTATCTCAATTTTTAGTTGTATCCACCCCCTGCATTAACTTAAGAGAACATTTTATGTTTCTATTTGTAGTTATGATGCTTATTATAGACAAGGATATACTAAGTACATAAGAATTAGTGTATTGTATATTGCTATCTTCAAAGTAGTAGCTCAGATTACAAGAAACAGGCATCAAAAATTGAGCAGACAATGAAATCACATACCATTCTTTTTGGTGAATTAGTAGAGATTAATAGTATAATTATCTCTTATGTATGAAAAGAATATATATTCTTTTGTAGATGTGTATGTATATTATTTCCCCTTCTTTCTTTTCTTCCTTCCTCCATCCCAATTGTTCTTTCCTTTTGAGCAGCTTTTTCTCCTCTCATTTTCACAATATGTGTTGCATTTTATACATTTTGTATATTTTGGGTCTTGTTTACTGTCTGAGTTTCTTACAGTAGGGAGACAATATGATGTTTACATATGCAATCTGATTTATTTCACTTATGAGTATGGTCTCAAGTTGCATCCATTTACCTATAAAAACCTTGAGTTTATCCTTCTTTATAGCTGAATAGCTCTCCACTGTATAAAAATACCACATTGTTTTTATTCATTCCTTGGTTGATAAATCTTTGTGTTGTTTCCAAGATTTATCTATTATAAATTGTGCTGCTATAAATGTGAGTGCACGTATATTGCTGTGGTATGATGTTTTTAATTCTTCTGGGAGCAATTACTTTGAAAATAACAATATACAATATATTAACCACTGTTAATCTCCTATTATTTTGTTTTGAAATTCTGTGTCTTCATTTTAATCTTTTTTGGATTTAAAAATTAAAAAAAAGATTTAGTGTAAGGATGTATAGGAAACTCATTAATGCCTCAGTTCTCTTTGTTGCCCTTATTGAAAGGTATATGTTTCAAGATTTTCTTCTTGATCTTTGCAAAGTATTCTGAGATGCTTACAAAAGGTTAATTTTCTGTGTCTTTTTTAAACAAACAGATGAATTCTAGCATATTTGACTGTGAAGCAAATACCTAGTAACAAGATACTATCTACCTAGGAGATTTCATTTTGATATAAATGTATTTTCCAAAACATTTAGGTTTTAGAATGCAATAAAAATTGTGCTTTAAAAAGTTTGATTATGTTTAAAAAATCACAATTACAGAAACAGTGGTTGGTCAGGCTTATGAACTAGTTGACAGAAGAGTTATGACCCCTGAGTATGTGTTCTAATTGGTATCTTGGAATAATCATATGTTGCCATGTCATGGACTCTCAGCCCTTTACATAGGCAAAAATCTCACATATTAAATATGCAAATGCTAAGCACTTTTCTCTGTTTTTAATCAACCAAGGAGAGGAAATTAGTTCAATTCATAGTATTTGACATCTATACTTGTATGCACCTGTTTAAATTTTTAAATCACTATAGGTGGTTCATTTTTAAAGAAGAATAAAATTTGAATAAGATACAAAGTTTGATTACATTATTCCCATCATGCGTAGTTACAAATGATAAATGTAAGTCTTCAAAGATTCAGACGTATTGCACATTGAGAAATCAGTGACAATTTAAGAACAAGAGAAAGAAAACACATCTTAATTCACAACAGTAAAAAGGGTGTTTTTGGTTTTTTTCTCTGATTTCTCCCTAAATGAATGTTTTTTTCTGATTCTGAAACCACTTGCATTAGAATCACTTGGAAGTTAAATTTGGGGAGGAGAGACTGTAGAAATTTGCATGCAGTGGGAGCTAACTGAGACACACTAACCATTTGAAAAGTGCTCTGGGAAAATGAAATATAAATGCCAGTTTTCCACTACTGCTCCAGTTTCTTATTGTTCTTTTTATTCCCTAGAAGACAGGTAAAAATATCCTGTGTTAAATTAAGGTAAACCAATTTGGATGAAGGAAAAGTTGGAAGATTTACATTACCTGACTTCTCAGCTTTTACTGTAAAACTACAGTCACTAAAATGGTAAGATATTGGCAGAGGAATAGACACACATATTAGTGGATTATAAGAGAGAACCAAGGCATTGATTCACATAAATTTGCCCCACAAATTTTGAAAAAATTCAAATCAATTTAATACAGAAAATATACACTTTTCAACAAATCATGCTGAAGCAATCAAATGTACACAGGCAAAAAACAAAACAAAACTGAATCTCAAACATGCTATGAAACCTACTTCAAAGTATATAATAGATTTTAATGTAAGATGTAAAACTCTAAAACTTTTAGGGAAAAAAGTCATAGCAAAACAATTTTTAGAAGGTAAGTAATTGCACTTCAGCCCAAAAGCACAATCCATAAGGAAACTGGCTTTCCACTGTTGTAACCTAACTCACACGCCGCCATTCTGTTCTGTATGCGCCGCAGCCTTTGTTCTAAATTGAACTTTGTATTTCCTGTATGTCTCCTGCACAACCCCCAGTGCTTTGTTTCCCATTGATTCCCCAACATAGCCCACCCAGAGCTGTGTCCCCAGAACAGGCCTAACCACAAGCACAGCACTCTGACCCTAGGCAAACAGCAGGCTGTCCTGGCCCTCCAAGAATGTGCAGATGTGCTGATGAGCAAATCTTCCTGTAAAAAAAATAAGTCTGTCTTTTGGGAAAACTTGCCCTTTGCTTCCCCACACCTTTGCAGTTTTTCCCTTTATAAACCACTCCAAATCTTAGCCTAGTTACACAGCAGTGTAAATTCCACCTGCACTCTGTGTTGCTTGGTACCAGCCAAAATAAAGCACTCCTTTTTCCTTCAAGATGTCTTGGCTTTTTATCTTTTTTTCATAACTTTTGATTTTTGATTTTTGGGGTACAATATCCACAAGCCAAAAATTAAAGCTAAACCCATTAAAACTCTGATCTTTCAGTAAACTAAAATCCAAATGGATCAAAGATCTACATATTAAAGTAGAGACTCTAAATCTGCTAGAAGATAGACTCTTGAGATACAGGTGTAGGCAAAGACTTTATGAACAAAATCTCATGTGTGGGAAATAGTGCAAAGAATGAATAACTGGGATCTCATTAAAACTGTTTTTAATAAGAAAAAGAAACCACCAACAAAGTGAAAAGACTACTCACAGAGTGCAAAATAACTTTTGCCAGTTGCTTTTCAGACAAAGCATTAATATCTACAATGTATAAAGACCCCCCCAAAAAATCAGACCACCACCAAATTTAAAGACCCAGTCAAAAATGGGCTTCTGAAATGAGTAGATATTTCTTAGATGAAGACAAAGAAATGGCAAATAAATATATAAAAGTGTTCAACATTACCAGTAATTTGAAAGATGCAAATTAAAACAGCACTGAGATTCTATCTCACTCCAGAAAAAAATGGCTATTGTCATGAAATTAACCAATTACAGATGCTGATAAGGATATAGGTGAAAAGGCACCTTTCTATAGAGACTCTTTTCCCATCTGTGCCATGGTTTGGGAAGTTTATATTTGTAATTCCATGGAAAGGTTATTGGAATCCCAGTGAGTTAATTCCAAGCTACTGCCTCCAGTGCAATTATGGAGAGAATAAAGACACAGACACACGTTTATGGTTAAGGGCAGCCAAGGAATCCTGAGTCTGGTCCAGATGAGAGTTCATGGAATAAAACCTTGACCCAGGATCTAATGCAGGTTTTACTAATTTGTGAAGAAGAGAGAGCTAAGGATGAGTGACCATGAAAATGGTAGGAATTATGTGAGTACTGTGAGCTGGATTAGCTAGGAGGCCAGAAAGTATGTGGAGAGAAGGGTATGTACAAAGTCCGATCTGCATAACACAATTGTAGAAATGAATGTTTAGGGAGCAGTGCCTCAACTCTCATGTGTAAACCTTTTCTGACTTCGGAAATGATAGCCTCTTTTCTTGAGGATCAGACTCAGCTGACAGCCTGGAGCTGTGTGGCTCTGCTATCCTATTGGACTCAATCATTTAGAGGGTGACACTGAAGTGAGGAAGCAGGACTGTTGCTTGGCTTCAAAGATTATACATCAGTATTTCAGATAGTCCCATTTATATTGCTTAGAGCCAACTGAAGGGAAAAGGAAATCACTTAGCCAGCTCTGCACAAGTCAGTATGTGATGTTAGAGCCAGGTTTAGCAAAAGTAGAAATAACTGCTCTGCATTCAAGGAGAGCCATCCAGGCGGTCTTTTGCACTTTTCCCCACTGATGATGGGAGTATAGATTGGAGTGACTAAACTATGGAAATTAGTGTGAAGAGTCCCCAAAAAATGAAAACTAGAGGTTCCATTTGACCTAGCAATTCATATTCTTGGTTTCTTCCCAGAAGAATTAAAAGCATCATACTCTGGCAATCTATCCACATCTGTGAACATGGTTTGTAATAGCTAAATCTTGGATAGCTCAAATGTCCATCAACTAATGAATGAGTAAAGATGTGCATTTTTCTATACAATGGAGTACTACCCTGCCATAAAGAAGGATAAATTTGAGACATTTGCACCTAAATGGGATGTACTTTGTTACCATACTCTTAAGTGAAATAAATCAGACAAACATGCTCAGGTATTGCCTGGTTTGTCTAGTGTGAGAAGCCAAAAGTGTAAATAAGTAAAAAATGTATAATAGATACAGAGAAATAGGAAGAAAAAAATCAAATGGTAAGAGAAATGGGGCAGTGGGGGAGAAAAACAAAGTGAATTGATCAAAAAAATGGAAGCAAAGCTTTTGCAAATAAGGAGGGCAGAGGGTTGGGGAAAAAAGAATCAAAATATATCATGCACAGGCACAAATTCCTTATGATGAATGTGTTCATCATGTATATCTGAAATGTATCAATACAATTAGTTAAAAATAATAAATTTTATGTACAAATATGTTAGTTACTTTTCTGTCATTGCTGAGACAAAATGCCCAACACCTGAAGTTAAGAAACAAAAGGTTTACTTGGCCTACAGATTGTAGAGGTTTCAGTCAAAAATTGGCTGGCCCTAAGGTAGGATGGCACACAGCAAGGGGGCAGCTAACTGTTCATGATAGCAGAAGATAGCAAAAGTACCAGGAGCAAAATGGTGAAACCAAGCCCTTCCTGCCCCTTTTATTTTATCCAGACTACAGGGAGTCGGGTGGTGCCAGTTCAATCAGTGGACTGGGTGGTGCCAGCAATCACCCAGTCTTAATTCCAGCACCCCTAATGCCCACATTGTACTGCAAATCAGGCGCAAACTCTAGATTAAGATTACCTCCAAGAAACCTGCTCCCCATGACTGAATGGGGCTTTGGAGGACATCCAAACACAAACCATAACACCCAGTTTCCTTATTGACATCTGTCATAAATTAAAGTTTCCTAAGCATTAACTAGATCCATGAGGTCATTTGTTAATCTCTTACTACCCTACATGGCAAGGTTGAAGGAGTCAAGAAAACTAATTTGTAAACATGTTCTTAAAGAGACAAAAGTGATAATGAAATGAATGTAGTTCATATTGCCAAGTTCATATTTCATGTTTTATACTTCTCAAAACATGCTGCATTAAAGTATAGTTTTAAAATGTTTCATTCATTTCCTAATATGAAGGTTTCTTTAACTTGAAATAAGGCTAGTGGAATTTAATTCATTCCTTTGTGATAAAAAACAATTGTTAGCTTTTGTTTAACAATTTTGCTTTTTCTAGGAATCCTCAGGTTGAAGATATGGGTATAAAACATAAGCATTCAGTCTAGTCATAATCATTTTTTTACTTGCTTTTTTTCATAGCTTCAAAGTTTAAAAAGAGATATGCATCACTTATTTGTGTTAGTGTATGGCTTTTAATTCCCTAAAACAGGCACCTATTTGATCATGAGGACAATTATTTTGTTTTCATTCTTAAATTCTACAAAAGCAGCCTGTGTTTTCTACTCCAGCAATTGAGTTAGCTATTCAGTGTTTTGACTTGCATAAATGACTGATGAGCCCCATGGGTTTCTGCTCAGCCTATAACAGAAGTGTTAATATTCACACTCTAAACTCTATTAATACTGTAAAATACCAGTAAATGACAACGTATATCAGAGTGTGCGATGTGATCTATTACACAGACAATGTATAGTTTTCTTAGATTAAATCATGTCTTTAGTGTATGTGATAATTAAAGGTCTTAAAATTGCTGTGAAACAAAGGGTTTTTTTATTAGTACATGTTTGCAGTACATAATGTTTTCATTTCCTGTGTGGAGTTAACAGATGCACATAACTCCTTTTTATGTCTATTTTTACCCTTACCCAACCCTTTGCTCCTCTTGATACCTTCCCTATTTGAAAAAGACCTATTACATATTTTTATTTTGTTTTGTATAAATAATTTGGGTTTCTCATATAAGAGAAACCATGTAAGCTAATGTGCTTTTTAAAGTTTTAAGAATAAAAATTCCCTTGGAATGTTTGAAAATGATTTACTGGTTTAGTTTTTATCCCTTCTTTTTGAATCAACACTGAAAGCAATGTAAGATTTAATGAAATCTTACATTTTCATATAAATTCTGCTAGATATTGCTTCTCAAACAAAGTTTTATTAAATTGACAACCTTTCAAGCTGTCTGCTATGGTTTACAACTAAAATGTTCCCCAGCTTTGTGTCCAGAGGAGTGACTTTGAAATGAGTCACTGTTTTGTTACAAGGTGGGCCTTCTCAGAGAGGTGGATCACTGAGGGATGACAGGAAAATGTGTATCCCTGTGTTTCGCTCCATCCTATTCTGTTTCCTGGCTGCCAGGAATGAGTAACTTTCCTCTGCTGTTCTTTCCACCAAACCTTGTCTGCGATAGAGCTAGCTGATTATGGATCAAACCATATGAAACTGTGGGCCAAAATAAAACTTTTCTTAAACTGTAGATGTCAGCTATGTTACACCAGTGATGGGGAAGTAACATACCATCAAAGGCAGCTAGAAACAAGGCAGCTAATATCTCAAAGAATACACATCAGTATCCCCAGAAAATCTGATCTAACACTTTTCCTGGAAAGCATGTGGAATAGATATCTGAAGAAAAAGTAGAAAGATGGAGTCTGCTAAATTCTCACTGGGCTAAAAATAAATTTAGGCATTGTCAAGCTGCCAGGGTTTAAGATTTGATCATCATGAAGGCAAAAAGCTATGAAAAGTAATATGGCATTAAAATTTTATAATTATGTCACAATGCATCACATCTCCTAAAGAGCAAGTTCAAAGAGCAAGAGACAAAATGAAAAGCAGCTTTTTTTCTGGCAATTAATCAGAAAATTCCTCATCTTATAGACACTAAGAAGAACAAACAAGCCAATTTCAGCTAAGAAACAGTCTTAATTAGCACAATAGACTTTCATTGGTGGTATCGACAGCCATATTTCAAGATTCTGGTAGTAAAGAATGGACAGCCTTAACCAGAGTATGACTATGTGTTCATATTTTATACTTCCAGTAGGACAAATTCACTTTCTATGAAGGGAAATGGTGTGATTTCATTTATAAAGCATAGCATTTTATCCAAAATGATCACACACAAGATGTGAAAATAAAATTATTAAAAACTAAGTTAACTGACATAATATAAACACTGAGGTACAGAAGTTTTCATGTGAAAATTTTATTGACAGTGTCATTAATATATTTGAGAAGCTTTAAAAATATTTCCTCTAAACGACTGGATTTATTAAAAATAATAAAGTAAAACTCTTAAATCTGAAGGACAGGATAAATGATATTAAAAGTACATTAGGTGAACAAGTTGATAGATTACACGTATGGTTGCTAAACTTGATAATCTGTAAATAATACTAAGATTAAAGCTGGAAGTAAAACCCATGTAGGAATAGCTAGTAAACTACAGACCCAAATAGCACAAAATGTAATGAATGATATCCCAAATTTATAATTGGACTTCTTAAAAGAGGAGAAAGGGATTGGAACAGAAACAATCTTAATATATGCATTTGAAATATTTTCAAAAAAAGAGAAAAGATATCAAACCATAGCTTCAGGAACAGTGTAAGGACAAGGAATTATATCTTTAAAGATCACAATAGTATTGTTTAAAATGAAAAATAAAGAGAAAATATTTGTAACTAGCCATATAAATTGTATATTAACTTCTAGGGCATCAAACAAACAAACAAAACAAAACAAGAATGTCCCTGTTTTAGAAGAAATTATGTGAGATTTTTCCAGCCCACTAAAAGGAAACAAGTATCCAAGTGAAATTTTATATTCAGTCTTAAAAAAAAAAAAGTAAGTGAAGCACTTCTGGTTTCAGTTCCAGATGAAGAACTGCAAAGAGCAACTCTCCACATTCTCAAGAAAAAGCCAGGGAAACTGCATATTGTGGGCTTTCCTTGAACACTTTGGAGAATAGAGTCTGCAGGAGAAACAGAATCCAGCCCTTTGTGTACCTGGAACTGTGGTTGCCATTGTTGGCTAGAAGTGCCATACAGGCTCAAAAGAAGACTGAGACGGACATTCTGAGTGAAGTATGAGGTGTCAGCTGTGCGCAAATGTGTATGAAATCTCTTAAACCCAGATGTGATTGAGAGGGTTCACCGCTTTGACGGAACTGCACCAAGATTAGAAAGACTTCTGAGGGAGCTTCCCACATGGTGCTATCTCAAGAGGTTTAAGGGAAGCAAAACTGACATTCCTCACAATATATAATGACAGCTGTATATCAGTTTCTGCTTGAGGTTCCCTTTGTGTTTGGGGAGCTGATTTTGTTACTCTGACTTTCTGCATGCCTCGTAATGCTGTGTCATTACAACTGGCTTCCTGCGTGGGAAAGGACAGACTAAAGTCAAGATATATTACTCCTGGACGTGGTCCAACTTTTCCTTCTACTAGATTCTGATGTAGTTGTTGAAATCTACTTGCAACTGTTGCTACTTTGGTTCTTCCATCTGAAAATATCTAAAGCATTTTCATGCCGTTTTCTTACTGTGGAGATCTGAAGTAATGGTGATAGCTGCTGGGTTAGTTGGGAGATTTGTTGTCACTATGGTTATACCAGTGTATGGAGGCTCCAGAGTCTTCTAATAATAACATTTTTTTAAATTACATTTTAGTTACCTTAGCTTATTTTCTCAATGTTTGTTTGCAAGTTTTTTTTTTTTTTTTTTTTTTTCCCTTTCCATCTACTGCCAGTACTCTGTTCACTGGTGAGACATAGCACTGTATGTCAATTTGACTGGGGTCAAGTGCCCAGCTATGAAGTCACACATCATTCCACATGCTATAGTTTATAGATAAACTTAACATTTAATTTGGTAGTCTTTTTAAGAAAAACATGCCGTCCTTCATTATGTGATGGGTCTGAACCAATGAGTTGAAGTTCAAACAGAACAAGAGTCCTGCCTGATCCAAAAGAGGAGGGATATGGCAAACAGACAGTTTTAAGATTTCAATTGCAACATCTCTCCAAGTCTCCAGCTTGGCAGCCTTCTGACTTGAGCTGCGGATTGTAGACTTGCTCACCTCCATAACTGTGTGAGTCAATTCTGAGAAGCATATTACACTTGATTCTGTTTCTGTGGAAAACTATGACTGATACAGCACTGAACTCTTGCTAGCCTGGTGTGGAGTGTAAAATGGAATGTGCTATTGTAATTTAGTCTTGGTCTCAGGCAAGTCCCTGGGTGTCATCTGTCCTCAGTGTTGCACCTCTCTGCAGTTGTATTTCTCTGTCCACCTTACATTTCTGTCCCTCCTTCTGGGATAGTTGTTTGCTTTTTTGTTCCTTTGCTTTTGGTACAACACACTTACTTCAATGTCCTAGTGCTGGTAATATGTGCTGATTTTGATGCCATGTAAAAAGTCTCATTTTCCAAAGAAAGGGACAAATGGAGTGGCAACCTCCCACCGTAGCTGCTGCCCTTTTCCAAGTCTGTCACATAAACCATGTTTTCTTTAGGCCTTAGCCTTCAGTTCTTTACACGTTCTGTAGGGCGAGTGAGAAAGGTGCCCAGACGCTATGGACCAGCCTGGGTCTGTGTCCTCAGTCCTACATATTGTCTCACCAATGCAGCTTTGATATCAACCAATTCATAAATCTTACTGAATAAGCTCTTCTTTTTTGTATTCAGTTGCTTCATAAATCATTGCTTGTTCTTAATCTTTTTTGCAAGCATTTTCTTGGATCACGGGCCACTTTCTCATCATGTCATTGCAATTCAAAGGGGGGTGTGAAATTTAACTTTCTTTTTCTATGTTAGATTAGAACCATTACTTTTTTTCCTTTACTCTACCTCCTTGAGAGACGCCAGATGTCAATAATGTATTTTCATTCAGAGGCTTGGACAATTGGAACATCATTTGTAAAATCTGTATATCACATTGACTTCAGAGGAAAACATCCAATTAACTTATCCAAATTACTTAATTTTACTGTAGGGAAAGGCTTTCTAATTACGATTCAAAATCTAGATGCAGAAACGGAAGATAGATGCATTTGGATTCAGAAACAATTTCAAATCTTTGCACTGTAAAAACTGACATAAATTATTAATGAAAACTGACAAAACTTCTAAAAACTTCTGAAACATATAAAGTAGTTAAAGTGAGACAGCGGTATTGATACAGCACATGGATTCTAGATTCTTGTAGACCGTGAACAAAGAATTAGAAGAGCATACAGTGATAAATGAAAAGCAGTTACATTTATTACAGATCACTGGAATGTGTGCTGAGGGCAGGTCTGTGCCAACGAAAATGTGGCACAAACAAAAAAAATAGTGTCAGGACAAAGCAAAGTAAAAGCACTCCAATAACGTACTCTTTCTGATATTAAAGCAATTGCACCACTAACTGGATCCCTCTCACCAGATCTCTAGTTAGGAGTGACAGCAATAATGGATCCAACATTGAATCCTCCTGAGACAGGTGCTTTCCACAAGGTCCGCGTTCCAGACTTCACCTTGACTGAATTACATGCGGGAGATGCAGTTCCCATTTATGAACGATTTGACAAAGTCAGAGTGAGGAAGAAGGTCAGGCTATGAGGTCTTACACACAAAAGTGGCCTTGAGTGTGGATCAAACTGAAGTAGGCAGAGTAGAGGAGAATTGTTTTCCAGCCCCATTGTGCTACCTGTAGTGAAAGTACTACAAAAAAATCGAGGATTGATGGATCAAGAAGCAAAACCCTGATGAAAAACTAGAGAAAAAGACATGGTCTGTCAATTCAATGAAAAAAAAATGATGCAAAAAATAGATTTTGAAAATATACATGTTTTCAAACTTACTCATATTTAAAGAAACAATCAAGATGGCAATATAATACTAATTCTTAAATGTCATTTTGGAAAAATTTTAAGTGCATGAAGAGATGGTATTTGGGGCTATATTATCAAGCATTCACAATTATGGAATTTGACAATATCTAACAAAGCTGCACATGAATTTCTTTTGACCAAGAAATTCTCTGTTTCTAGGAATTTACTCTGAGGATATTTCTTCCATGCAGTGAAAATATACTTGAGCAAGGTCATTATAGAACTGTTTGAAATTTAAAGTACTGAAATGTAACATCTATTTACAAGACAAGGTGAATAAACAATGTTTAAAGTAGTTTAAGCTTTAAAACTAAGGACAAATGTCCTAACCAGTAATCCATACCCTGTTGGAATTCAGATAACATTATATTAGAAAGTCCTTACTTGAGTTGTGACTATTACAATCATTTTCTATGATCTCAATTAACATTGTAAGTTTTACTAATTAAATTCATAAATGTTGTATGTGCATTAAGATTAGTGAAATCTTTAACATGATTCCTATAACGATGGAAACTAGATCAGACTCTCTGGAGATAGCTGGTATCATGCACAAAGAGGATATAGAATTTGAGTGAGACCTCTACAGAACACGGTTTTAAAGATTTTAGAAACGAAAATACCGAGATGGATAAAAAAAAAAAATCCTCCAACACTCACCAGCCTGTGCTCCAGGCAGATCACGTGATTTTGATTCTACATGACTTTTTAGTCATAGATTTTTGGAAGTTTCTTTGCCTGCTTTTGATTATAAGAATTGGAGAATCCAGCCTCTTTTATGTGTTATTTCTGCATTAAATAAAAATGTCCTGAGCCTATTATAAAGTGAAATATAAAATGAAGTTTCTGTGATCTATCATTTTAATCCTTAAATGGTAGATTATGAGGGATTTACAGTTTTTCATGTATTTTGTACTTGTGATAAAAATTTAAAATTCAGAATTTTAATAACCCATATTCTCATTATCCACAATTTTAAAATATTCATGTTTTACAATGTTTGTTTTATTGTTTTTCCTTTTTGGGAAACAGAATACTAGTAACATGAACTTTCTCTTGTGATTCCTCCGAATTAATTTACCTTTCAAAGAGACAGACATTCTCTTGAACTTTATCAGCAATATCAAGTTTATATGTTCATATTTTTGCCACACGCTTGTGTATAAACCAGAAAAGTGCAGAAGAAGCCTATCAACTGGCCAGTGATTAAGCTACTCACTTGATTAGCATATAGTCGTCTTTGTCTTAGCATTGGTTTTTCACATCTTGCTAATAATGTATAGTAGGTTTATAAACGTGGATATTTCTATCCTGAATTCATTTATGTCATATATAGTTCACTTTAATTTATATACTTTAATTATTAAGCATGTGTGAATACAAATAAATAATAAGTACTTATAAGTTTGATGTTTTGAAATTTCTGAAACATCTTAAGTGTGAGAAATTCACTTATTTTTATTTTGAGAAAAAATATACAAATCTCATAAAACAATTTTACTTGGATTGGTGTAGAAATATTTTAAAATTCTTGCTTTAAAGGAAATAAACTTGAAGTCAGATATAAATACAGATACAGTGGAGTCTAGTATAAAATAGAACAGAAGACTGAGTAGAATTCCAAGAAATACTCAACAAACCAGTTTCTAAATCCTAGACCTACCTATTTAAAAATAAATACACATAATTCTATCTTTTGAAATTAAGCAGTATATATATGTACATATATAATTTTAAGGATGTTCTAGTTAACAATTGTTTTTTTCATTAAGCAAAAAATCATAGTCAACGTAAATATAAAGCTGGTTTGAATTAAAATTTTCTTTTTAAATAGCTGTTTGTTTTCTAGTTTTAGGTTGAAACATTCTTATATTTATAAAGGAAGTCTGCATGAAATGTATACTTTTAATTTTACATGCTTAGATTTTTTTAGTTTTATTTTTTGATTTTGAAATGGTATTAAAATAGCCCTGTATATTTTTATATTGAATAATTCTAGTCTATGACAGTGCTATCAATCTGAGAAAATTGCTCAGAGGTATTTTATCTGTTTTTTCTATCTTTATAGCTATTCTGTGTATCTCTTCTGTCATAGCTTACCATAACACTTATTTTTATAAGTATCTAATTCACTCAGCTAAATTTTTAAGGTCTGAGGCAGACATTTGTGACTTTGTTAATAATTTTGATTGTTTCTCCATCATTTCTCTATTAGCATAGTCACTTTCTTGTCCTATAATAAATTAATATCATTTGATAATTGTACTTTCAAAAACTTACATAAAATTTAACACAGTTATCCTGTTTTATAAGGAACTACATTGTACCACTAATTGTTTACCTTTTCATTCCTAATATTTAGTAATTACTTTAATTTCTTGATTTTTACTCTAAGAAATTTGCTTACTTTATTAATCTTTTAAAGTAAATACATTTGATTACATTCACTTTTGGTCTTGTACTCACTTTTTAATATTATTTTGTGAATAACTAAATTTAATAAGTAGCATATTTTCAGTCACTCATCTATTTTCTGTGTACTTGTAGAGCAATACTGCATTTTAAATTCAGAGTTAGCTACATCCTTAGTATGGACTTGCAGTACTTTAACATTATTATTGAAGTATATTTATTTATTGTGTACTTTTCTCCAGAAACCTTTCTGACTTGGGGTAACCAATGTTTTCTTAAAAAAATACACGTGCTGATCATTGTGACACTTACTGTGCTTTGAGAAGAAACAACAAGTGAGGAAGAACATGAAATAAAGAATTTTGTGATTCTATTAAAAATGATGAATTTTGGAATATATAAAGTGCAGATCAAGTGTGACAGTGTGGTAAGGGCCTGTAAATGGTTGGACAATGCAAAATCACATAGGAATAATGGAGTATACAGCAGTGAAAAGATGAAGTGCGAGTAAAGAACAGGAGAAGATAAAAAATTTGGTGAAAGGAACATGTTAGTTACACTTATGCTACGAACCTTTTCTGTACAGATAAATGGAGGCAAAGAAGAACTGGAGATGCCCTGAGAGGTTAGGCTGATTCCAAATTGGAAGTAGACATATTTACCAATATAGAATTTGCATATCAAGAGTGAATTATTCAGACTTTAAAAACTTTTCCAAATTAAGTCAGCGAATTAGTCATCCTTGAAGAAAAAAATGTGTTGAAAATGAATCAAACTGTTTTGAATTCAATATTTTATGTGCTCAATATGAAGCATCTAGCTTGAAATGTGGAATAGTGGGTATTCACCAGGAGTTCAAGAGAGATCTACATTTTTCAAACATATTTGGAATTTTTGAACATAGTGATGGCATCTAAAACTATCTGAATTAATGGAATCATCAAAGAAAACATTAAGAGAAAAGATGACTGAAGCAGGGCCCTAAGGAATTTTAACACTAGAATTTGGGTAGGAGAAAAGAAATTATCAAAAAAGATTTGGAAATGATAACCATTGAGATGGAAGGAAAATCAATAGCCTAGTGTTGTGGAAATAAAGCATAGAATGTTCACCAAAGAAGGACGTGAGGCATGACATGTGAGAAGTGTTGAAAGTGATCATTGTATTAGGTAATAAAAGGTGACTGTCAACCTTCACTAAGAATTTTACACAGTGGTTCTGATATGAACCAAAACATAGGGAAAATTTGGTGTGAATTATGGCACACAAATGAAACAGTTCAAAGAATGGTTGCAGTGGGGCAGTAGAGTGAATGACAAAGTCAAAGAAGCCTATAACTACCCAGTACCGTACATGGACTCAAAATCATAGAAACATACAATAATTGACGCTTGGGGGCTGAGGATTTAGCTCAGCGGCATAGTGCCTACCTTGCAAGCACACGGTCGTGAGTTTGATCCCCGGTACCGATTAAAAAAAAAAAATTGATGCTTGTGATGTTTAAGAGTAAGTGTAACCATAAGAGAAAGTGGCTAAAGTAGGGAAGTGGACAAAATCATTAAACGAGCAGAGTTCAGGGATCTGAATGGCGAGAGTGTTGGATGGACTATTTCTTTACACATTAAAATTGCTAACAATGACAATGATGACAAAAGTATCTGAGACAGCTAACATTATTAGAAAATTAAGAATGATATCTTGCGCAAGGCATGTGATGACATAATAAGGTGTTGTCATTGAGAATCAGAGTTTGGCATTTCAGGAAAGGTAGTCATATTATTCATTTTTTGCTTCAAAACCAATTAATTCCAACCTTAGCTTCTTAAGTACATAATAAATATTTATTATTTGAAGTTTTTATTGGTTGGAAATTTGAGAATAATGTTGCATGATGGTGATTTAGCATTACTTCAATGATATACATTGTTAAATGTAATGAGCTCTATATTGAGGTATATAATTTTTTCAGTTCATTTGTAATTTTAGTGACCAGAGTGGAAATTCATATCCCAGAAAATTACTTTAACAAAGATGTGAAAAACTGAGCTCAGGAAAGTTGCTAGTGTAACTGCAAAATATCCAGATATTTACCATTATGATAGTCTGAATTAATATGTGTGTCAAAATTATATTTGGATGTGCATTATAGAGTTTATAATAATGCAATAAATAATACAGCAAAATTACAAATAAGAATAATCACATTTATTTTATTCTATGAAATAAGAGATCTATGTAAAATTTTGTGTTAGTCTATAAGAAAATGTTTTTCTTGCATTTAGCTAACTTTGACAGTGAAAAAGTGAAGGCATACACAGAAATTTTAGTACAGGGGATGTCAGCATTCATTAGCAACTGAAATGTAGTATAATGAATTTCAGCAAGTTATACATAAGGTGTTCATTTTCTAGAGAGAAAGCGAATATGCATATTCAATTGGAAATTCTACACCATGGAACACAATTCTGAAATAAAAGGAAATGGTATTATATGAAATTCAAGTCATTTTGACTAAGAGAGATAAAACAGAGGCAATTTCTAAGTAAGAGAAAGCAGTTAAAGCTCCCTTAGAGAACTATAACTTACATGACTGGCACTTAAAGAGAGATAATAATTTGTGTAGACACTGAATTTGGCAGAGCTGTGGGAATAATACATCTTTTCAATCTCAAATATTATTTCATTGTTGATGGTGAGTCTTTCCTGCAGTATTAACTATTCTTACTAGTTTTCCTCAATGACCTTGGCTTCCATGTGGGAAATAATGAGGCCCATCTTCCTTTGTCTTGAAGGGTTTGATAATGTATCTCAGTGGGACGTCAAGGAAAAATGCCCTCATTGTGACTTGAAAGCTGTATCCTTTAAATAAAAGAACCAATGCTACATTAGGCAGATATGAAATCAACTGAAACCAATGAGAAATTTTTTGATAGCAGAATATTTTAGAATTCTATAAAATAGCCTCATTTCTCTTTCCTTCCAGTGGAATTTTAAGAGCAAATGCACACAGGTCCCTCTAAGACAAAGACAACACCTAATATGGTTTTCTTCAAATTTAACACATTCATTTTTATAATTACATGCAGATGTTATCCTACAATTACATCCCATTAAGTACCTTACCTAGTTGCCAAGTCAGTAATTACTAAATCAGTAGCTTTTGATTATCAAATTGTTTTCTGCATAGTCTTCAGATATTCCACTTTGAAACTTAACTTTTTGGGACCTCTTGTCTCTCCCAGTACACTAAATGCCCTATTGACTACCTTTTCTGAAATCAAAATGTGTGACTATACTACCGAAGTGCCTTATAAATTGCCTATCTGTGAGATGAGCTAATCTTATTTTCACAGGATGCTCATGGAGGATGTTTTCTTAACCTACCTAAGGAGTAAAAACCCTTTCTCATCATTCCCCAATGAAATAGGCCATGTATCTATCCCCCAGTACTTATAAGAAAGGAAGAGAACTGAAGAAGTTTTGGGTAACTCTATTGAACATGTCACATTTTCTAAAAGCCATTTGAACCATGTCACCAGAGGTAGATTAACAGTGAAGATAACACAATGCAAACTGTCCCTTCAAAGGGACACTGAGAGGGGTCCTATGAAAGTGTGCACACTGACATATCATTTTTTTAAATTTGCAGTAATACATTGTTTCAGTTCTTATTCTTTAAAGTAACTTATTCAATTGAATAGGGTTCAGGTTTTACAAAATATTTAATGGATTGGGGCAAATTTTGAGCATTCATAAACATTAGAAAAATGACTCCTCTCCCCCATACATGTCACAAAACTTTGGAGCACTGTTTGGATTCTGAAAAATGACACCCAATATATTTGATACCCATCCTCATTGAGACTAGTATTATGTAACAGAAATCTTAAAATACATAAATATCTTAACGATGTACAGCTTTATGTTTGAAAAAGTAATTCAGTCAATCTGAAGCATGAATAACTGGGAGTAAATACTACATTCCTTACAACAAATGTTGCTCCTTGGAGCTCATAAAAGGATTATTCTCAGTGATGAAATAAGCAAACAAAATAACAAAAAGTGGCATCCAATTCTGAAAGCAAAAGCAAAAGACAAAAAATCTATAGCAAGCTGAAAAGAAGACTGGTTTTTAAAGTGCATTTTATATCATTTTACATGAAATGAAACACATGTCAATAAAATAGCTACTTAACTTTCAACTGTGTGAAAACTGAATTCTTCTTTTTAGAAATAAAGAATGTATCAAATGGTATTCACTTTATTTTCCTGTATGACAAACACTTTATTTTCTTTATGTTTTTTGTATCTCATGGTTACACACTTCTTTTGAGGCTATTGTTGATAGACAAAAGACAGCTTTTTCTGGTTTTGTATTTTTGCATGATAAGAAGCACCCTATTCCTACATGACAAAGAGTTGCTGATTTAAAGTAAGATGCATACAAAACAAAATGTATGTCATGACTTAAATTCTTGCCAGAAATGATAGTAGCTATCAAGATATACACTAAAAATATTTATTGAAAAATACAAGAAAGAAATCAATGTCAATATCATCAAAAATTATATGCAGCTTTAAATTAAGGAAAGAATATTTTGCTTAGGTTTAGATCTTGAAATAAATATTTAGATTTGCAATAGACTTGCTTATACTAAATTCCTTATCCTACCTGAGCCTCACTTTCCACTTTCTATAAAATGTCATATGTAAGGAAAAAAAAAAGAAAAAAAAGAAAAAAATGTAATGTGCTGTTTGTTTCTTTTTGTAAGAATCACTTTGGCTTATGTCTTATATTCTGTGTAACTGCTTTGAATATAATGATACATGGTATAAGGACATTTATTATTCTTTCATTATTTATCACATTATTATTGCTTATTATTATTATTGTTATTTTCATATGAAAGAATGGAAACTCAAAGGTAATGAAAGGAGGTGTCCGTCACTTACCTGCTCCAGAGAGAACCAAAGTAACACGGAAGGTTGCATTTGAGGTAAGCAACAACGGAATAACTTTGGAACCCAAAGCCTTGTAAGATTTGAAGACCTGACATGGCAAAATAAAAAATAGAACAAAATGCCCACCCAGTATTTATGATCTCAACTATCACATGAGTGGGAGTTTCTTTACAAAGGGAAAGGGTGTTAGTTAGCAAAAAGTTTCAGCCATTTCAGGATTTTCAGCTCAGTTACAGGAGCAACCTGGGGAAGCACAATAGATTCACTATGAGGAAGGAACTCACCTTATCTTCCCATCAGTTTCACGAGCTGAGGCAACTGCCGCAAGGTGCTATCCTGTAAAGGGAGGTCTTGTAATAGTCCCAACCCATATTGCACTCTGGGTCTGAATGATTTGCACATGCCCATCCCCAGGGCTCACTGAGAGTTTCTTAAATTAGAACAGGGAGCTGTGAACTCATGAGCCAACTGGATCCAAAAGGCAAATGTCACTTCAGAACTGAAGCAAGAAAAACACCTTGCTTCAGAGGAGAAAGATGTTTCCAGCATACAGGGATATACAATGTGCCATCTTCAAGGAATGAGAGATCACGGTACTTATTCTCACACAGGGCACTAAAAAAACCTCACGTGTTCCCATGGTGCTGTCAGGACTGCGTGTGGTACCCACGCAGATCTTCCCCACTGCCTCTCCCTGTGGGCAGTCGCATGTGGAGTCACACCACCGTCAGATCCGGGAACACCTCCTGCATGGTGGGCACCACGGAGCCACCAACGCGGTTCTCTGCAGCCACCGCCCCTTTGCATAGGGTCCTGCAACAGGCACCTTGAAGAATACACCAGGTTGTTTGCCATTGTTTCCCCTGCACTCCCTGCAGGCCTGTCCCACTGAATACTGAAGACAGGAGCTGCAGACCCCACATTGCCACCCCAGTACCAGATGCTAGCAGAGCTCACCCCAGTGGAGCCTGAGGCACCATAATTCTGGGCCACTGCTCCCACTGTTGGAATGGTCAACAGTGCTTATTTCACATCTATCACTATAGGAACCACACCCACCCAAGCCACTCACACGTCCCTACATTTGGGTGAACCTCAGAAATGGTGGGTTTCTTCAACACTGATGCAGCTCTTGCTGTGTCCAAAGCCATTAACTGTAACCAAAGAAGAGGGCATTACAACACCCAATATTGTCTATGAGACTAAAACCCCCAAACATATCTTCTGAACACTCACTTAGAATGCAAGACACTTAACAAAAATCATAGAGAAAACTGTTCGCAATAGGTACAAATCTCAGTGTAAGGACACAGGTATATATGAAAATGAGGATCCTTTAACGCATTTAAAACAACACAATGATTGCATTTAAAACAACACAATGATTTTCTGCTAAAGAAAATGATATAGGTGAAATACCTAATACAGGACTTATTTATTTATTTTATTAATACATATCTGTGGTACACAATGACATTTGTATGGGCAGTTGGTACATGTACATGATGATAAAAATCCTAAAAGTAAGGTTATAAGGAAACTCAAAGTGAGTCGAGAATATAAATGGATAGTGATTTTTTTGTTTATTTCTGTTTGGCTGTTGTTATTTTTACCCTTCTATTAATTTTGGTCTGAATTTGCTCTTACTTTTCCAGGTCCTTTATATGAGTGGTCTTCTATCCTTTTGACCCCAGGATCTAGTTTCCGGGAAGACAGTGTTTCCACAGAAGAGGTACAGAGGTACAGAGGTACAGATTCAAAAGAGCATGGAATCCTAAACCTCATGCAAGCACTGCTTGCAGTAGGGTTCACACTCCTGTCACACTCCTGCGACGGGAAGAAATGTCAGCTACGACTATGAATACAGATGAAGCTTTTATTCCTGCCTGACATACACTTACTGCTTATGGGCTGGTCCTATGGTTACTCTACTTATTTTACTGAGCAAGGTTAAATTGTGTGAAATGAATGTAAGTTATGATCTGGGTGTATTTCACCCAATTTTACTCACTCCCCATTTAAGGAACATTAGACAAGTACCCATTGAAGTCAGGGTTGGGGACCTTTGCTGTATATGATTGTTAAGATTTTTAATTCGAAAAAATTTTGTTAATTATTATGGACATTTAGTACTATTACTGCTTGCTTTATCCTATAAATTTGAATGGGTGGTTTTTCCATTTTTTTCTGTATCAAGAAATTTAAAAATTTTCCTTCTTATTTCTTCAGAAAAAGGTAAATAATCTTTGTATTAATAATATAATGAATAATTATATGACACCAAATTGGAAAACCTGCAAAATGAAACATTTGTGGATGCATATACCTTATCAAATGGAACTGGTTTTAGTGTATTGGCTGACATTTATTCATAATTTGAAATATGTCTTCTCATTGTCTTTTGGCCTATAAAGTTGCTGCTGAAAAATCAGCTGTTAGTCTAGCAGACATTCCTTTAAAGTGATTTGGTGAATTTCTGTTGCTGTTTTTGGGAGTTTCTCACTCTCTTCTGCTTGTGACATTCTGGTTAAAATGTACTATGTTAGAGGCATTTTCTGCTTAGATCACGCTTGTTTGGAGTCCTGCAGGTATCCTAGCCTGGTTGCACCATCGTTCCCATGGTAGCTGTTATTCCATCTAATATGCTTTTCCTTTAGCATTGTCCTTATTGTCCTTTGGTATCCTCAAAATACAAATATTTGTTCATTTATGGTATTCTAAAAATCACTCTTGAAAGGCCTTAAAAGTGATCTTCAATCTTCCAGAATATTGTTTTTGTTATTTTCTGCCTCGTGTCCTCTTTTTCTCTTTCTTCTTTTTAATTTATATTAATTTAATCTAATTTAACTTTATTTATTTATTTATTTATTTATTTATTTATTTATTTTTGGTCCCTTTGGGATGCTTTGAAAGGCACGCATTCCAGTTCCAATGTTCGTTCTTATGTTGATCTAATCTGTTGTGGCTTTCTTTCAACAGTGTTTCTTTGTGACTTATTGAGCTCATTCATGAAATTTTTGCTTGGTTCTTTCTAAAGCTCTCTATTGCTTTGCTGAAGTTCTTATAAATATTATTCATTGCTTTCCTAAGTTTGTGATGCTCAGCAGTAACACTTTTGAGCCATAGACTTTTCTTTGTTGAGAGAAATTTTCATATTTGATTCACTTTCCATCCTGGTTATTGGTCTACATAGGTTTTCTGTTTCTTCATGTTTCATATGTATGTTTATGAAAGCCAGGCTTCTTTAAAATTCCAAGTTCAGAGAACATTTTTTTGGTTCAGTGTCTAACAAATGACCATTTAGTATATGTAAAGTGCTAACTGAATTAAGAGCTCCATGCTACATATAATGCTTACTAATTTCACATTTACCTGAGGGAAAGGAAACATAAGATGAAGAAAAAAATCAAAGTTTAAGAACAGGTAGTGAATATGCTCAAAAATAAAATCTATTATTCACTTGTATACCAATACTATAAAATAAATAATTAGCAGAAAATAAGATGAAAAGTAGCATTAGAACTATCAAGAGGTTTTAACTGGGAAAAGTGTCATAGTTGACGAATATCCTCAAAAAGATGTATCAAAAGCTACATCTTCAAAGTTGTCTTGCAAGATGAAACAGTAAAAAGTTGCAAAGAAATAAGATTAAGTGTGATAGGGAGAAAGTCTAATGAATCAAATTAAGAAATTGCTACTGGATATCACTCACCATAGAGCTTTTGAAGTATCTGCCTTTTATCATCTGCACAGGAAAGGTAGTGTGAAATATACCTTAGAAATATTTTCTGTGATTACACTGATACTTACATAAGTTGTTTCTTAACTGATTTTCCTTTGAAATTGACAGCTTATTTTGGACTGTGGCCCATAAAGTCATTAATCAAATTAGTGAAATTGAAATATTGTCCCAAAGTGCTATAGTTATCATTGTTAAAAAAAAATCACAACCTCTTATTATAGATAGATGAGAGCATAGTCTAAATCAAAGAATTGCAAATGCTTGACAAAAATTTTTACATCAAAAAGTAACAAAAATCTCAATGATGGAACCTCTCTCTCTGCTTCAAATTCTACTAAAATAAATAAGAAAAAGGAGGAAATGACAGAAGTCAGTCACACAGTAATGCGTATTACCACATCTTAGCGGTTATAAAGAATGATAGCACATTTAAAAATCAGCACCATTGTCTCTCAGTCTTTTGGTTAAGATCAAGTGTAATGTCTGTTCTCAGTTTAAGAATCAGTGCCAGATTAAACCCAGACTCATGTCTCTTGCCATGTACTATGCTAACATCAAAATGTATCAAAGATCTAAGTGTTAAACATTTATCTTGCCGGATGATAAAAATCCAGGGCCAAAGTGAAATCTCAGACATAGACAAGAATGCCAGTTGCATAAGAAATAGTACCAAGGACAAATCTTGGGACTGCATCAAGTTAAAAAGTTTCTGCACAGCAGACCACCAGAGTGAAAAGATAACCTACAGAATAGGTAAAAAATTTGCCAACCATGCTTCAGAAGACTAATGTCTAGAATATAAAAATAGCTCAAATCTTAGATCCTCTAAATAAAAGATTCAAACAAACATGGGCAAGTAAAATGAATAGACACTTCTCATAAGAAGAACAAATCATCAAATACTTGAAGAAATGCTCAACATGTTGGGCATTAGGGAAACACAAATAAAAACACTGACACTACCTAAGAGAGGATGACTATCCTCAAGAAATCAAATAATAATAATAAATGCTTGCAAGGCTTCAGGAAAAAATGGAACCTTTCTACATTGTTGGTGACTTGTATGACCACTGTAAGAATCAGTATGGAGATTGTTCAAAAAACTAAAACTAGGAAATCCATCTGATCCAAATTTTCCTTTCTTATATTTTCACAAAAGAGCTAAAGACATATTACATTGATACTTGCATATCAACGTTTATAGCAGTATAATTTATAATAGCAGAATCTTGGTACCAGCATCTATGCCTATCAAGATAGATAAGAAAAATGTACTATTTACACATAACAGAAAACTACTTTGCCATTAAGATAAATCTAAGTTGTTTGTAGAAAAATGGATGAATCTTGAGATCATGCCATTAAGTAAAATAAATCAAACACACAATTTTAAATATCACATAGTTTCTTTTCTATGAGAAACCCATATTATAAATAAAAGGCACAGTAAAAAATAGATAATGGGAATGAAGATCTTTTTCAAATGAGAAGGGGTTCAAGTGATGGAAGGAAGTGTAGGGGAGGGGAGTGAAAGGATGAGGCAATATGTATTACGTACATGCGTCAACTCCACACAAGAAATGTAAACATTATACATTGCAAATATGAACTAAATAAAAATCAGTATTTCTCAATGGAATATTACTCAGCTATAAAAAGGATGATCTTGAGGCCTTCATAGGCAAATGGAGACAACTTGAGATGATCCTCAGTAGTGAAATAATCATATTTATGAATATCATATTGTATCTCTATTGTAAAGAGTAATAAGAAATGTAGGAGTAATAAAACCCAAAGTGTGTAATTGCTATTGTAAAAAAGAGAGGAAAATAAAGTGCTCTAAAGGATACAACTTCATGTATGTTTAAGTGTGTAGGATTGATAACCATATTACTAAATTTCTGTTGGATAGGTGAACAGAACTGTTTGCAGTCTCACTGTTTGAATGTCCACTTTGTATGCTTTACTTTTGTAACTTAAACAACTACTTCTAAGAGGAAAATATATGTAATTATCAACTAGTGATTTCTTACCCATTTATTTTTTTAAATTATGTATTATTTCTACCCTTTTTCTGTCTTTTTTTCTTTAAATAAAATTTTTTAAAAATCAGCATTTCTGAATTCTGTTTACAAGTTAGCTTTGCTTGTAATATTAGGAGAGATGGATGAGCAATCAAATCTTAAATGGTACTAGTTAATCACTCAATAATTATATGTATATAAAGTCTGTAGAAAAGAGCCTAAAACTTCTTTAAAATAAATATCTAACTTTACCATTAAAGCATGACCACTGCTGTCACTTTTTTTTCAAATCTGTGATGAAACTGTGACAGATAAAACACCTAACTTAAAGTAATTTCTTTGAATATATACATATATATGTAAATGTTTAAGCAAATATGTGTTTATATATATATATATATTTCAAGAAAAAAGAAAAATTTGTGTGAATATTTTAATACTAAATTTATTGAGCCATCAAGAGATTAATATAAGTTATATTTACAATTATAAGAGGTAATGAAAGTGGTGGCCATTAGCTTCCAGAAATTTATTAGTAGAGTGAACTGATGCTTGGGTAGTTTTCATCATTGAGCTTGCTGTACATTTTCAGTTTGTTCTTTAATGTCCAGCAAAGTAGTGGGTTAATTGTGATATACAACATCCTCTAGGATCCCCTATACAAGGGCAACAACATCTGATGCTAAAACATCATACTATTTCTCTTTTTCTGCAGTGTGCATACATACATAATATACATATATAATGCAAGAGAAAAAATATATATACATGACAGAGATAGACATTACTATATATGTATTACTTGCATATTTTTCAGATGCCTTTTAATTATTAGTTTTACGTTGTTATGGTCTAAGAACACACATTGTATAATTTCTTATCTTTTCTGTTTGTTAAGATTTGCTTTATATTCCAGGGTGCCATCTCTCTTGGTGCATATTTCATGTAGTATTAAAATAGAACATGTATTCTGCTGTTCTTGGGTGTGGTCCTCTGTAACTCTCACTTAACTCTACATTGGTGATGATGATTTTAAGAGTTTTTTTTTTCTTTCTGAATTTCCAACCACCTGTCCTGTCAATTACTGAAATAGGCACTTAAATGTCTCCAAGCAATTTAATGAAAGTCTGTACAAGCAGGAAGTACAAGGGAGTTGAAAGAGCCTGGTCAAGTATGGAAAGCATATGCAGAGGCTCCCAGCTAAGAGGAATCGGTTCTAGGTTTTAAAGGGATACCTCTGTCCAGTCAATCTATGACCACTAAGCTAAGCAAGTAGATGTTTTACTAACTATGCATAAAGAAGAAACAGACATTAAAGATCAATTAATGTCAGCAGCTAAACAAAAGCAAGTAGAAAAAAAAACTCTAAAGGAATAGAGTATCAGCTTTCTAGAGTTGTATATTATCTTCTTGAAATGTACATTTTTCACCAAAACATACCTGAAAAGATAAAAAATAGTATGTCCCATGCAAAGAAAAAAAAAGCAGTAGTCAATAGAAACTCAGTGGCAGTCCATTGCCTTTCCACAGCTCTGGGAACCTTGACCTAGAGGCACCCAGGTGACTGGAACATTCCCTATACCACAGGATGGGCAGCCAGCCAGGGAAGCACCTGGGACTCTGAAACTGGCTCATCCAGATGAACCCAGGGGTAAATTCACTCCAACAATGGGAAACACTTTGCATACAAACCCCTAATTTGTGATCGGTTCAATTATATAACTATAGACTTTGCTTCTATGATCTAAAGTTCAAAATCAACAGTTTTCCCAGTTTGTCAATTTCTGAACTGTACTCAATGCTATCATTATTTCTACTTGTACTGACAGCCAGGATGTCACATCTGCTGTAATCAGTTTTTCTAATAACCATATTGAGAAATCTGGGGTAATAACTTCACCACAGCCCTTCACCGAAAGATTGGGATTGAACCAAACAGGAACCAATAGTCCACTCTCAATTAATTGAGAAGGTAGGATCTTGCACCAGACACAAACAGTAAATAGCCTACTAATGTGGAAATTAAATAACAACCCCCTGAACAACCCTTGGGTCACAGATGAAATTAAAGAAGAAATTAAACAATATCTACAAGCAAACAAAAATACAAATGCATGTCACAGGAACTTTTAGGATTCAATGGGAGCAATCCACAAAGGGAAATTTACAGCAGTGAATTCTCACATCAGGAATATTGAACAAGCACAAGTAACCTAATTTTGCACTTCCAGCTACTAGAAATAGAAGAGCAAGTCAAAAGCCCAAAGAAGAATGCAATTATAAAAGTCAGAGCAGAAATTAATGCAATTGAGACTAAGAAAACAATACAAAGAATTAATGAACCAAAGAGTAGTTTCTTTAAAAGAATAAATAAAATCAATAAACCCCTTTGTAACCTATAAAAAAGGGAAAAAAACCTCAAATTCATGCAATAAGGAATGAAAAGGGTGAAATCACTACAGATCCTGTGCAAATTCAGAGGATCATCAATACCTTCTTCAAAAATCTTTACTCTCATAGGTTGGAAAACACAGAAAAAGTGCACAGATTACTTGAAATGTATGAATTACCAAAGTGGTATCAAGAAGATATAAAAATTCTGAATAACCCATTATTAATTAATGAAATTGAAAACATAATTAAAAACTTACCAACAAGAAAAGCTCAGGTCTTGATGGATTCACAGATGAATTTTACAATTCTAATGCCAATACTCCTCAAATTTTTTAATGAAATCAAAAGGGAAACTATCTTCCCTTACCCATTCCTGGAGGCAAGCATTATTACCCTGACACTAAAACCAGAGAAAGACCAAACCAAAAGGGATTACTACAAGTCGATCTTCCTAATGAACATAGATGCCAAAATTCTCAATAAAATGCTAGCAAACAGAATGCAGCAAATCTTCAAGGAGACTGTATACTAGGACAAGGTGGGATTCATCTCAGTAATGTAGGGATAGTTCAACATATGCAAATCCATAAATGCAGTACACTGCATCAATAGACCCTAAGGAAAAAAATCATACAATCACCTCAATAATGCAAAAAAAGCTTTTGACAAAGTCTGACACTAATTCATGACAAAAACCATAAAGAAAACCAGAATAGGGGCTGAGGAATTAGCTCAGCGTCTTAAGCACCTGTCTGGCAAGCGCAAGGTCATGAGTTCGATCCCCAGTACAAAAACAAAACAAACCAAAACAAAAAACAAAAACCCAGAATATATGGTGTCTACCTCAATCTGATTAAAGCCATATATAACAAACCAACAGCCAACATCATACTAAATGGGAAAAAAAGCAGAAAGCTTTCACTCTAAAATCAGGAGCAAGAGAAGGATGTCCACTACTACCACTCCTTTCTTATTTTTTTTTATTGGTACTAGGGATCAAACTCACTACTGCCTGCTTGCAAGGCAGGGGCTTATGCTGCTGAGCTAAATCCCCAGCCCATTACTACCACTCCTATTCAATATAGGCCTGGAAATATTAGCCAGAGCAATTAGAAAAGAGGGAGAAATAAAAGGAATAAAGACAGGAAAGAGAATTAAAATTATCATTATTCATAGACAATATGATACTCTATATAAAAGACCTCAAAAACTCCACCAAAAGTATTCTAAATTTAATAAGCAAATTCAGAAGCATAGCTGGACACAAAGTCAACACTTAAAACTCACTAGCATTATGGTACTAAAACAATAAACTCACTGAAAGAGAAATTAGGGAAACAACACAATTCACAATAACATCCAAGAAAATGAAATACTTAGTAATCAATGTAATGAATGAAGTAAAAGATCTATACATCAAAAAGTACAGTACTATAAAGAAGAAATCAGAGAGGATCTCAGAAAATGCAAAGGTATTTTGCACTTGGATAGGAAAAAAACAACATTGTAGAAATGACCATATTTCCAAAACTGTTCTATAGATTTAGTGCAACCCCCAATCAAAATATTACTAGCATACCTCACATTCTAAAATTCATGTGGAACCAGAAGGGACCTAAAACAGCAAAGGCAATCCTAGGCAACAAAGGCAAGGGAGAATTTCACAATACCTGGCTTGAAATTATACTGCAAAACTACTGTGATAAAATCAGCATGATATGGGCAATGAAACAGCCTTGAGGATCAATGGGACAGAATAGATGGCACAGACCCAACTGCAAACACACTCAACACCTTATCTTTTGGAAAAGGGCAAGTATGTTCCCTGGAAGACAGATACCCTTTTTAAATAAATGGTCCTGGAAAAACTGGCTTTCCACATACTGAAGACTAAAATAGACTCATGCCTATCACCATGCACTAAACTAAAGTCAAAATGGATCAAACATCTAAGTATTAAAGCAGGAACACTAAATCTACTGGACAAGAAAGTAGGTAGAAATCTTGAAGACATAGGGTGGGTAAGGAATACATGAACAAAACCTAAACTGCACGGGAAGCACTTTAAAGAATCAACCACTGAGATGTCATTTTATTAAAACATTTTTGCACCTTAAAAGAAATTGCAAACACAGTGAAAAGAAAATCCACTAATTGGGAAAAAATTAGCCAACTTTCTCTCAGATAAAGGACTTCTATCTAGAAAATAATGAATTAAAAGACATCAGGCCCCCAAATTCAAAGACTCAATTCAAAAATAAGCACCTGAAATGAATATACATTTATCAGATGAAGAAATACAAATATCAAGTATGTGAAAAAAATGTTCAACATCGTTGGTCATTCGAGAAATGCAAATTAAAACAATTCTGATATTTTATCTCATCCCAGAAAGAATGGCTATTATCAAAGAGTCAAATAACAAATGCTGGAGGGTCTGTGGGAAAAAGGAACACTTTTTCACTGTTGGTGGAAGTGTAAACTGATGCAAATACTATGGAAATCAGTATGGAGATTCCTCAAAAAGACTAGGATTAGAGCTCCCAGTTGACCCAGCTATTACCCTTCTGAGTATTTTTCAAGAAAGATTGAAAATATCATACCATAGCAATAGGTGTGCACCCATGCTTATAGCAGCATAATTTGTAATAGCTAAATCTTGAAAACAACCCAAAGGCCCATCAGTTAAGGAATGAATAAAAAATGATGTGGTGTTTTTTATACAATGGAGTATTAGAAAGATGAACTCAAGGCTTTTATAGGCAAATGAATGTAAGTAGAGATCTTACTCAAGTGAAGTAAGACATACTTGCATTTAGAAACATCATATTGTCTCCTTAGTGTAACAAAATGAAAGAGTAACTAAGATCCTAAATGTGCAATGCATTTTGTGAGAGAGAAAGAAACTGCTCAAAAGGAAAGAGAAACTGAGATGAGGGAAAGGTGAAAAGAAGAAAGGTAGTTAAGATAATTAATTCTATTCTATTAATTCCTTGAAAAGAAGTTAGTGTTTATTACGTTAGATCAGTTTTCCATGCCTACATCTTGTAGTGAGCAACTATTTTAAAGTCAATGTGCAGTTTAGTAGCTATTGTTAATTTTCTATCATCTTGTTTTGAAATTCTGCTTCACTTTTATTGTTCTTTTCAATTCTCTTCTAAATCAGACAAAAAAAGAAACAATGTGATGAAGAAATCCAAATACTGGATTTATTAATCACAAGTTTCAAATCAGCTACTTAATGTATCTTTAGAAGATGTAAAGGAAATATATAAATTACTAACAGTTAATGTTACTAAAAGAATGTTGCTTCAGCTGGTAAAGCACATTAAAAAATATGAAAATTATAATTAAGGACAAAGAAACTTTTATAATTTCAAAGTAAAACAACTGAAACAAACATTTAGTTGACAGAATAAACAGTGGATTGATGCAGATAGAAATAAAGAACAAGCAGATAACAGAAAGTCCATTAGATTATCCAGTCTGAGGCAAAGATATTTCAAGCTGAAAAATAAGCAATGGAATCTCAAACATAACAAGTAGCATAACAGAACACAAAATGACATATGTCAGTGGTAATATTTGGAAACTTCAATACTCTACCTGCAAAAATGGATAGGCTGACTCTATCCATTCTTACAGATAGATTTAGCCTATGGATAGCAAGGAATAGAAGGCTTGAAAACCAATAAAAGCTGACTGAAACCAACAGATACTCTACTGGACAGTAGGGTATACATTCTCCGATGCTTCAAAGTATTTTCCAGAACAGACCGCATGTTTGTCCATAAGTTAGCCCATAACAAATGCTAAAGGGCTGAGATTATGCCAAGTATCTGTCCTGATCAAATTAAATTATATTCAAAATCACTAAGAAAAGAAAATTAGCAAATTCACAGATATGTACTAATTAAACAACACATTTCATAAGAACTATGAAGGTACTCTACTGCCCCCTGCCCCTCCGTCATGCCACTTTGCCTTGGAGCCAGACTATGGACTGAAATTCTGCAAAGTGAGTCAAAATAAACCTTTCCTCCTTTAAGCTGTTAGTGTCACATATTTTGTGAAGATGGGTTACCTAGGATTTAATGAGATCATTGGTTAAATCTACTTCAGATTAGAGAATTAACACAAACATATCCAAAACATTTACATAAAATAATCCAAATAAGGGCTATTCTTAACTCATTTTCAGGGATCAGTATTATCCTGATAGAGCCAATAAAACTACATGTCAATTTTATATATACCAATGATACAAAGAACCTTAATAAATACTAGCAAACTAATTACAAACATATATTTTAAAGGGGTCTCGTGACCACAGATTTACTAGTAAATTACCAAATCCAGATGAGAAGTATGTCAACAATTTAATACAGATAGGAATCAGTTGATGTCTACTTCACATTAATAGAATAATGATGAGGGAGAGCTACTTACAATCATTTCAATATATAAAGAAAAACTGATTAAAAAGTCAAAATCATTTCATGATTAAAAACTCAGTAAATAAATAGAAAAGCTCTTCAGTGTGATAGAGAACATCTACCAATAAAAAAAAAATCAGAGGCTAATACCATCCTTAATATGTAAAGTTCAAAACTTTTCCCTCAGATCAGAAGAAATCTAGAAATGTCATATTTGTCATATTTATTAGGCATTAATTTGGAAATTCTAAACAAGTTAGCAAAAAAGAAAAATAAATAAAATTATGAAGCCTAGAAATAAGAGGTTAAAGCTATACTCATCTCAAGCAATGTGATTTCATAAATAGGAATCCCTAAAGAAGTCACACATTTTTGGCAGAGATACTGTATCCTGGCTGTGGCATACAAGACCAATGCATGGAAACCAGATATATTTATACCAGGTTTGGTGGTGCACACTTGTAGTCTCCGCTACTCAGGAAAGTGAAGTAGGAGGGTCATTTGAACTCATGAGTTTGAGACCAGCCTTGGATAACATAATAAGAACTTCATCTTAAAAATACAAATTATTTCTATGCACTAATAATAAATGATGTGATTGTCATACTAAGGAAACATTTCATTTTATAATAGTATAAAAATGAATAAAAAATTAAGAGTAAATTTAAACATGAAAGTGAAAGATTTGTAGACTTGAACCTAAAACTATTAACTAAAAATTAAAGACAAATAAATGGAAGGACACCCCAGGTTAATCTTAGCATTATTGTAGTGAATTAACTAATGGTCAGCTTGTAACACCCAGCTGAACTGAATCCGCATGGTCCTGGCTGTGGAAGGATTGTTAAAAGGACTGTTAAAAGGAGAAATGGAGGGAAGATGGTGTGCCGTTGATTCTCCTGGAGAAGTCTGTTGCCCTAGCTTTCCTGATATGAACTCAACAGTTATCTCTCAGGTACTCACTGTCACTGAGGATGGCTGTGGTTCTCTTCAAGGAGAGCTGGTCCTTACCTTGAGCATTGCTTCCTGGCTCCAGGTCAGATCCCTCAGCCTGGTGGCACAGATCCTTCATCTTACTGGTGCAGAGCTTCCTGCTTCCACCACTGACTGTGGGGCCTTCCCAGTGCAGATCCTTGATGCAGACTTCCATGAGACATCGTTGTGGACTCCAGGTGTCCATTTGGATTTGAGCAGGACATTGCCATGGGATCCAAGCCCTCAGCTGGATTCTTTGGGTCTCTACTGTGTGAAGTCATTTGCATTCTGCTGCATTTGACTTTTTGGGTGAATATTATAAAATAATCTTATAAATTGTGTCTCCTATTAAATCTATTCCCTTAGAATAAAATAAAATAGAATAGTTTTAAGGGTCTCAACATTTGTTACATGGTAATCAGCTGGGTGTGGTGACACATATCTGAAATTCCAGCATTCCAAGAGGCTGAAGAGGAAAGGTCAAAAATTTTCAACCACCTTGGACAACTGACCAACTTTGAGATCCTGATTCAAAATAAAATTGAAAAATAAGTGTGGTTTGGTGTGAGAATGTAGATCAGTGAAAAAGTCAAGGGTACAATCCTCAGTTCTGTAAAACACAAAAGACAGTGAGCTCAAATTGATTTATATATTCAATGTAATCTTAATCAAAATGTCAGTTTTTTTTTCACAAAAATATACAAAATGGCCCTACTATTCATATGAATCAGAATGAGCCCCAGAATATAAAGAAAAAATCTAGCAAAAGAGCATTGCAGGTCTGTATTCTCCAATTTTAATATGTACTCTACAAAGGCGAACTAATAACAAAACTGGTACTGGCATAAGTATAGAAAAATTAACCAAAGTGTAGAATTTGAGGTAAACCTTCAATTTTATGGTTAGTAAGGTTGCCAAAAAATTTAATGGAGCAAAATGTCATCTGTTCAGCAATTAATGCTGGGACAAACAGGACAGTCACGGGTAATAGATTGGACATGGGTTAGAATACACAAAATTTAGCTAAGGTGGGTAGAATAACTAAGAAAGAAAATGATAAAATTCTTTGGATAAAAATATCTATGTAAATCTGTGTGACCAGATTTATATAAATATATCTGTGTAACTCTGTTGCCTTAGATTAAATAAGTATTTAAATAGGACATTAAAACATAAGAAATTGAAAAGAGATAATTTAGATCTCACAAAAGTTTAAAAACTTTGTGCATCAAAGTATACTAACACAAGTATATGGATACACACACAGAACACACACACAAAGAGAAAAGTTTGAGGTTGTATAGAATGATGTCTTCTATCCACAATATATAGAAACACACATAGAGACAATTCAATTACAAATACAGAAAAACTTGAATAGATGTTTACCCAAAGGAGATACGTAAATGTCTAGGTAGAACATAAATAATGTTCAATAACATTGTGAACATGAAATTCAAAACAAAATGAAAATAGATGTTCCACCAACAATTTATATACAAATGTTTACAGCAATCTCCTTCTCGATAGACGAAGGAGGAGGTTAATGTAAGTGTCCAGTGGTGGATGATTAGAGTGTAAGTTGTTCTTACACTCATAAAAAAGAAAAGGGGCTGGGGATTTAGCTCAGCGGCATAAGCACCTGCCTTGCAAGCGCGTGGTCGTGAGTTCGATCCCTGGTACCGATGAAAAAAAGAAAAAAAGTGACACTTGGTACTTTATCAATGGACATTTAAAAACATGCCAAGGGAAGGAAGCCAGACACAAAAGGACATTTATTGTACAACTCCTCTCATAAATTATTCAGATCACACAGATCCATAGTCTGAAAGTGTATCAGTGGATGGTACGTGAAGTAGGGGTGGCGACTGATTGCTTCCTGGTACAAAGTTTCATTTTAGAGAGATGAAAATATTCCATTATTAGTTTTAATGCTTCAATAACCTTGTCAATATACTAAAATCATTGAATTTTTATGTTATTTTAATGATATTAACAAGACATACGTATATATTTTCCAAGAATATTGCATCTATCAAATTCTTCAGCCAGCAGGATGAGGCTGATTTTTGAATGGTGTGATTTAGGAATATCACACACATACTAAGCCTTTTGTGGGGATGGTAAAAACGAATAACAGATAATATATACTAAAAATGTTGCATTTTAAATATCACATACAATATCTTTAATTATAACATTCCATGCTAAGTAGATATGAGAAACTGACTGCATAATACATGTGGGAACACTGATAAAATTATCAATTTTGTATGGTTTATCCCAATAAATAAGTAGAGACAAGTTAACAATTACATATATATTGTAGAGGAAACAGATGAGAGAAAGTAAACACATAATAGTTTCATGGCTTTAAGCAATGTGGAAAATGATAATTTCAGGGAAACATTATTTAAAACTGATAAAGGTAAAATAAAATTACATGTTAGGAGTAGATGATATAAGTACAATTAATACTAATTGGGAGTTTGAAAATGGAAAGGATGTTGGGCAGTTTTTAAAGGGGAGAAATTTCTATTTTTGTCATCAAAGAAAATTAAAATCATTTGGCATAGGAAAATAAATAGGCATTTAAGTAGAATGGAGTAAAGAATGAAACAAACCAAGGTCATATGTGAATGTAATACACAATTAACTTTCAATTTTAAATTAGTGGCAAACATTTGATATTTTTCAGAAATATTTTCAGTACAACTATTTTTTGTTTAGGAAAAAAAAGATGGCTTTATCTCCCTACTATGTGTTCATGCTATGCAACTATAAATCAATTTATCTAAGAAATCATAAATGTAATTTAATGTATGTTACATAGTATATATTCAGTATGTACATCTATGCTTTAGAAAGAAGTTAACAACATAAATCAAAATATCAAATATTTAAAACTCAGCAATATGAACATCTAGACAAATTCTGCATATCCACTGGCAAAATACTATACCAAAGTGAACTTACAAACATTTTCATAGGAAAAATTAAGCATCAATCTAAATGAATAAAATCATAAATTATTTAAGAAAATATACATAACATATTCCTATAAATATTGAGACACTATTTAACTTTCTATCCATTCATTTGTGTTGATGTAGTATATCTAGAGTGTATGTTTTTACATTGATACAACTGAAAGATTTCTACCAGTACAAAATCAGGCCCATGGTTTTCTTCCTTTCCTGTGAAAATAATAAGATAAATTGAATTTAGGGAAACTACTCTAGGAAATGTTCTGTTGATATATTCCTTTTATGTGTTAGGTCAGCAGATATATATGAGCTTCTTTGCTAAACATGTTAATGTTGACAAAACTTTCCATTGCAAATCTTGTCTCATTTGTTATTCTGAATGCCTAGATTACTTAATATTATTAGTTTCAAGTTAGGCCATAAGTCTTCCTCCATAAAGAATAAACAGGAAAGCAAATAAGAAACAGAATATCCAGACATTGTGAAGGCAAGAATCCAAAGCACTTCTGTTAATCGACACCAGTGTATGTGTCAGTTTAGGAATTCCTGTGACTAGGCCTCCACTTAACTCTGCACATCCTGAAAGAGAATGTATGTTCAGTACAGCTGCGGTCACAAGTACAGCCTCTCTGAGGTTTGGAAAACAGTGGTTTGCATGTTGAAAAGTTCTATCAGAACCACGTGAAATCAACAACAAAAAAAGTTTCAAGTAAGTGAAATCAGTTAAGAAAAATAGGCAAATACAAAAACAATCACTTAAAAATGCACACATACACACAAACATTGCTAAGATAATATGTGTGATTATTTCTCAAATATAGGTGTGACATTTTGTCTATATAAACAGCTAACATTTTTAAATCAAAAAAAGATGATTTATATTTGGAGAGAGTTATTGCTGTGGTCCAAATCGGATTATCACTCTAACTTGCATTTCCAAAAGTAGCAGCCATTAGTAGGTTAAACATCTATTTTCTATAGTATTAAGTCACATCTATTGTTTGCATGTCTGATAAAATGTTCTCCTATGTTATTTAGAAAATTGTTTCATTATGGTTGCAATAAGCTTATCTTTATATGATAGTTACAAGTAATTCCAACTTGATATTTATCATTTCTAGATTCAGAACCAAAAATTGATGTTGTGTTACTGTATTTTGACTAAGTTAAACTTTATTACACGTTGGCAATTTTTAACAATCAACATGGATAGAAAAATGATTTCCCTTTAAACATTATTAGCATAGCTTCCCCACCAAACTTTTGCTCTAAGACAAATTGCTAATTAAAGGATACACTATGAATTAGACTCAATGATTCCTCTTACTCTTATCATGGAAGTTTGGTCCCCAGTGAACCAACATGAAAACACAGGGGAACTTTAAGAGGTGGTGTCAGATGGAAGGTGGTTTGATCATTGGGGACATTGTCCTAAGAAGGGATTGATGCTGCCATTGAGTTAGTGAGTTACTTCCTTCACAGATGCATTATTCAGGAGCCACTTGACTCCTGAATCCCTCTGACTTCCTGCCTTGCCATGTGATTAATCTCTCTTCCTTGTGCTCCCATTACTCGGATGCCATGTGCCATGAGGTCCTCATCAGAGGTGAGCAGAAGCTGTACCCTGCTCTTGGGCTTTCAGTGCTGTGAGCTACATGGACTTGTTTTATTCACAAATAGCCAGTCTCAAGGATTTTGCAGTAGAAACGGAAAATGCTTTAAAACAGTTTCAAAAGGAAAATATTAGAAATGATGTACCAATCTTAGTATAATTAGTACAATATTAGAAGTGATGTACCAATCTTAGTACAATTAGTACAGTCTTAGTTGGACAATTTCAGTAAACAAAGTAATAGAACAGTCATTTTACTCATCATTGAAATTTTAGAGAAGGATAGATTGAGTGTTTTTGTTTTTTTGATAATTTGGAATATGGATCATAATTTAGAATATAGATCATATAATAAAAAAATCCAGTGTCATGCTTAGCATGCACAATACCATGAGTTCCATTTCCAAAACTGTAAAAAAATAAATTAAATAGGCTTATAAAACATGTTAAGTGATGAATGCAAGATGAAACTTTTTGGTATAAAAATCTAAATTTTTATTATTTTATAACCTAATTCTAATGTACTGTGCTCTATGAAATCACTCTTCAAAGATGTTTTTGAAATGCTGTAAGTAGTGTCATTAGTCAATAATTCAAAGAATTTGAATTGAAAATATTTGGTGAATCCTTAATTCTACCACAGTTTATATTCAGATAATCTGTGGTGGTGAAAGAAACTTTATAAAAATTATTTTGCTCAGTTAAAAAAATAAAAGTTAATACTCAGCTTCTTATTGATATATATGCTTTACTAAAGTGATATATTCAAATTGTCAGTTATTCAACAGAATGTTTAGCACACTCTATAGGCTTTAAGCCTATATTGTGATACCAAGGATAATTAATACATGTGACTTAACAGATTTTATATAAAGTTACTGAGAATATGTATGTTTTCCCAGTGATACATGTATAACATATATAACTAAAAATATTGCTTAAGACAAAGGGAAAAATAAACAATATTACTTGACAATTTCAGCCAAGTTTCCTGGGATAAAATCTTCATCGTTGCTTTTGTTTCTCTACTTCAAAAATATGAATATTAAGAACTAATTTGGATATAACAGTGCAGAAGCATAAATAATTAAATCAGCAGCCCTTGTTTGAATGTTTGTTATGTTTTAATCTTTATATTTAGTAATCATCTTGCAAGAGATAAAATGTTCAGTGTCCTCTTAGGCTGAGGAGATAACAGACAACAGAGGGATTTGGACACAGTTTTGTGAATTCTATGATGGGTTTAGCTACTGGCTTCATAACAGTACATAAAAAGTGTACTTTTTCTTGAAAATAAAAGGATGTTATTTGAACACTGAGTGGGGATTGGTTCTGTGAAAGTAGCAGCTCAGTCCCCATTTCACAGAAAAATCTGTGAACTACTAGAGAGGCATGAGAAACACAGAACAATGAGAAAAGTAAAAGTGCTTTTTTTGTGTTTTGTTTTGTTTTGGTCTTAGGCATGATGTGCCAAGAAAAAAGAGCAAAATAAAAGCTGGGGAAAGCAAGCATGTTCAAGATTTTAGGGGTCATATTTGTAGGTCTATCTCAGAAACTGTCTGAAAGTTGTTTCTCTAAAACTCCAGTTTTTAATCTTGAGTCTTAACTAGTCAAATGTGCAGAACTGCAGCCATGTAGAGTAATCTGAACACAACATTGTGCTAGGGCCTCATTGTGTGAACATCTGCCCTTAAAAATATCTAAACATTAGAATCCAGGAACTGCACTCCACAGTCAAGATCCAAGGGCAGAGCAGATAACTGGAGTTGAGTCAAATCAGCCAGAGTCTTATCAGAGCACTCCTGCTGGTATTTTGTTATTTAAGGAGCTTTGGTATTTTGAGATTGATGATACTTGGCATGACTATCTCTCTATTTATAACTATCCATCATCCATATAGCCATAAGATAATAAGAGAATGACAATTGCACATTTTCCATTTAATTTTAATTTTATTTAATCTATATAAAATTTTGTATTGTCCTTAGTTTCAATTCTGCTCTATTCTATTTAAGTATCTATAGTAAAATGTGAAGATCTTCATTATGTTTATTAAAAATCACATTAAATACTCAAAATGAAGACACTGAATGGAATTAAGAGATATCATTTGCAATTGGTCTGGGAAGTTTGAATGTTGTTCTTGCTGTTTATTTTGTGTAAGTGAGATGGGGAAAGTGCCAGTTCAATGTTTACATGAAATGACTAAACAGGAAAATGTGCAGTTGTTTCTGGGAGAGGTGTTTTCCCAATCGGATGCCTAGGAAGTGTCAAATAAACAACAAAGTAATCTTTCTAAAGCCTAGTTGTGTTTTGTAATCATCTCTGGGGATTCCCAAAAAGAAAAATTCCAAATTCCATACCCTAAATTATAATTGATGTGCCTGGGTAGAGGTCCAAGGATTTTTATTTTTAGTGAACACCCAGATGGCATTAATACATCATGTATTGTCTTTGGAGAAACGTGACTGCAGGGATTGTCTTTTCAGCTCAGATCTGAAACAGCCACAGATGAGTTTCACACTTCGATATAGCAATATCAAATGCAAGCTTTTGTTTGGCCCAGATTACAGACAAATGCCCAGTGTGCCAAGTTTAAAGATAAGGGGAGTTAGAGGACTCACCAAATAGAAGTCACTACAGTTATAATTAATTGGCCATAACTCACTTTTCAAGGCACTAAAGAAATGGAATGATTTACTGTGAAAATTTAACAGCTGCAGTGGGATGTTAATATGAACTCTTTCTACAACTGCTTTGGCTGATTCCCAAAGGATAAGAAATACAAAAATCACCACACAAACATCCATTTTCCAAAGGGAAATTTCATGATCCTCTGGGTAAAATCAATTCTACTCTCATTAATAACTGTTTATCTCTAGGATATAAAATGACTCTGAGTGAATTTCGGAAAAAGAGATTTCATTCAAGACAATTTTATCCCTGCCTGTCAATGGGGAAGCAAGAGCTTTCCTTCATCTCTCACTTCATGCAAAGTTAAATGACTTTATGACATCATTTGTATGAAAAGAGCCTTTAAATTGAAATATGCAGGCAAGAATGACTGACAGGAAAGGGAAAATGGCAAAAACAAGGCAAGCATTTTTGCCAGTTCCATTTCAAGTTAAATTGAAGAAACAATACTACTTAACGATAATTTAGAGTAACATTAACTCATCTCACTGTTTATGATTGATTTGAGTTTAGATTAAATAAAGTTTTTCTTTGCAGCATAATCTCATATAATAGTTATTTGAGGCAAATTTCAGTGGACTAGATTGCTCCCAAGATGTATGGCCTATTGTGTATTAAACAGTTTTAAATCTAACACAGAAACCTTACCCTAACGTTTCTTTGTTAAGTTACCTATAAATAATATAGTTCCTCTGATGCTTGTTGAACCAGATATAAAAATTTAATTGTTCTTTTAATCATTAGTGAGTTAAACAAGATATTTGATATTTATCCATCTTATGCTTGATTTAAAATCATGAGTCTGTCTTTTTGAAACTTCTTTTTTAAAGCTATAAGTTGCACTGTCTATATGGTAATAAAATAAAGAGGGATGATCACATAGCAAAAGTCCTCCTCTCTAAGGTTTTATGAGGAGAGAGATAACCTTAGAGGCCACCCTGGATTCATCTTTCAAAAATAGTGTCTGCAGAATCAATGAATCTGTTAAGACAGTTCTGCGCGTGGATCGCCCAAAGTCATCAACAGGTTAAACAATACCTTCCGGCTGCATCTTTATTTATAAACATCTGAGATTATGAGGGCTACCTTTTTGACTATTATATTTTTTGCAATTTTTGAAGGAATTTGCTGCTTCTAAACTGGCTGATTGCTACAGTCAATGTATGGAACAATGGAGAAAATATATCATGTAATTTCTTCAAACCTGGACATGACTTTATAGATTCTCAAGTCAAAATGAGAATTTCACTTTCTTTGGGATCATAAAACTTCACCCTTGCCAGGCAGGCACTTATGCCACTGAGCTATATCTCCAGCCCAAGAATTTTCACTGTTTTCCTATTTCACATACTCCCATCTTAAACTGATTTAGCGTTTTTATTTTTGTTTTTCTTGTTTACACATGGACCTTAAGTATTTCTCATTGGTACTAGCAGTTTGAATTGAAAGAAAAATGTCAGACAATTCAAGTAGTTTTTTTCTTCCACGAAGCTACAGTATAAAGACAGTATAATTCATGATGTCTTATTTACCACTGTGTTTCAAGTGTCTACAAATATGTCCTATGGGAACAGGAGGCATCCAATAGTTGAGTAAATTCTATTATAGCATCTATAATCATTTCATTCTTATCACATTTATTATGCTAATGAAGAGTAATGGCTCTTCCAATTGTATTTTTCTACATTGTCTACTTTCTTGAGATCCAGCCATCTGTATTTGGAATCAAGTGGATTACCAAGTGGATTCCATTCCATACAATAACGTTCAATTCTTTTACCTCATTACAGCTTATTTACTGGGATAAATTTGCCACATCTCAAATTGGAAAATGCTTTCTGGAAAATGCTATATTTCAGTAAAAATGAACAATCCCTTGAAGAAGGGACTTGATGTAATAGAATTCTGGCAGAAATTTATCTGTATTTGAATGCACTCATGCTTAATCTTTGGCTTAGTAATTAACTGTTTCAATTTTAAAATTCTTACGATAAAATGACCTATTAGAAATCTTGCAAAAATCAGTATATAGACTTTAAAAAAATAAACAATCTAGTGCAAGGCTAGTGAAACCACTGACATTTTTCCCACCTAAGAGCCTGAGGACACTTTCCTGGCTACTTTTATTCCTTTATTCCTTGAATCTTATTTTGCTCCTTCTAGAGACTGACAACTTTCCATTCTTCCCTTCAAGCTGCCAGGAACAATTATTTAGCAATTATCGGATATAGTTTCCCTGGATGTTCTACATGTACTTTTGCTAAGATAACCCCAAGTAATCAAACAGGAAAGAAATATATTCAAGCTTTTTCTCTCATTCAAGCATATTTTCCACATAATATATTACTGAGTCTCTTTTGTGAAAATGCAAAAGGATGATATTAGGAAGACAAGCCCATCAGAAATTAACTAAACAACCTGTAAAAACCACTGTAATTCATTATATACAGAATTTATAACTGCTAAAGATTCTTTAATGAGATAGGAACAGTTACCTATTTTTAAAATCCGCCAACACATCAAATTCTGCATATTGTTAATTTTTTACTTTTTTCTTTTTTGAACCAAATTCCAAAATAAGAACTTCCAAAAGTATTTAAAACTTGTGAGATAACAATTTAACTTCTTATATATTTATTTCTAAAGTTCTACCTGAAACCTGTATTCAGACTTTTTTTTCTTGAGCTGACTTCTATAAATTGTGAATATGATTATGTAGTCTGTTTCTTTTTGCATGCTTACATGAAGAATTCAAGCAGGCTTTGAAAATATATAAAACAATGAGAAATATAATGGATCAGGGAAATATGAATGAGTTTTCAAGAGTGGCATGATGTCTCAAACAAATACATACAAGAAGCTATAAAGTGATCAACTAAGCAACGGAATAGTAGCTACTATAGGGAAAAATCTCATAAAGAATAAATAGTTAAGTTTGCTTCAACCACAAAAGACATCAATTTTACAATGATAACTCATCAGATTTGGTTAAAATACTGGTGGCATTTATATGTGTCTTGTATGTTCATCAATAATGTGTATACTCCTAATTAAATGTGTACAAACAAGTCACAACACACTGATAAACGTAGCATTAAGAATAACACATGCAATGATTTGGACTTTGTCTTTTTAGGACACATTTATTCTACAACTTTTAAGTAAGTTCAATGAAGCAATGAGACCATATTCATTTTTTCAAATAGCTAACTATATAAAAATACAGTTGAATTACTTTGCAACTGTTTAACATTGAACTCTTCTCATGTAGTCAGTAAGAAATTTACATAATCTTGTAAACATTTAAAGATAAAGCCAATACCTCTTAATTTATGTAAAACCTTCTTGTTTCATACCCAATGTAGGAAAGGATTTAACTTAAATTCAGCTGAAACATAAAGTTGGCAAGCACTACTACTTCTTAGTCATTATACCCAGAGGGAAAAGTTGAATGGCAGGGTTTAGGATTATTGTAGTTTGTAAAGGACAAGGTCTTTTCAAAATAAGTGACATCAACAAACATATCCAGAACATATAATTTGACAGGATTTCAAAGCCACTTTAAAAAACAACCAGAGTAAAAATTTATGCATCAAACTTCAAGGCACTAAAAGATAAATTAATTTCTCTCTTGGCTCTTATTCTGATGAGTCACTTTGTTAAGAAAACTGTCTTATCTTAAGTTTGCATATTATGCCACACCTTGTTTTTACAAAATAAATTTCAAGAGTAGGGATATTTTTGTTGTCCTCATTTCATAAGCTTAATTAGGAAAATTAAACAATTACATTGTCATTAAAGGGATATCTAAAAATTTTACATATTAGCAACACATTCTACCTTCCACCTTCTTTAAGATATAAAAAGTGGCCTTGTTAAAGTGAAGGCCACAGTGGTTGCTAGCGGTTAGTGAGCACAGGAAGGGAGTACAGAGGTGTTGGCCAGTAGACGATGCTAGTCCTTACTTCTGAGCATCTGTATTTTCACTGTTAGTGTTTCAGTTTGCAGAAACCCCGGGACATTTGTACAGAGAGCTCATATCCTTTTACACTGTTGCTATTATATCTTGAATTTTGAATGGCGGTTTGCAGCAAGTCAGTTTGAAAATTGAATGAAACCAAGACTCCCACATGTTCAGCCTTTCATTAACTCAGTGGACACCTTACCATGTCCATTGTTGCCAATGTACAGTCACATTTTCCTATTTATCAATTGAACTAGTTTCAGAAAAGGTTAGGTTAAATTTATAACAGTGAATGGACTGCATAGATATATACCACTTGAAGAATATATCTTTGCATATAGTCTTTGAAATTATCTTACTGTCAGCCAAGAAGAGCAGTCACAAATGCTAATCACAATAGGAGCATTAACTACTTTTATATAACAGGCCTTAAAATTTTTACTCCCCTAATTTTACTTAAGAAGGTAAAGTAAGTACAGATGCCTGAAGAATATTATTTTGTTTCATGGAAACTTTGCTATTTCCTTTTATTTTAAAAGTATATATGCACTGCATAGCTGGGTAAGGTAGTAACTAGCTAGATAACAACTTGCCTTTAAATTTCTATGTAACTTTTATTATTTTAAAACCTTTGGGAACCTTAGAAAAATCACATAACTAAATGAGCTAGTGAATGTAATAACAAGCAGTTATCAGATGTTTCCTATGTGGACATCAGCAGTGCTATTAACACACTTTACAATGCTGGACTAATGACATGTTTCTTTTATTGCAGCAGATTTAAGTATGAAATGAAACTTTTGGGTTAGCTCATATCTAAGATATCTAACCACTTTAAACATGAATCATGAGTTCCTACTTAAGTTTTAACACTGTTAAAAATAAAGAATACTGTCATTTCTCTTGTTCTCTGTTCAAGACTGAGGCAACCGTAAATACTTTTGGAGGAAAAATCATCTCTCACTGAAATAATGCAGTTCTTTATTCTTTTTGTCTTTATCTTTGCAGGAGAAATATTTTATATTCAGTGTGGTAGTTACCTACGAAATATCAGAATTGAATCGAGAGTTTTTGTAACTGTAGTGCTTTCTTACAGTTGAGGGGACAGAGGACCATCAACTTTGGTATCGGCTTCTTACTGACTACAAAAAGAGTCTTTCTTAGGTGATAAGCAGTGAGCCTTATTGTAATAAAGTATTTTAATAAAGTAAGAATGAAAATTAGCTTTTTACTTATTAAGATAATCAATATAAGCTTTCCATTTTTATAGTTCCTGAACAAATTGTTCAACATCTTTCCTCATTGTCATGGGATTCCATCCCTGGCAAATTAATAGACCCAGAATTGTAGGCCTTTGGCTGTTATTGTTTGCTTCTTTTTTTTTTCTTTTGGCTTTAATTTTCATTGTCATTTGGACAATGTGAAGCATCCATTGAGATTTCTTTGATGAACCTCACTCAAATGCAGTGTCACTGCAGACCACACTCACTACAGAATCTAAAACACTTATCTATAGGAAGCTGTGAGAAGGTGGTTACCCATAGCTGGGAGTGTAGAGGGAAGGGAGATGGTGAAGATTTTCACTGCTTAAAAAGATGCAGTTCAAAGATAGCAAGAAGTGCTGGCATGCTCTTGCACAATACGGTGATTTCCAACTGCACTTTTCAAACAATTAGAAGAAGGGAATTTGAAAGTGTTTCCTGTGATGAAACAATAATGATTTAAGGAGATGAATATATGTAATCTAATTCAGTATTATGCAAAGTATATTCTGTATATGGTAGACGTTACATGGTGCCTATTAACATTACAGTGTTTATGGCTTTGTGTATCAGTTAAAAAATGATTTTAAAAATGTAATGTACCATTTACTCACAGAAATAAAGAAAGTTAGGTTTCCCAAGCCCTTTTCTTCTCAGATTGGGCCTTTGGTGATCTTATACCATGAATAAAAATTACAGTTTTCTGTGAAATGTTGCTTTAACTCCATCAAACTTGGGTTGTTTGGCTTCTTCTTCTAAACTTTTGGTTTGGTTAGCTGTCTATACATCATTGTTTGGGAGAAGAGAAGCCAGTGCTATTTCTGACCTGTTTAATTCTGCTTTTCAGCTGTAAAGGAAACAATTTCTGTGTCTGTTCTGTGTATGAGGAATGGGGATATGCCTAATCTCTTTGCAGATATAACTTCCTCCAGTGCTGGAAAAATGTTACCATTTCATTTTGTTTCATGCGAATTCCCTTAAAAATCACATAACAAAAAAGTGTTGCATTTTTCGGTGAGTTTTTTTTTTAAATTTTATATAAAGAGGGGAAAAATAAAGCAAAACAAAAAAAGGTAGAAACAATACAGAATTTCAAAAAAAAATGAACAGTAAGAAATCACTAGTTGATACATTACATATTGTCTTACTGGATGTAGTTGTTCAAGTTACAAAATCAAAGCATACAAAGTAGACATTCAACAGTGAGGCTGCAAACAGCTCCATTCTCTGATCCAACAAAAACTTAGCAACATAATTATCAATCCTATACCCTTAAATATACATGCATTTATCCTTTAGAGCACCTGCTTTTCCTCCTTTTGCTTTTTAAGTCCATTATCTGTTTAGTTATATCATGTTTCAGGTTGCTCAATACCTTGCTAATCTCTTTTGTTGTTGTTATTTACTTTTTAATTTTTTTTTCTTATTTATTATTATTTTATTTATTTATTTATTTATTTTGAAGGTAGTAAAATACAGCAGAACAAGACAGGACATAGCCAAGTGAGGCAGTGCAGTGAAATTGGCACAGAACCTCACATCAGGCCACCGTGACAACAGCAATAGGTACAATAGTATATCTGGTTTTCTTCACAATAGTTGTTTCTTCAATCATGCAGAGCAATATCAAAGGAAATGCCGAAATTACAAGAACAGAATATTGAATAGAGCAATACCATTGATCAAAACAGAGCAAAACAGAGATAAAAATATTTGCTTTCAAAGAGACGGCAGAAGAAAATCCCCCTTATTTGCTATATCGCATATAGTCAAACTGCCAAGACATGCTCAGATCTCCAGCTCTCACTTGCTGGGGGCGGGGAGGTGGATTTTTGACTCTTAGCCAGCGCCCCAGTAGGCTCACAGCAGCCCACCAGAGGGGTGAACTGGCTGCCGGTTTTCCCAACGCCCCAAGGTCCAACATGGTGCCTTGTGGGTCTCAGGAAACGCTGATACGGATCTCGCCCTGGGGCGGCCACGGCTTGCCAGGCCACAGCCACTTTACCAGAGCGGCATGCTGGCAGCTGCCTTGATGAGTTTTTAATCAACATTAATTGAAATGGTTTTTTAAAGGAATTTAAGGATCCTTTAAAATCTAGGTTAGGGGCTTTTTTTTTTACTTTGAAAACCCAAGAGGCCTTATATTTTAAATCAATATAAGTACTTTTTAATTCACCAAAAAGAATAAATTCTTCAGTAACTAAATAGTAAGAGATAGTAGAAAATCAGTGTATACGCAATTCCTAAAATCATAGAGCCCAGGGCAGAGCAATCTCCCCAGGCCTTAACTTCCATGGTCCTCCAGACATCTAGAGACCAGGAAAATGAAATGTCTGAAGTCGGACCGAATTTTAGTTAGAGCCATGGTTATTTAGGAACTCATTCTCTTCATTAATAATTACTGTATAAATGTCTGCTTTCTAGTAAAGAAGGAGAAAACGAAGTCAAAATATTATATCTCATTTGAGTTTTATTGGGGATAGGTAAATTGTATCATTAATACTGCGTAACAGTAGCCCCAGACCTTGCAGTTTTTATTATTGTATCAATGGCGCGACAGGAGAATGCCACAGAGCTAAATTTGCAGACGGTTCTCAGAATAGTGACAGTTGTGCTGGTATCAGAAACAAACATCCTCAATTTATGCTTTACACAATCCTCACAGAGTAAATAAACTGGTTTTGGGGAAGAAGGGAATTTTCCTAGAAGGTAAGTCATAGGCACAAGTAAGAGAGCAAACTGAGGAAGCAGTATGAGCTGAGCGTAACTTCCAAATTTAAAGTGCATTCAATATATAACAAGTTGACAGGAATAAAATAATAAATTTTTAAAAATTATACCAGTTAAGTGAAGATTCTTACAATATTTATCTCAGTAAACAAAATTCTAGATTTTGATAATTTTATGTGAAAAAGATGAGGAAGTTGTATTAAATTTGCAATAAATTTCCTTTGAAGAAAAAAAAAAAAACACTTTTCAAATGGCAAAAATATTTCCAGAGTGGATATACTGTACTTTGGTTCTCTCAGAGTTCTTGTGCTCATTTTTTAATTGACTGAATTTTAAAACAGTTTAGTTTTATTGCAAAACAGAACAGGGGGGAAAAAAAAAACCACAGCGTCCCAAACATACCTTGTTCCCCCATGGCACAGAATCACCAACATTAGCACCTCCAGACAGAATGGTATTTTCCTTACTATCTATGGATCTGCACTGACACATCATTATCACCAAAAGTCTTTAAGCAATATGAGGATTCAATCTATGTATTACGATGTGTATAGATTTTGAGAAGCATATGGCATACTGCCACGATTGAAGTGTCATACAGGATAAATTTGTTGTCCAAAAAATCTATGTCTGCTATTCACGCCCTGATGCCTCTAACTGCTGGAAACCACTGTTCTGTTTTAATTGCCTGCATCTCTTTGCTTTTCAAGAGTACTGTGTAGTTGAACTTAGATGGGATGTAGCAATTTCAGAATGCCTTCTTTCAGTTAGTAATATGCCCCTAAGTTTTCCCTATACCTTTTCAGGGATTAATAGCTCATTTCTGTTTGGGGTTTTCAATTTTCCCTTGTCTGAATTTATCAGAATTCATTCATCCACTTATGTAAGGGCAACTTCTTTATTTCCGATTTTGAAAATTAGGAGTAAAACTTGTCAAATATCTGATGTAGAATTTTGCAAGGATAATGTGTTCAAATACTTTGTTTAATTAGTAAGTATCTCAATTCTAGGATCATACATTAACGGTGAGTGTAGTGTTGTAAGGCTTAAACAAACTGTGTCTCAAAGAGACCACGCCCTTATACATGCCCAGCAACGATAAGAGTTCTACTGCTTCATACCCTGGCCAACATCTGTGCTGTCAGTGATTTTGGCACTGACCGTTGTAATAGATGTGTATTTCTATTCACTGCTGCCATTTAAATTCCACGGATGGCATATGAAGTGGAGTATCGTTCCATGTGCTTATTTCCCACTTAAATATCATCTTTGGTGAAATGTCTATTTATATCCTTTCCCTATTTTTGGGAGGGGGTACTCAGAATCAAACTCAGTACCTTGTGCTTGACATGTAGGTGCTGTGCTGCTAAGCTATATTTCTGGTCCTTTTCCTATTTTTTAAAAACATGGTTATACTATTCTTATTGTTTATGTTTATGTGTTACTTTTTTGCATTCAGGACAGTTGTCTGTCAGATACATTTTTTGCAAGTATTTTCTCTGAGTCATGGCTACCCTTTTCATTCTCTTGACTTTTATCCACTTACACCTACATTAAAGCAATGTAGATGGGGGTATATGTACAACACTATTCTGTCAAAGACATGGACAACCTTCTGTCCATTCTAGAATATTTGTTTTCAAAAGAAGAATGAAAAACACCTCAATTCTAATCCTAAACCTTCCAGCTATTAATTGTGCCGTATTGCAGTTATGTTAAAAATACCAGGCCAGACAGCTATGGATACCCATATAAAATGATGTAGTATTTGCATCTAACCTATGCACACATGCCTGTAGAGAGCAATGTCTTCAGTAACAATGGGGATATGTTCTGGGTCAGCATTTCTAGTGTACAAATAACATAAAATTGTGTAGCTTACTAGATCTCTAGGATACATGGGTGTTGTAGTCAAGAGTTGTAAGGAGAACAATTACATAATGGACACAAACTTCATAGTGTTATTTATAATAGTCACTCAAGGAGTTAAATATAAAAAGTGCAGGAAATCTGTCCACAAAACTAAAGACCTAGAAAATCTGGCTGAGGGCCTGGACCCCATGGTAATAACTTGTATGAGTTCAGCTGAAAACCTAGAGCCCATGACAATGACTCATGCAAATCATTTTAAGGGATCTGTGCTGGGAAGGCTCAAAGATTCTGCAGTGAAAGTAGAAAGTTTGCGCCAGCAGGGTGAGGGATCTGTGTCAGCAGGCCAAGGGTTCTGTACTGGAGCCAACAAGTGATGCTCAAAATAACGATCAAGCCTCCCCTGAAAAGTGCCACAGCCATCCTCAGTGACAACTGAGGTCCTGAGCTTCTCTGATGATGAGAACAGCTGAGCTCATATCAGGAAGCCAGCATGACAAACTCTTTCTGAAAATTAAACAGCACACATCTTCCCCATCCAGAACCAGGAAGTGAAGCTGAAAATAAGGAACAAAGCTCCCCCAAAGTAACCGCAGCCATTCTCAGTGACAACAAAGTCCTGAGCTCCTCTGATGATAATGGCTGAGTTCCTATCAGGGGAGAAGTTCCACAAGCTCCTCCAGGAGAACCAACAGCTCCAAACAACAGCAAAGCTTCTCTATCTCTCCAGCTCTCCTTTTTATGCTGGGAACAATGCTTCAAGGGGGTCCATCCATGTTCAGCACCAGGCTGATTCACTGCAGCTGGGATTTAAGTTGACCAGTAGTCACCAGTTCAGATACAATGGCACAGTCTTTTTGAAAATTAACCTTTTAAGCATTTTGTTTAAACTAAGACTTAGTCGCATTATCCTCGGGCTACCTAGTCAGTCAGTATTGCTGTCTTTCCCCACCACACCTGTTCCTGCTAAGTTTTCACAGGCTGTACATGCATGAAACCATCATCTCTTATGACAAAAACACTGTCTTCATAAATATCTCCTGAAAGGCCTTCCTGGGACTCTTTTAAAGTTAATTTTGTTGTAAGCAGAAAGAGGAAGCTATAAAACAACAAGAAATTGTGTAATGCGGATGCCTAACACACAGTGTTACAGTGACCTTTAAGTACTTCAAGTGATTTTTGTAATGTTTGACAATCAGTTGAAGATAAGTGATTAGGACTTCCTCCATCAAAATTCCCCTAAAATGTTGAAAGTGTAAGTAAAATGATTTGATTACAGTGATTCATTGTTAGGGAAATGTCTGAGGATCTGAACATTCCTTGGTTCCATTCATTTTCACAGCATATTTAAACATAAGAGGAATGTGTGTGAAATTTGGTGCTATAGAGTCATGACTGTTCAACAAAAGCAAAAACATTTGCAAATTTCTTTGGAATTGTAAAGTTGTGCCACTTCAAATTCATTGTGTGTCACCATAGGATATGAAAATTGGGTCCATGGTTACGATATTCGAAACAAATTGCTTAACTGTCGGTGGACATCACTTCTTTCTCCTTGTGAGAAAAAAGCACAACAAAAATATCCCATATAAAGGTAATATTGTTTGTATTTTTTTTTTTTTTACCATCATGGAACTGCATGATGAGTTTTTACCCTGGAACACTATTGTGATCTCTGAGAGTTTCTGAGCATGTTTAAGAAATGATATGTGTAGGAATACTTCTGTATTGTTTGTAGGGATGTAAACTACTATAACCACTATGGAGTTCAATATGGATAATCCTCAAAAAACTAAAACTAGAAATTCTACTTGAATCAGCCATGCCTCTTCTGGGTATCGATACCCAGTTAAAGATGTCATAGCGTAGTGATGCAAACATTCCCATGCTTATGGCAGTGTAACTCAATAGCTCAAGTTTGGAAGCAACCCATATGTCCATCAATGGATTTTAGCATTTACATAAAATGGAGGGTGACTTATACAAAGAGGGTTAAATCTGAATCATTTACATAGAATAATTCTAAGTAGAATAAATCAGAAACAGAGGTTAAATATTACCTGATTAAATGAGAGAAATTATAAATTATTTAAAGATCAAAATAAGAGGTAATTGATAGGAGATAGATATTTTGGAGATAGGAGGGGGATCTGGTGACAAGAGAAGAAGGGAAGAAGTGGAGGTGAAAAAGATGAATATGAGACATGCATATATAACAGTTCCCCATGACGAACACATTTACGTGTTGAAAACATATGCTAACAAAGGCAAAAAATGAAAAAAGAAACTCTGTGAATAGAAAATGGCCTGAGAAATGGGCAAAATGTTTTAACCACCAAGCACACACTCGGTGTCACACACTACTGGTACAGTAATCTCTGTCAAACGGAAAGATTAACCATGTCCTCATCTGTCTTATTTACCTGATCTGGTAGCATTTGACTTCTACCTCTTCATCCAACGTAAGTATCTTGCATGATTGATGGTATCGCAGCAGCCATGATAACACAGCTAAGACACCTAAAAGCACTTCTAGAGCTGCTTCAGAGGTGCCAAGTGTTACAGGATGCATGTATTTGGAGCAAAGGGGAGCATTTGGATGGGAATTATCGGCAATGTTGCTTTTACTTTAATATTTTTAGAATTAAATGCTCTATTTTTTGAGCACAGCTCATAACTTTCTAAGATGTGATTCTCCTGAACGAGCCATCTAAGGTCACTGCTTATTCTCCTTATTAAATTACCATGGTTTATGTCTCCACATTTGCTATCGCTACTGAAAAGCATTTATTTTTCTGTCTTAGTGGGATAGCACTACTGTTACCCTTAAATATGTCTTATTCATCAGAATTACTCACCAGGAACACAGGTTGGTGAGGAAAGAGCGCATGTCCTGTGGATGGTTTTTGGGGTTTTTTGCTGGGGACGACGGGTTGAGGGGGGATGGGTACCGGGGATCGAATTTACCACCTCGCTCTTGCCAGGCGGGTGCTTATGCCACTGAGCAAAATCCCGGTCTAGTGGATGGTTTTGAATAAATGAGTGGTTTATTGATGGGCACATTTAACAAAAATCCCCATTCACAAATAATGTATCTAAATAATTTGCAATTTTAAAAAATACATTAAAACTGACTTTAATAAATACTTCCCAAAACTTGAGTTGTGAAAATTTTCTATAATTTAATTAAGGTTCGTAAAAATAAGAGTTACGCCTAGGATCTCAGTGTATAAAGACTTTGTAACACAGTTTCCCAAGATGGTGAGTAGGGTGGAATTTTGCTGATGTTGGGGTGGAAACACCTCACAGAACACTGTGGTACCATTCTAACTCTGAAATAGGCTAGGTTCTGAGCTCTAGGACACAGTAAAAAGCCTGAGTTTTTATTTTCTGAAATCTAAAAAGCTTTGCCTCCTTGTGAGCTTTTCATAGTTTCCTATGTAGTAAAAGTATACTGGATGAGGAAACCTGGATCTCGATAAATAAATAGACAGACAGACAACAGCTTTTTTTTTTGTACAGAAAGAAATTGAAGTACATTAATTGCTCAGAATTCTTTGTGATAATATTGCTCGAACCATATCTAGGATTGCACATTATGTATATATAGGAAAGTCTGAAAAAGTAAAGAAACAGAATTGAGAGAGACAGACCAGAATGCAGTTAAGGAAATATAATTCAGTAAGGTTTTTCAAGTTGTTCTTGGACTTGTAGCAAAGTGCTAAACTACAAAACATTACTAAATCTAGGTTTGTTTGCAAGCCACCAAAACTGAAACTTGAGATCACTATTTCACTGTTGGATTTCCAAGGTAGACTGAAATTTATGAAAGTAGTTTGCAAAGAAAAGACCTGAGAACATGGTCTTCAATGGCTAAAATGAAGTCTCAGAACAGTACTGAAGCAACATTTGAGTATCTGTTATTTATAAGTTTTATAGATACAATCCCATGTTTAACATAGGCACTAAGAAAAGGAGCAAAACATTTCTAGAAAATTGTAGCATAATAATTCCTGAGAGGCTAGATAAAATTAAAGAGAAATGAATGCAAACAAAATTATGTACACAGGTTCATGACAAATCTAATTTTTACTTGCTATAAAGTCACAATTCAAAAGTGATAAAAGATAATCAAGAATCGTACAGAGAGATATCTATTAAATACTGTTAGTATAAATTTCAGGCACTGGTAGAAATAAAATAAAAATTTTAGTAGTAGGCCCTTGAAGTTAAATGTAAAATAAAATTGGCTTTTTGATGTATTTAAACCTTTTTTTTATAATTCCTCTAATATTATCATTTTAGAATTATAGAAAAGCAGCAATAAAGGGGATGAGATGGGAGTAATAAAGAAATCATTCGTATATGTGTTTATTTGTATACTTTATTCTTTTACAAGTGTATTGAAGTAAATTGAAAAATATTTTGAAAGAATGTCAAACAGAGTGATGGACACCAAAATCCATTAAAACTATTCTATGCAAATATGTTAAGTATTTCGAGGAAGATTTCGTGGATTTTGAGGAAGAGTTGGGGTGAGAACAATGTCCAGCGGACCTCAGTGTGCCAGGGCCACTGCCTTCTGGGTTGTGGCATTAGCATCCATACTGTTGCTGAAGAATCAAAGCTGCGATGCCAAAATGATTGCCTCCAAATCGTGATCAGCTGCATGAAATAAATATCAGAAACTTGAATTTCAAATGCAGTGGAATCACTGAATTCAAGTTTTCTGGATTATGCAGTGAAAATGTAGGGCAAAATCTGAAAATCTGCTACTGTAAGGTTCAAAATGTTAGGTATCCGTAAATAAAATACTAGCTGTTGTATCATGCTATAAAGTTCACATAAACTACTTCGTAAATTGATAATTCTGAATTAGACATGGTCTTGACTTCAAAAACACAGATTTCTTAAAACTGAAATTTAGGTTTTTGGCCAAATGAGGCATCTGACATTGCCCTCTTTATCAGAATGACACTTCAGTAGTTGCAAAAATAAATTATAACTCTTCTTAAATCCTAACTTTATCAATTTCCTAGAGCAATTCTAATTTCCTCATTGAGTCTCCTAAACTTTGAACATTTATTTTGCTAGAATTATAAGTCCAGTAAAAATGTGGAGAAATATAACTCATACATCATGAATAGAAATTTAAAAAGATGCAGACACACTGGAATACAGCTTGCCAATTTATCCAATAGTTATATCTAGAGTTCCGGTACAGGCATTACACTCAAGAGAAAAAATGTCTATGCAAAAACATAAATAAATGTTTGAACAAAATCTTTCATAGTAAACAAAAGATGGAATTGAATCAAATGTTTATCAACAGATGAACAGATAAATATTGTATATCTGTAAAATGGAATCGTATTCATCCAAACGAAAGAATGAAATACATTACATGCTGCACATGGATGAAATTTGAAGATGTTATGCTCAGTAAAAAAAAAATCCAGTCATAAGAGCACATATTTAAAGCTATATTTCTATAAAATGTCCAGAATGAGAAGTTTTATAGAAACACAAGTTTGATTACTGGTTGTTAATAACTGGGCAAAAAGAAAGAGGTTAACAGACAATGCATGAAAAGTTTCTTTTTGAGATAATAAACATGGTTTAAAATTTGGGTGTGTTTACACAATTATTTATATATACCAAAAGCTAAAGATTTTGTACTTTAAATGAGAGAAATGCATCGCACATTAATTACATCATAGTGGAGTGTTTTGAAGGCGTTGTGAGGATGTCACTGAGACAACCCCAGCTGATTTTTCAGGTGACATTGTGAGCACCACAATATAAGTAGATTAGTGTAGAAATTCCATTGGTAATCTAGCGTTTGTCCATCCTACCAAGTCTTGTGTCAGAAATAGATCTTTAAAAGATACATTATATTTATGTTTTTTTCTTCATGTACTTGTTTAATATGCACTTATAGGAATCTACTATAAACTAGGCCATATACTAATCCATTGGAAATAAATGAGAAAGAAGCATCCTTACTCTTAAGAAGTGAATCATTTCATAGCACATTTGATAAATGAAACAATTTTAGTAGCATTAGTATCATGATAAATGGGTCTAGGTGACTAAATTACTGAAAAGTGGGGTTAGAGACACTATAGAAAATGTGACCACTGAGTCTAACAGCTTCAATGAAAACACAGTCTACATACAGAGAAAGAAATGAGTTGGGTTATTAGTATAAGTACCATACATTTGAGAAAACTCAGAAGAGATGCACAGAGACATATAGATTAAGCCAAAATGATACATTAACATTTGATTATAGAATATTTGGTAGCTACACAGAATTTGTCTTTTCTTTCATGGGCTGTAGAAAGTTATTGGCATTATAAGAATTGTTTAAACTTGAATTAATCTAAGAATATTAAATCTGATAGGAATGGAGGCTGTCTAATGTCCAGATGGATTCCACTGACAAAAATTTGAGAAAACAGCAACTAAGAGAAAATTGGGAAAGCGAGGAGGGATTCTAGAGGAATGAAATCTTCTTTATCACCTATTAAATAGTGTCCAGAAATTATTTTCAGTGTCCTCGTCTTACCCACTTGGCACATAATGGTTTTACATTATGTGTAGGCAGAGTTACGGAAATAGTGAAAAAACTGTATAATTTCTGAGGTCAGGTATATTTTGGTTTGGAACAAGGAAAAATGCAAAATCATTTCACTGACTACTGGAAGCTTTGTTGAAGGGTAACTTGAGTGATAAAACCCTATGCTTATTTTAGTTTATGAACTTTGAAAACACTAGCTTTTTATATGTTGTTTATTATGTTTTCTTTTGCTTTGCTAAATTTGTTCTTTTCTCCATGTTTTCCTCAGCAGCAGTCTTGCTGAGGTTTAGTTGATGTAAATTGCACATGTTGAAGTTACACAATTTTGGTAAATTTTGATCCATGAATATTCCTGTGACCATTATTAATTGCTATACTATTAATCTTTCCATGTTTTCTAAAAATGCAGTCTGTATATCTAACTCATCTAACTTATTATCTCCATCCTGTCATGAAATCCAAAACAGTAAGTTTTTGTTTTATTTTTGTTTTTTATTGCTAGTTTTATTTTCTAAAATTTTAATTTTACTTCTTAGAAATATTTTTATTCTTCATATCATTTGCCATTACTTAGAATTTTATTTTTTCATACATCTCAAGAGCGCTTATTCTATCTTTATAGGTTGGGATACTTTTACAAAATGCTGTTTTTAATTCTCAAATGTAACATTTCTGTTGTTTCAAATTTGGTATCTGTTCACTGTCTGTTCCTACATGAGATGATGTTTTTCATTCTTCAGATGCCAAGAAATTTTGATTTGCCTGCTGTTCATTTTTAGTATATTATGAGATGCTAGGTCTTTTTAAAATTCTATGGAGCAAGTTGATATGTTTATTGTTTTGACATAAAATCAACCTAGTCGATTCGGACTACATGATCTAGGCCATAGCATCAACAGAAGTGTGGCTTTTAAATCTTTGCAGGGCTATTCAGAGCTGTCTCATCTGTTCCATATCCACTGCTTAATGTGAGATTCCTGGCAATGTTTTACATCACGATTCAGTTTCCAGAGCCTCTCTGCGTGATATTTACATGAGATTCACATATGCCTATCTCAGGGGTGAGCTCAAGAGTTCATCACTTTGTGGTCTAGATGTCTCACATCTGTCTCCCTACATGATCCCTGTGCATGAGGATATTTTATGGTTTTTGTTTTCTTTTCCAGACCAGTGCTGGGGATTTCATTTATGAGGCTCTGTCGTGAATTTGCCCCATATGTACCTCTGTATGGCAATGAGGTGAGAGGACAGAGAGATGAATACCACACACAGGAGCATCGATGTGCTGTCCTCTTGGGACCATGCAGGAACTCTCCTTCTCCAGGGTCTTGGTTATTCCGGGGTTCATCTCACTTTTTGTTGCTCCTTCTTCAACACATACTGTTTGGGGCGCTGAACAGAGAAAGGTAAACAGAAGGTTTCTGACCATCAGCAGACCCTGCTTCTCTCCCTAAGCCACAGCTGGAAGAGTTGCCTGGCCATTTTCTCGGGGCCGATAGGTGTCCTCCAGTATGCAGCTGTGTTCAGCCCAGCCAGGGGTCATATGCTGGGTAAAAAGGTGTCTCATCTCTGTCTCAGTGATACCTTGAATTCTGGTCTTCCTCCTCAATTCACTTTCTGGTTTTCATTTCTCAGAGCCTGGGGATATTTGCTACATGCATTCTGTTCTACTTTACCTCTGGAACACATACTACACAGAGCCGCTTCCTTCCCTTTGTGGGGACCTAGAATCTTTTACCTTATTTGATTCAGAAAAACCCAATTTTCTATTATCAAAAAGTGTATAATTATAAAGAGAGAAGTCACTGAGTTTGGACATCTACATGCATTTTAAGAAATTCTTTTAACATTTGATGTCTGATACCTTTATCTGTTGATTTCAAGTCTTTTTTTTTTCAGGGTAATCCTATGGAAAACTCTCAATTGTTTAAGATTTTTTAAATTGCAGTTGGGACAAATAAATCTCTATATAGCTAAATTCTGTTTTTTGAAGACTGAAATCTGTAGGAAATTATTTAATTAACATATATATATATATATATAATATTACTTAAAATGAAATTATTTCATTCTGGAATCAATGTAAAAAATTCTAAAGTCCTCGTATTTAGGTTTTAAGTAACTTCTCTATGGTATGTGAAATGTAGATCACTTTTATTTATTAAGAAACAAATCCAGTGTCATCCTGACCTCATCTAACTCATGGGTGTGCTGAAACAAAACGCCTATGGTTTATGATAGCAATATTGTGTCACATCTCTTCCTAACTTCATGTTCACTGAGACATACTGGTTCCCTGGTTTCAGACACAGTGGGAGTGTTTTCTTAATAAAAATTGCCAATGATAAAAATCAAGTCTCTCCCTCTCTCTTTTTCTCTCATCTCTCCAGAGTAAGACTGCTTATGCTCCACAAGAATAGGACTTACTTACTTTATAAATAGAAAACTTTAGAGGAAACTTCATAGATGGTAAAATTTAGCAAAATGTAGATTAAGACATATATATATATATATATATATATATATATATATATATTTATCCATACACATATTATTATATTGCATATGTTCTTCTGCTGATGTACTGTCACAGAATATGGCTGTACATTTTAAAGCCCTGATTAAAATTTTCAGACACCTTTGCAATTTTAATTGCAAATAAACTGAAATTGTGCAAACAAACTGTAACTTACATAGTCACAAGGTTTTTTTCCCTTAGTTTCACAGGGTCATTGTAGTAGTAAGGCTGGCAAAATTCAACTACAGAATCTGTAGATACATCTTATACACTGCATCGAAATGTATATTTAGCTGGATTGGGTGTTTATTGCAGGAGCTGATGCACATTTTTTTTGGTCAAGCAACATTTAAGTAGAAGAGCTTGGAGTGGCAGTTTATGTGAAGTAATCCGAGAAAGAGCTTATTCATGCAGGTGGGATTGTCAGCACATCACTTTGCTGCAATGTGATGAGAAATTAGTAGAAGTAGGCAAGAGGTAAGTGTGTACTCGCTTGTGTCAAGAGGAAGGAAACAATGAATATCTCCCCCATAGGAGGCATCTGTGCTGGTTATTTTCTGATGGTTTCACGATCTAAGCTACAGCCATCATTTTGAGAAATCAAAACTTCAGTTTTACCAAAACACAAAGAGAAATCTATCAGAGGAATAGTTATATAAGCAAAACTGAATGTCAGTGTATGAGAACAGAATCTTGATCATAACTGGTATAGAATATGAAGTCGATTGTAGGTAAGTCAGTCTTATATGAATTACCAGAACTTAATCAGAAGATTATTGGTAAATATTGAATGAATGAATGCATAATGGCATCTGTTCTAAGAGAGCTTGATTTGCTTATCCTCGCAAGTGGACTTATCTAATTACTGAAGCTATAATTATTGATATCTTTTTCTGAGATAAATTGCACTGGCTTCACAATAAGGACAAGCTTCACTGCAGGAATGCATCATCTAAAATCTGTTGACTGAAGCTGCCACCTATGACTCAGCTGACCTGACATGGTCTGATATTCCAGTTGAACAATTCTCTTTTTCCATATTACGTTTAAAGTGATGATGCCTTATACTAATTCAGATCAAAATGAAACCTTTCTCCATACCTAAGGTTTTGAAGAGAAATAAAATACCTATCAATATCAGAGGAGTTTTTAGGTTTATTTTTCTTTACATTGCTAATGTTAAAATAACTTTGTAAACAGGACACTGTATCGTGACGACCAAGAAGATGTCATGCTATACTTACTAATATTTACTTCTGTCATCCCTACCTTTGAAATCATTTAATGTAGTTAACTGGTTGTCAGCAAAAAGTAGAGTTCAATAAGATGAAAAAAATATTCTTTAGCAAGGTGGCAGTTATATAGACTCTTTTCTTGTTCTAAACCAAAATTTATGAGACAAAGTGTTTTAAAATACATATATAAAGTAGAAAAATCTCAAGGCTTTTGTAGGTAAATGAATGTAACTGGAGATCATATTCATGGGTGACACAATTTGAACTCATAGGCATGAACCCTAGCATAAGAAACAGAAGGAGTTAATGGGATCCAAAAAGCAAAGTTGTTATTGTAAGAGTGATAGGGGAAGAAACACCTGGGAGGGAAAGCTGGAAACTGTCAATTTCTTATTGTCTTGTCTTGAACTCTTATATTCTTTCCACAATTTTGTTAGTTTTGGCTTTGTTCTGTCTTGCTTTGTTAGATTTTACTCTGTCGGATGGATGGGGCAGCTATTTTGAATATAATGAGGTGTATTTTGGTAATCATGGTTTCCTATTATATTGTTTTGAAGTCTTATAATGCTTTCATTCATTTGTTTAATTGGTTTTATTCTGTTTTGTTTTGTTTTGTTTTGTTTTGTTAGTTTTTTGTTTTTGTACTAGGGATCAAACTCAAGACCTTGCGCTTACCACAGCAGGTGCTTTTGCAGCTAAGCTAAACCCTCAGCCCATTTTCTTATGTGTGATGGTATGAACAGCTATTTTGAAGAAAACAAGACATTATGGCAGCCATTGCTGATTTGCTATCATCTTGCTTTGAAGTCCTACCATGCTTCTGTTCTTCTCTCTTGATTGGTTCTATCCTGTTGTGTTTTATTTGATTTTATTATGTGTGATGGTATAGACAAATATTTGAGGAAAATGAGATATTATGGTAGCCACTGTTCAATTCCTGTATCTAGTTTTGAAGCCCTGTAATGCTTTCATTCTTTTGAAAGGTTTTACACTATTTTGTTATGTTTGCTATTATCGTGTATGAAGGCATGGTCAACTATTTCGAAGAAAACAAGAGGCATTATGATAGCCACTGTTGATGGCCTATCGTCTCGTGAAGTTCTGTGTTGCTAGCATTGTTCTGTTCTGATTTGCTTTGTTCTGTTCTGTTTTGTTTGTTTTGGTTCCCTATAAAATAAATAAATAAATAAATAAATAATACATATATAGAATCAAAAGAAAATATTTAAGTACTAGAAGTTCACTTTACCAATAAAAGCTACTCACTGAGTAGAAAATTTGTTTTCTAGATTATAGTGAAATGGAAGAAAAAAAAAATTTTTCCCTTCTAAGAAATTAGCTCTTCCTAGTCCTAAAGGAAGCATGATCATCTATCACTTTCTGGCCTAAGTTGTTGATCATAAAATAGATCCTTCATATACAAATTTTATTCTTTTTCATATTATAGTCTTCTTTGGAAAGAAATTGTTTTTATTTTTGTACAATTTTCTCAAAATCATTAATAAATAACATAAAAATATTTGTAAAAGATATTGTTCTATTCTATAGATTTAGTTAGATATTGTCTGTTGTCCAGTGATGTAACAGACAATGATTCAAGAACTGGCTTTGCTATAAGGTTTGTGGGTGTTCTGGGTGCAGATAATTGTCATTATTTTATTTCAATAGCAAATGAAATAACTTCACATTGTAAGTCCTTTACTTGAAAATTCTATTTTCAGATATCATATCCTGTGATTAAAGCCAAATCTAAATAGCTTATCCAAGAACTTTAAATACATTTACTCGTGTAACTGAAAATTGGGGAGTTAGCTGTGGCCAGTTTCAGCTATTAATGGATCCATGAAATTTAAGTAATCTCTTGCCTTTGTCTCGCTAATTCTTTGCTTCCTATGTCTTAGCTTGACTGTTTAAGGTTAATATCATGCTAGTTAAATAGTCTGACTACCAGTTTCTCTCACACAAATTTCCTCACTTTAGTATCCATCATGATAAAATAAGAGTATCTTCCTTGATAGCTGAGGTAGAACCTCTCTGGACATGAATTAGTTCATTTTATGATGTTTTAACGTAATACCATAAACTGGAAAATTTATAAAGAATAAAAATTCACTAAATTCATGGCTTTGAAGGCCAAGAATTTCAAGGTTGAGGGGCCACAAAAGACCTTGTGCAGATGAGGACTCTTAATAGGGTCCTGAAGGGTCACAGGGTATCACATGAGCATGGGATATGGACAAACTGGTTTTTCTAATAGACCAGTTCTCATGATATTTTACTCAGTGTTTTGATGACCTACCAATACAATAATCTGAATTGATTAAATCACTTATGAGGGCTGGGTACACTCACATTCCAAAGATCCTACTTCCAAATACCAATAAAATATATTTTGGGGGAAGAAGTTTCCAACACATGAACTCTTGAGAACAAACATTCAGTCCATGGCATGGAAGATTGTTTATTTTCTCTCTGTGAGTTAAGCAAACTTATTAACCTTGGAAACAATAGAGAGGAAGGACTTGTGAGGTTTTCTGGTTGCTTTGGTTTGTGTCACATGGCTTCCTCTATCAAAGTACAAGCTCACTCAACCTAAACAGAATGGTGTATTTCCTTCCACGGAAACCAGATACAAGGAAACAAACATGTTATTTGACGTTCAGCACATTTTCCAAAAGTATTTTCTTTTGCTCCATTAGATCCAGTCTCTATTGCTTTTATCTTGCTTTCTATGCCAAGAAGCCGTTCACGATGGACAAAAGCAGGCAGCCCTTTGCCTTCTAAGAAGTCTTGTATTTGAATCAGGCTACAGCACGCCTGGGTCTCACTCTAAGAAATCCTGTCAGGCTAACTGCATCTGTCACCTTAAGGCTGCAGCGTCTTGCAGGATGCTGTTTTTTGTACTAATTTCCCACCCTCCACAAAGTTGATAGTGCCATTCTTTGTTGCTCTCAGAAACTTATCATGGTATATTCATTTCCTTGGTCTATATTTGCTCCCTAATTTTGTTTTTAATTTGATTAATTTGCCTCTAATGTACTATTTATTTAATTTTATTTTGATTAATTTGCTTTTTAATATTCCACATGGTTCACTGAATGATTACCATCTTAATTCATTTGTACTACCACAGCAAAGTAGTGTAGATTAGGCAGTTTATAAACAATAGTACCTCATTTCCCACAGTTATGGAGAATTGAACTCCAGGATCAAGCCATTTGCAGAGCCTGGTCTGTGCTTCCAGGATGGTGCTGTGTTGCAAGAGTGTTAATCCATTCATAAAAGGAGATCTTTTTCACTTCATAGAATGCTACACCTTTTAATAACATTGCATTGGAGATCAAGTTTCAATATGAATTTTAGAGGACAGCCTTCTAATAAAACATATCTTGAACCAGAAGAGAACATATGCATTTTGATCATTTTATATATCTGAGTAATATTTCTAATGAAGATTTTTACATGTACTGGTTTATACTGTGGATTATGGTGTGATTAAGAGGCAGTAACACCTTTCTCCATGTATTAATTAGAATACATGTTGGAAATGCCTCCCTAAAGTTGATGTCCAAATTAAAAGTCTTAAAGACATCAAACTATTGGTCTTAAATAGAATTTCATATTTTGTTTGACTATAACTTGTAAACAACAAATGTCAAGTTATAGAAACAATCAATTCATTTTTGCTCCTAGGTCATTGTTATAATTCTTTGCTCTGTATAGAGCTTTTGCTCATTTATTAAACTGACATGGTGAAAATCATTTTATAATTTATTTCAAAGTTTTCTTAGAGTGGAACAGTTTTGCTTCTACCAGACCTAAATTATTTTCTTCTTTTCACTATTAAAATGTCACAATTAAAATGTGATTCAGTAACTGTTACTTGCCACTAGGTATCTACTGTACCCTATTGTGATATTGAGTTATTTTCTGTTTCCACTTTTAGTAAAGTACACTTAATTGTGATTATTACTGTAACCTGACTTTTTAAAAGAAAATGTGATCTTTACCTGCTGTTGGCATCCTCTGTCATACAGAGTGGTAACAATGATTTGTGTCTTTCACCTTTCAGAATGTCAGGATGTTGTCTCCTTCCATCAAAATAATTTTTTTAAACTTTAGGAATGTATTCACCTCATTTTCATCTATAATTTTTTTATTTTCTCATTTTTGCTTGATTATTTTTTGAGGGGAAGTGGTATTGGAAAGCGAACTGAGGACCTTGCACTTGATAGACAAATGCTGTACCACTGAGCCCCTGACTATTTTAAGCTTCTTTTCTCCTGAAGAACTTTGTGGCAGTGCTTGAGGATGGCTCTAATTATATAACTCATTCAATAATATTTTTTCATATTCTCAGTATGAACTTGCTTTTCCTGCCTTATAGAAAGCATTATACAAGATCCTATACCAGAAATTATCATAAGGCCTTATCATATACCACCTTAAAATGATTGCACAGAGCAGAGAATGATATTAAAAGACAAACATCAGCAGAATAAACACTGCATTGTTCAATAACATCCTAGAGCACATGTTATATACTCTGTATGATGCATCAATGGTACATGATTCTTTTTTTCTAATATACCAATCATTCAAAAGCCTCAGAAGATGTGGACACCAGAGGAATTGTTCACACTGTAGGTCTTAATTTCTCATTAGGAAAAGTTTTGTTTCTTGTCTTCACAATATTAGATTGAGGACAGTTGTCCCTAAGAGAAGGAGCATTTTCCAAGAGACTCAGGATAGATTCCTTTAAACCAGAAGCTAAGCAGCCTGTGGTTCTTCTGTTTTTGAAGCCTTACACAAAGCATTGGGGTTTAATGTACAAAGTAGGACAATTTGTCTTGATTGGTTTTTTATACTGCATGAAGGCAAAAAAAATGAATGAACTTATACTTTATTTCTTCAGCTTGAATGAACAATAAACAATCAAATAAACAAATAAAAGAATTTGACTGAGCTAGAAAATAAATAAAAATCACCCATAAATGAAAACCATGGGATAGAAGATATTTTATCCCTGCCTTTGAATGCAGTATGTTTGCATTTGACTTAGAAGAATGACTAGCAAGCTAGTGAAGCTTAGTGACATTACCTTTGGCCAAAACTTCAATATAGATAGGGGTGTGTTAAACTACTGGGTCCACAAAACCAGAGCCCTTGAAGATCAATTAAGCCTCACTTGCACCTATGCACTGAGGACTGCTTTTCCCCAAATCTCCTTCACTGTAAATTTTTCAGGCAAGATTTCCCTATGAGAGGAGTACAGGATGCATAAGTGCTGGAATAAAAAGAAACTCCTTATTCTTTGGACAGAGGAAAGTTACTGGCAGCATCCTAACAAACTCTTTATGACCACCCCCCCTATCTTCACCCTCCTAGCATGAATATTTATTGGGGCTTCTCAAAAAGTCACCAAAGAATGTATTTGTTTTGTCTTAATTAACTTTTCTCATTGCTGATACAAACTACCAGACACTTAAGAAAGGAGGAAAAGTTTATTTTGCTCACAGTTTGTAGAGGTTTCAGTCCATAATAGGGTGGCTCCAAGGCAGAGCAGCATTGCAGAGCAGCAGTCTATGGCAAAGCAGGGCAGGCAGAAGGCAGCTGGCAGGGAATAGCAAGCAGCAGCAAGCAGTAAACAAGAATCAGTCTTCTTTCTGTCCCTTGTATTCTACCCAGGCTCCTTACCCTTATGGTGGCTAGCAGTCACACCCAGCATGGGGCTTCCTTAATCCTAGCACCAGACCATGAATCAATCCCATCATCATCCCATCATCATAGACTCTGGATGCAGCCACCTCTGAAAAGCTCCATCTCTGAGGCTTTGGGTGGACATCTAAAGACAAACCATTACAAGCTTCCACACAGATAGAGAAACTTTGATTTTCTTTTTCAGGTGAAAAACTTCCATTCGACCTCAGTGACCTTCAGTGGCAGCTACACTAGCAGTTTGTTGAGTTTCCCTCAGTTCAAATCCCCAGCCAGTTAAAGTCATGTAAAGACTTAACCCTATGTTCAGATGTGAGTGGTTTCTGCTTTTCTGACTGCAGACTAATACTGGAGTGTAGCTCTTGGAAAACTGCAAATGGAACACATGCTTTCTGTGTCAACTTAGAGCTTAAAGCTAAATAATCGTCCAAACAGCTGTTTATTCAGGTGAAGTTTGCTCTTCACTTCAAAGGTGTAAAAAGTTAATAAACAGAAATTGGAAAGAATTTTGGAAAGAAACAAAACTCTGTTTCCTTTGTCATTACTTTTCTATATTGAGTAATAATCAGTGAAAATCCCTTTGATTACTTAAACATTCAAAGATCTTCATTTATCTATCTAGGCCTGTGGTGGTGAACCTATGGCAGGCAAGCAGCAGTGGGCTGATTTTATCACTAAAAGCACTAAAAGGTTCTCCATCACTGAATAGGCCAATGTAGGATTTAGTGCGTTTGTAATTTCCCCTAGTATTGTTTCCATGAATGATGTTCAATCTTCAAGAATCTCTTAACAATATGAAAAGAAACAATAAGAAAAGTGAAATTTAAAAAAATCATTTCTCTATAAAATTAAATAACCTATTCATTGATGGTCAAGTTAGATAAACTGTAATAACAATTAATTAAAAATAAATACTTTAAGGCCCAAGAGTGTATCTATCTTTATACATCATCTTTGTAGTACTGTGCTACTGTTCTGAAATTACTTAATATCTAATTTCATAATGTTCTATAAATGAAATCATTTATTTAAATAACAAATTTTTAGATTCCTTAAGTTCATTTTTTGCTATTTTTTTCCTATAACAGAGTTCTTCAACAGACTTAAAGCTAGGTTTTTTAGAAACTTTTAGTCAACATATAGAATGAAATTCAGAAATTAACAGAGGCATATGCACACAAAACTTTTGATAGAATAACTCCTAAATAATGTCTGCTATGTGCTGTTATTCAATTTTTTCCCTCTTATGATATTTATGGAAACATTCAAGCTGGAAAGCTTGAGGTCTTCACTGATAGTAGACAATCAAACATAACAGTAGCTGGGAACCAACTCTATGTGTTATAATTTAATATAGGCAATACCAACCAGAAAGCAGTCAATAGGAAATTATAAAGTTTCACAGACAGCATTGGGAAAACTGTCTGTGAAATTAAAACTGTCTTTTAATTCACTTAATGTCTATAAGCAATCACTTACTTGCAAGAACTAGCAACATACACTTTCTTCTGACAGTAATCCTTGCTATTGATTTCAAAACTTTGCTTCAGCTAAGGAAAATTGACATATCGTTAATTTAGCAGGGATGAAATTTAAGGAGTTTATTGCTGTGCCCTGAGAAGCAGCGTGGGCACATCATATAAAACGCTCTCACATGAGCACTGAAGTAGAAGGAAAGAAAGTGCATGTGAATGTTCTTTCCTTCACACAGCAATTTAGCAGCACAATGGATAGCACCTATTGGGATGACTGCAGAAAAAGGCAAATTTTAATGAATGGACTTATAAACAGTTATCATGAGGTGGAATTCAGATGTTAATAAGTGCAATAAAAAGACAAGTGTCAATTAACATGGTTAAACTCTAGAAATAAGTCCTTGGTAATTCCAAGAATTTTCCTTAGAATCTGGAAAAGAAGGAAAATTACCTGAATTATCTGATATGTACCTAATCAATGTTAATAAAAATACTAGTTAGCATGATTCCATATTACTGTCTCAACACTAGTATCATTTATCTTCCAACATTTCTGTGACCCATCAACATTTCAATGATATGCTGATATTGGTATTAAAATGGAAGACAAATCCAATTCTGCCTTCAATATTGCTGCAAACCTATTAGAGGGTGTGTTACAGAATGCATACTGCTGCAAACCTATTAGAGGGTGTGTTACAGAATGCATACTGCTGCAAACCTATTAGAGGGTGTGTTATAAATTGCATAACCCTGTTACTTATGTGTTATAAAAATAATGCAGTCATTTTTATAGATTTTATTAATTTTCCCTTTAATTTTTCTTAACTTATTTTTGTCTGTGTTTCCTCTTTCAGTCTACTTACTTTCAATGATTTACTTATTTTGCAAGCCTGTAAAAATGTTTCCACTTTAATTTTCTTTATTTATACTTGGTCTGATAGAATTTATTCTGTTTAGATTTTAATATCCAGTTTACTAGTTTTCAAATATTTTTACTTTTGCAGACTACTATGAATATAACTCCATTTGAATAATTTTACATCTCTCTGGTTGCAATAATACCACTATTATTTAGTGTTTAAATTAATAATTCAGGAAGTATTTTCTTATATATTTACTGCTGGATCAAGTAAACTAGTTTGCAAAGAACTCTGTTCCTTGGCAATATGTAAAATATTTTTGAATTATTGATTGCAATTTCATAAATGAAATGAATTGATTTTTTTACAGTATCCACTTCATTATTTTTAAATGAAAGAAAAATTTGACACACATAGAAAAATTTAAAATTTATATTTCAAACTTATGTTATTTAACTATCACAATAAAATGATCATTGTAATCTTTGTATCATAACTTAAATTTCTGCTTTATCAGATAACATTTTTAAAATATCTCAGAATTGAGCATGGGAATACCAAATGTTTTGCCTTTCAAACCATACGTACAAATAGGGTATCCTGATATAGACAACATTGAATTTTGTTACAGGTGAGAAAATGTGATTCCAGCACAACCCTATCTATAATGACCTTATTATGTATGACACAAGGAAACAGCATATGTATTTTTAAGGAATTGTAGAGCTAATCATGACATATTTTTCCTTTCATTTGTGTACTTTTCAAATTAAGCTTTCTAGGTCTTTTGCAGTTATCTAGAATTGGAAATCAACAACATTTTGAACGAACTCACAACATTATGAATTTTTACTAGAGAAAGTCACTGGAAGTCTCATAATTCTCTTATTGAAATTGTGTAGATATGCAATTCTGAAAAGATATAAAAGTTCCATGCTTTCGGATAATAACTATTAATGTTTATAAAATATAAATAAATAGATATGTTTGGGAACATTTCATTCTCATTTCTGCAATTCTCCATTATTCTTTTGGTATATTTACTGGGAATGATTTTTTATATTTGGCCAAAATTAACAAAAAAACTCATTTATATTTTTAAATGAAAATGCAGATTTTTCTTTTACAATTTATTCTTTCATCATAAAATACTGAAACTATACTATAAATATATTTGTATATATCAAAGTTGTCCTATAATTTTTTTTGTAAGTTTTCATACTGCATACAGAACACACATTTACCAGAATTTATTTAAATATCTGATTTCTTTCCTTTAAATTTTTATAATTATTTTACTATATAATAATATACAGTATTTCAGACTATATTCCTGTACATAGAAGCATATTTTTTAATGTACAATCCTATGACAAATAATGAGATATGAAATCTATCTATAAGGCAAATGTAATTTCAGGCTGTATTGATAGATCAGTTTTTCTATTAATAGGTTCTATGAATTCATTCTCCCTCTTAGCCTCTGAATCCATCTGGTGTTCTCTCTTTCTCTTTCTGTCTTTGTGTCTTTCTCTCTTTTCCCTCTCATTTTCTTTCCTGATTAAAACATATTAATATTATAAAAACACTGTATTATTTTTAGTTCTTAAATATAAGTGAGGTTATATGTCTAAGTACATATCAAAGATGAGTATTTCTAATGACTGTTATTTTAATTTAAATGGCTGGTGCATGCTTTTATAATGTGTCTATTTGACACTTCAATGAGTTTTCTGTATATCAGTGAAATTGTTATTCAAAAAGTAGTCTCTGTATACATCTTTCCTCCACCTTGTCCTTCTCCTCCTCCTCCTTCTTCTTGTTCTTCTTCTTCCTTCTCTTCCTCTTCTTTCTTCTTCTTCTCCTCTTCTACTTCTTTCTGTTCTTATATTGTAACAAAGAAAGCTTGTGGTTTTCTTTCTGATTTTCTTGTCTTCTTTCCTGTTTTTTAAAAAAAGTTCCTTATTTTGAGATGATAAATGTATCAAGCTTGTGTTTTAATCTGCATAGCGTGGTACAACAAAAGTATGTTGTGACCACATGACTAATTAAAAACCTTTCTAGTGGCTATATTTAAGAAACTTAAAAGAGGCTGATGAAATTAATTTTTTAATCTATTTTATTTAACCTCTTATGCTCAGTGCTATTCTTACCTATGTATTCTCCACTTAAAATATATCTCAAATTGAAGTTATTTTTGTTGCAAAAAATTTGCCTGCTTTAAAGTTTATGAAATTTTCAGTTTAACGTATAGATATATATGTTATTTTTCAATTACACTTAAATATTTTCTAATAAACAATAAATCAAATGCCAATTTTAAATTTAAGTGTAAACCAAGTGAAATTTAAAATTCAGTTGCACAGTGACACAAGCCGTATAATCAGTTCTTAGTAGCCCCATAAGGTTAGTATCATCTTTATCTCATGGCACAGATGTAGAATTTCTTACACTTTTATTTGGGTGAAAGATTCACCTATTTGAAGGATATTAAAATTCAGTTCTCTTTTTTCCTCAAAGAATTAAGCATTCTGTAATTGTGTCACATTTAAATTCTTTTTTAAAATCTCTTTACCACTCTGAAATTCTGTCTCCAACATAAATGAAATCCTGTTTTCTAGATCTATTTTTGTGTTTTCTCTTCTGTTCCTTTGAAATGCTATTTTTCATAGTTTTGGCTGTTTCTCAATGAATGTCATAAACCATTTAAATTTTCCTGATTTTTTTAACCAGATTATGTTTATAACTGCTCCTGAGGAGCTTGGAAGAAATACTTTTTAAAAAAACATTTTCTGACATTTCAATTTTAATTTTTATACTGTCAGAGTATATAACGCTTTATTTTTTAATTTTACTTTAGCTTTGGTTTTTATTTTTATGTGTTTGGTATGCATTATACTTATATTCATTTTGGGGAATTGGTACATGTACATGTCACATCTTCACAATTGTGGGGTTTTTGTTTTGTTTTGTTTTGTTTTTCTGGGGATCGAACTCATGGCCTTGCGCTTGGCAGGCAGGCACTTATGCCACTGAACTAAACCCCCCGCCCCAACACCTTCATAATTTTTACTTCAATTATTTTCACTTTCAAGGAGAATTTTATCTTTTTTAGTTTTTATCTCTGTGTTTCTCATTTATAGGAATCAAGTTTATCTTAAGTGGTACTTACTACTTGCTATTTTTTGGTTAAGTTTTTGATAAGACTTTCAACTTCCTTGCAGCTACAGTATTGTTTTGCTTGGCTGGTCACTACTCTAATTTTTTTAAATCAAAATCAAATGACCATTTAGTATAAGAAAGCTACCAGAGCTGCAACCACTCCTTCTAATGCAGTGTGGCACTTTGCATATACATAACGTACGCATCTTTAGGCTCCCGGACACCTTTGGGGATTGCTGTAGGCTCACAGTCACAAAGTTGTACATCTTCAACGAAATCCAACAGTTGGCAAACTGTTTAGGAGAGGGACCGCCTTTTTCAAATTCCACCACTTTCCAATTTTAAGTCTCAGTACAGAGTTTTGGAAACAGTGATGTAGTTGAGAAAAATCTAAGTCTTTCTGACTGAGCTCAGACTATAATAAAGCTCAGCTGCCTACAGTAAATACAACACAGTGGCGAGTTCCACCAGGGCACGTGGGCTGCTCCCTAGCTTCACACCGCTGGCTTTTGCCCTTGTAACTCTTTAAAATGGCTCTGTAAACTATACGTACAGTATTCTGCTCTTCATGTTTTCAACTACGCATCACATTCAAAGAAGCACACTTAACACCCAACTCTGAAAAATCTTGGAAAATAATGTAAGTTTCATCCAGTGTCCCGGAAAAAAAAAAAAAGCCTGGAGAGCGGTGAAATTATATCTGATACACAGAGTCATGCAATAAAAATTCATTCTTGAGAGCTTGTTTGGAAGCTCTAACAGGGGAGCGCAGCTACGGGTACACCCTTGACCAGGGAATGGTTCTCCTGTATGGGGGGCCGTCTTCCTCCTCGTTGAGCGCACAGTGGGGTGACAGGGGTTGCCCTCACACACTGAAGTTCATTCTTGGACTCATTTCCCTGCAAAGTTCCTATCCTGCAGACTACCTCACCTGATATTGACACCCAACCTCATCGTCCTTGAATTCTGTCCTTTCGCTTTGTAGATAGATACCCTCTTCACTTTGACTAAGATCTAACTTCTTTCCCATGTAAATCTAACTTGCTTTTTCTCTGTTTATTTCATTTTTTTCTTCCCTGTAACTAAAACAAAAGAACCAGAAACATGTAGAAAGGAGAGATACAGTTGGCACTATTTATTTATACATATGTATATCAATATAATAATTTCCTAGGATGATTAGAAATTCAAATCTTATGTGCAGTATGGTTTGTTAGATTTACAGTCACATAAAAAAATTATGTCCTTGTCAATAATTTTATCCAGTTATAAATTTACAGAAGTCCCACCTACCTTTGTATACATAAGATTTTTTTTTCTTACAGCTTTCACTGTTCACCATATAACTGGAGGAAAAGTACAAAATATTATCTAAACCAAGTGTACATAGTCTTTCCTTTAAAAATTAAATATTACATACAATCTTTAAATTTGTAACATATTTCTCCTAGATTTATACATTGTCCAATGATTGAGCTGGTTTCCAAATATAATGTACTTTATAAAATGCTAAGTAGATTCATTAGGTGTATTTGTTTATTTTCTTATTTGTGGGAAGGAAGATGGCAGTAGAGAAATGATTCTTTTTTATTTATTCAAATTCCAAATAAATTATTCACACACATATAAAGTCAGCTTTTTCTTTATATTTACATTCAGGCCAAGATTCAAAACAAAACAGTATTTAGTATTTGAAAAATTATAGAAAATAGGGCTCCCATCATCCCCAAGTGCTTTCTATTTTCCTTTATTCCTAAAAAAGTATATTTGGAGGATGAGATTTCTTCATCCTTATGTACAATAGGAGGTATATCATCCTTGGATACAGCCCCTCCAGGATCCAGCACTAGGTAAGTACAGGAGGTAGGATTTCCAAAACAATTCACAAAATGCAAAACTATTCTCTTTAGTAGTATCATTTAGAATCATGCAATGGTAAGTTCTCAAACTTATTCATCTACTCTTACCACCAAAATTATAATACATAGGTGCTTCCACAGATTATTATGAAAATTATCAAATGAAAACACCTCACTATAATAACAAGAAACTAAACAGACAAATAAAAAAAACAAGAATTATAGACTAGTTTAGGAAAGTTTATGTAGACTTCACTGTTGAGAAAAATATCAAAAAATTAAACATCAAGATATTTCACTTTTGATACTAGATGCAGCAAATGCCTTAAATATCCGAACTGGCATTTTGGCTTCCACTAGATCCCCTGAGAGCCAAAGTTATTGTTGTTTGAGCAATCTTACTCCTGTGCCATACCTTCCCTAAAACAATATTGACTTAATATAATGGTTACAGTTCTAAAGACATTTGAGAATCCATCTTGCTTTCTCATTGTGGGCGCAATTAAAAACTAAAAACAATTAAATGTAATGATTTGGGGAAATTAAATCTTATACAACAAGTATAGTGATGAAACATTAAATGGACAAATTGATTGAAAATTAGCATCTTTATTTCAATTAATTAATTTTTGTGGTACTAAGAATGAACTTGGGCCTTTCACACAAGCTACATCCCTAGTTCATTTTATTTATTTTGTTATTTTTATGTTGAGACCGGATTTTGCTAAGTCACTAAGTTGCCCCTGGTGGACTTGACCTTTGTTTTTGTGTCAGCCTCCCAGAGTGCTAGGACTACAGGTGTATGCCACCAATTTAAAATGATCATATTTTTTATGATAGATGCCAATAAATTAAAAAATAGATCTTTCCTCTTTTGCTTACAATTGCTGACATGGCTGTTCACAATTCCTTCCTAACTAGTTTGGGCCCTAACTAGTTGGAGCCATAACTAGTTTGATTTTCTGTGTCTCTGGACTTACTAACTAGATTTAGGACTGTTTCCTAAAATTAGCATCACTCTGAGATAAACATTTCCTGTTCAACTAACAGACTTTCTTCTTTAAAAATGAGCCTGAGTGTAAATCACGTCAGTGACAACTCATTTATCCCTCCCTATAAAAGTGTCAAAGGCAAAGCTCCTCTGCTGAGACACTTTTGTCTCATCAGCTCTTCTCATTGTGGTCACAATCATCCTCTTACCTGTCTCATTAATTTTATCCACGACAGTTCCATGTATTTCTGCCATAGTTCTAAAGAAATAAAAGAATAGGCAATGATGACATTTGAACAGAGGGAAATGAGTTAGAGTTTAAAAAGTAGGTAGAAAGAAAGATGAATGCAAAATAATCTTTTCATTGTCTATCAGCACTTGAAAAATAGTATAATATTCTAGATTAAAGTAATTTTACATAAGTTTGAGTTGTTTCAGAAGATGAATTTTAATATATGATGCCTAAAGGAATCATTTCTAGAAATATAGAAATGGTTTCTTACAGATGGAAATAAAGAAGAAGAATTTTATCTTATCTTATTCTGTGTCATTGCAATTTCTTTTTCTAAACAATTCTATTTTTTATCATCTAATTTATTCTGCTGAAATTTTTTAAGATACATATTTGATAAATAACAGAGATACAGAATTCACTTAAACTTGGCCATGTGCGGGCTGCTGCCAGCTGGTGGAGAGCCAGACCCTAGCCTCTCTCCGTGAGTCAGCGCCATTCACGGGCTGTGGAGAGAGAAAATCAAGACTCACAGGAAGGAGATCCCCTCCTCCCTGGAAGCCATATCATTTTCTTTGCTTTTTCTTTGGGGTTGGGTTTTATTCTCTTTTATTTTGATTATGTTAACTCTGATGGCATGAGCAGCTATTTGAAAGATAGCAAGACATGCTATAGAAGCCATTATGTATTAACTACTGGCTTGAGGTTGTTTATTGCATTCATTGTTCTGTTTTTATTGTCTCTATTCTATCCTGTTCTGTTCGATTTTTAATATGTCCAAAGGTGGTATCTGCAGCTATGTTGAAGACAACAAAGGCATTGTGGAAACTTTTATGATTTCAAAAGGTTTGGAAGTCCTACATCTCTTATTCTGGTTTATTTTGATTGATTTTATCTATTTTTCTTAGATTATTTTTCCTCTTTAAAAAAAAAAAAGAATTCACCTAAACTCTCAGTGCAGTGAGTAATCAAAGGAAATATAGAAAGAGCATGACTTGATTTAGAATGCCAAAAAGAAACTAAAACATTTAGTATTAAATTGGACTTTTATTTTATTCTTTTGTGCAAAATCTTGGACCTTTGTGCATGGTTACCTTTCATCAATTTCTAAAAAATAATGTTTTCTTGTCCTATTGATGTCTATATCACCAGACAAGACACTAACCAGAGTATCCCAATTATATCCCCTTATTTATTGTATATCTCTTAAAATAGGAAGGTAGATTTTAGTTCTAACTTCTCATAATATATAAATAAAAACAATAGCAATTAAATTCTTAAGTATTTTTAAAACTATCAATATCATAAATAAATAAGGATGAACACCATGACAATTAGGAGGAAACAAAGAAAGAAATGTATGAATTTACCTAAAGCAACACCCAAATGTTGGTTTTTTTAGTTTTGACAAATTTGTCATTGTTATCTAAGATGTTAACATGGTCAGAATCCAGATAGAGGGAGGGGTCCAGTGTGTTATCTTTGCAATTCTTCTATAATCTAATTGTTAATGTATTAAAATTAAAACCACAAAATAATATGAAATTACCAACCATATCTTCCACGGCAAATCAGACTATCAAGTTATCTTCATGTGAAAAATTACCTGCATGTGCTAGTTGGGAGGACGCTGATTTGCTCTGGACAGTGTGACTCATATTCCTGGATAATCAAAGCACTGGACCATATCAAGCTTTCTGATTATCTCGGTGGTCTAGGATGCTGCAGCTTGCCGATCACTCCCAATTTATGCTGGGTAATCTGTGTCCCTCTCCCATTCTGGGTATCCCTTGGCTCTGGTGAAAAAATTTTTCTGCAAATACATTTGAATATGAAAACGCATACATTTTGATTATATGCAGTAATAGTTTCACTACTACTATGCCCTGCTTCTACCCATTAGTCATTTTCTAAGGTCTTTCATGATTAACTTCCCATCCAGGACGGTGTGTTCTAACCTCACAGGCCTTCATATTAGCTAAAAAATATTTTCATACACACAGAGCTTAATGTGGTGTGAGTCACAGATGCAATTAGAAGGCCTTTAAACCTGCTGGAACATTCATTCGTGCTGTTGTCTGATTCATAGGCTATGAAAATTAAGAAGTTATTTATGTTCCAATAGGCCTCTTTGGTGTTGGAAGTTAAAGAGTTTGAAAAGAAAGGAGACAGGGAAATTATTATTTTTCAAGTTGGAAGAAAGATGGCATGTACAGGAGCATTAAAAATTCATAGGTATACAAAGTGCTTCTGGACTTGCTAATTGTTTCCAAAGATTTACATAGTACCCAGAGAAGCACAGAATTATGAACAATAGTAAATTCTTATGTAATTTAAAAAATTGATTCGAATCAGTAGCACTTATTCACCAGTATGGATGTTATTGACTTTATATAAGAATAATAAATATTTTGCATTTGAATTAAAATGGTGCATTATATAATTTGTTTCTGCATTTACCCACAAGCCCACTGGTGCTTTATTTTACTCTTGAAGTAAATAGAAAAGGGAGCAGGCAGTGGCTAAAAATACTTTTGTCAACCTATTTTTGAAAAGTCAAAAATTAATTAATTAACATATAATTTAGCCACATCAATGTTTACTTCACAGTAAGTCAGAGAATAAATACTTTCTCAAATGACTTTTAGAAATAAGAAAACATCTTACTACACATGTCTGATTTCTTCATGCTCCCTCACCCACCACCAGCAATGTGGATGTTGTTTTTCAAGAACCGTAATCTCCCTTAAATGAAGACCACATAAGCTCTTCAGATAATAAAGCACTGCATTTATTCTTTTACTAAAGGAATAACCATAAAGTGCCTGAAAGATATTATGGGTTTCTGAAAGTTTATGTTGGAAAACACTAAGTGAAAGAGATACCATCAAGTTTTCTGACACAGATGAGATGATTATGCACAGAAAGAAAGATTCTTTCAACTTTGGAAAAACCTATTAGAACAATTTTGTTTGGTTTTGCTTTGCTTTATTTTCTTTTCTTTTGTATTTATCCAAAAGGTGATTTTCTGTAATGGTAATCCTTGATTCTTTTTTCCTCTACAGAACAAGTAGTAAGAATTACAAACAGTAACTCTTATCAGTATACGTTTATATAAAATTATATAAAACAATTTGAAAAATGAAAACTTTCACACTAAATTTTTGAAGGTTTCCCATCCTGTGTTTTATAGATATTTTTCGACTGCTTCTTGTATGGATCTGAATTTGTAAAATGAATGCAAAATAGGATTCTAGTGAGTTCATCCTTTAATCTGAATTCTGCCAATGGGAGCCAAAACTTTGTAACTTTTAGGTTCTCAATATTTTATCCATTTAGTGACAAATAATAAAGACAATTTCACCAATTTGCCATATACATAATTATTTCCTGCATTTTCTCTCCCTTTAATAATTAAAATAGCCAATATATTTCTAGTCTACAGAAAGTGCTAGACAATTGCTATGTAAATGTTGAAGTCTGGTTTTAGTGTTTCTAAAGTATGCTTGCTCATCAAATGAATATTCTGTGAGTGGAGCTGAAGATCAATCTTCAAATCCCTAGAGTTAGTTAATTTCTGAAAAGACTGCAACAAATGCTTGTTCATTGCTTTTGATATGACATGCATTGAGGTCGGCACTGTGGGTATAATAATAAAGCTATGCAAGTTTCTTAATTTAATGGGTTTTACTATTAACTGATAGGAAATAATTTACTAAGCACCAAATCACAGCTGTTGGTAGATGTGATGAAGCATGTCTATAATACCAATACTGGGAGTCTGAGGCAGGAGAATTACAACTTCGAGTCCACTCTAGTAGTCTACATAACTCAGTGAAACATTGTCTCAAACTGAAAAAAAAAATCACAGATCTTACAAATACTAGTCTAGAAAGAGTGATAAAATACCTCTGTGGAAATAATTTTTTAAAATATATCTATTTAAAGACCAACAAAATAATCAATTTTTACAATTAATTCCAACAAACTATGATGAAACACAGAACACTGAAAATAAAATTAGAAAAGCTAATGATTTAAATGAGTGGAAGAAAATATCAAGTTTTTAGTTTGAATAATAACATTTTTAATGATTTCATTTCTTCCCAAAATAAGCTATAGATTTAATGTTAACAGAGGCAAAATTTCTCAATATTTTAGGGGATTGTGGGATTGTGACCAAATCTATGATGTAACTGTATTATAGTGGGAAAGTGTGATGTTTCTCATAAATTGTTGTAGCATAATTGCATATCTATTTGGAAAAGAAAATATAAAAATGTACCATACAAAAACTCACAAATTAAATAAGATCCAATCCAAGAGAATGCATACCTTAAAGTGAAAAGTCTAAGACGTCCTAGAGTATCATATACCAGAATAATTTCTTGACCAAAAAGAGGTTTATTTTTATTTTTTATTCTATTTTTATTGACATGTAATGCCACTAAACTTAGAAAATATAAGTATATAACTCTCAATTAACTGTGCATTTTTACTAAATACTCAACATTCCTTTTAATATAAGTATGTAATCAATTGAGATATGCAGATATTAAAGTGTTTTTCTATCTGAAATTGACATTAAAATGGGTGGCTTGCACTTCATCTGACAACTATATTTAGGTAAGCAGTGGAGAAAAGTGCATAAATGCAGAAAATAATTTGCATAACAAAAATGTCTTAAATTCTGGTAGAATATATGAATTTTTTAACAGCATGAAAATAATATGAGAAAAGAAGAAAGGGTAAATTTTACTTGTATGTTAATTCATTTTAATGAAGTTATATATTTACATAAACAAGAGACATTTTAACATGTAAAATTGCATTACTATTCTAAAATAGAATATATTTGAGATGAAGAGCCGGCCATGGTGGCATATACCTGTGATTTCAGCTATTGGTTCAATTGAGATACAAGTGTCACAAACTTGAGGCAAGCATGAGGAAATTAGTAAATCTCATCACAAAATTAGAAAACTAAAAAGGGCTGGAGATTTACCTTAACCCTCTATGAGTTCAGTCTCCAGTATGAGAGAGAGAGAGCAAGGAAGGAGAGAGGAACTCAGCGTAAATGAAAGGACTAAAGCTACCAATACAAATAAAATAGTGGGAAAAATCACAGATAATATACACTGTGTGACTTTATTAATATAATGTACAAATATATGCCACAGTTATTTAGGACTGCTGATAATGTATGTGAGATTATTTAAAAAGACATAATGGGTAATTAAAAGTAGTTAATAAGAGCAAGGAGAAAGCGATGGAAGAGAAGTTCATGGGATCCTAAGATGCATGAAATGCTCCTTCATATCATTTTTTAAATAACTACACAAATACAACTTGAATGCAGAACCATTAGGAAAAAAAAACTAGCACAGCACTGCTGACAGTATAGTCTTTCCTCTTATCATTTTTTATATAACTACTATTAATTGTTGGGATATATCTTGCCTCTCATTATAAATGAATTGAAAGTATTATTATATAATGTGATATTTTTAATATTGTTTATAAAGTATAAAGCATGATATATATCGTTCTCATTTTTTCCATCAATTAATTATACATTTTGGAGCTCTTAATATCAGCATGCAAAACTTGATTCTTCTGCTCTCTCCTTCTCAACATCTTCCTCTTCTTTCTCTTCTTTTTCCTCCTTCTTCCTGTTCTATTTTTATTATTCTTATTCTTTCTTAGTCTCTCCTCTGACCTTCCTCCTCTTCCTTCTTTATCCCCAAGTACAGAACACTACATATATGGATGAACCAAATGTTCCAAAGCCATTTCTTCTTGAAAGATTATGACTTTCAAATACAATCAAGCAAATTTATTTTTTCCACAGTTTTGTACACATATATAAGTATTTTAAGATTGATTTCCATATTTTGGATGGTGGTTTATTATACATTTTCATGATAACATTTCAGAACCTACAGAATCTTCTTCAGTTAATTTGCCAGATCTTATGGCAAGAGAGCTAGAAACCTAATAAGGAATCATTGTTTTTCACGGATGCAATATTATAAACTTTCACACTAGTACTTATGATACCCAAAGAATATCATGTCTACTAGGTATTACTACAGATCATTGTGGGCCAAAGGAACATGCCAGTGGTCATAATTCCCATATGGTAAGTATATACACCTTCCTTCTATTGTCTTAATACTAATACCTATCTTTCACTATTTTGGAAACATAGCATCCTCTTTAATTCTAGAATGCAAACCAAGGTGCATACAGTCTCTCCAATTCCACCTCTGATCTACAGCAGATATCTACACTAGAATTTCAAAACAATGACGGCAGCCCCCTGCTACTCCTTTTCTTATTTCCTTATTAGAAGCTACTCCAGCATTTGCCACAGAATATTTTCAGCTTGTGGGTTTGCTTGCTGCATATAATGTGTTCATTTTAATATTATATACTCCATGAGATTTCTAAGTCATTCCTCCAGATTCTGCCAAGGTCACCCCCTTTTTATGTAGCTATCTCGGTAGTGTACAATTGGATCCCGATAGTCTTTCTAGACTTTTAAATGCAGTGCTATGACAGGATGTCAGAAAATATTTCTAAATCCAATCTGATATTCTACTTCCCAATCTGTTTCTTTATCTTAAGGGTGCACATTGACGAATATATTACCATATTGCAACTCATGGTCTTCAGCCAATTTAATTTGTCCACACTTGTGTGCAGTATGACAATGTGAATTAAGTAGTTCTTCAAAGTAAAGAAGCATGATAGATTACTCGATTAAATTCATGAGTTTCATTTTCCATGAAATCAACTGCAGGACTACCTTACATTTCCTGAGGTCAGCTGTGATAACTCTATGACTGTATTAATATACCTTTTCATTCACTTTCCTTCTTCTCTGACTCTTCTCCCTGCCCCTCTTGCACACCTGCTCCCTGGCATTGAAAAGCAACTGTATAACCTTATTCAAGTCTTATCTTCTGCTTGACCAGAGACTCACAGTAGACTTTCTGCCCCACAGAACAGAGATAGAGTGCATATAGGATCAGGGAATCAGCAACGGCCAACACATGGCACTCATGCCACAGCCAGTTGTTTGTTATCATTGAAATCTCTAAAAGGTTGGTCTTCACTAGTAGGCAAATGTTGCAATTAAGTGTGAGTTACAATCAGTGTTAACAACCATGATGTAGAGGTGCTGAGGCAGAAACTGGAAAAATGTGTGGCAATTAGCGCAGAATGAACCTTCCCTGAAGAGTCTGGTGCAGTCTTGCATAACCAAAGGAGATGAGATACAAAAAGCAAGAGAATCTTTCACAGGTAGAACAAATGTTGTCTCTCAGGAAGGGCTGTAAAAATATTTTAGTCATATTTGTGATATAACATCAATCAAAATAAATTATAAGTATGTTCATTATGTAAAGACAAGTTATTACAGTACTAAGATAATTTTAATTCTAAAATGACAAATCAGGTATAACTATTTGTAGATTGTCCAAGAATATCATAATCACTTTAAGTGGAAATACATTTTATAACTTTAATATGTAGGAATTTAAACATTTCTTGTTATGTAAAGAGGAAATATTTACACTGTTTTACTATTATGTACAAAGAGAACTTAAAGAACGAATACCTAGATCTGGCTTCCTTCTATACAACTGCCACGAAAACATTTTAAAGTGCTAACTGTAACAACAAGATACATAATTTTACTAACTCAACTACAAAAAATATAAAGAAGTCCTCCAATCAATAACAAATAATAAATCAACATTATTTGGGAACATCTACACATAAAACTTTTATGGAAAGAGGGCAGCATTTCCAGGGCTTTAATATTTAAATATAAAATTAATCTTATTCTGTTATATGCATATTTAAAATCACCTAAAATATCATATTTGAGTTTTGCAGCATAATCTTGTTATAGTTGCATATGTTTGGGTGTTTTTAGAAAACTGAACAAACTAATCAGAATATTTGGCTCTATTGAGAATTGAAATATTACACAAAAGGGAAAGATCTCAAGGTATTTACATTTTTTTAACAAGGTATTCATTAGAGACATTTTACTTTAGGGTAATTTAAACATAAATTTTTTTGGTATGAATTAAACAGTCTTTTAAGTGCAATTTCTCTGCCTCTATTGAGATTGTTTTCTATTTATTACTAAAAAAAGGTATTCTAGTCTAACCAGTAGAGCAAGATAATTTGGCAAGGCAAACCACATAGTGCCAAATCAAAAATTTTCTAATATATCATGTCAGTAAAAATTTCAGTCCCTTTGTGTTGCTATAACAAAATACCTGAGACTGGGGAAAGTATGAAGAGCACAAATGCATTTTCTATAGATCTGGAAGCTGGGAGGCCCAATACCTAGAAGTCTATGTTGGTGTTCTGTGAGGGTCTTTCTACCATGTTCTTTCATGGTAGCAGGAATGAATATTTTGCTCTGTCTTGTAGAAAATTGGAGAGGCAAAAGTGCTGTAAGATCTGGCTTTCATAAGGCATTAATAGACTGAGAAACTTCATAAGTTTATCAATTTCCAATAGACTTGACCTCTTAGTACTGCCATAATGGAAATTAAAGTTCAACAAAGGCATTTGGAGGATGTCTTAAATAGAGTGCTGTAAACATGCTGATAGCCCTCTTCCATTTTATGTAATAAAATCAGTATTTGCAGTTGGTATGAAAGAAATAATATTTTGAAGAGTTGTTTCAACGTTTTCTGAACATAAAGGGATGTCCTGTAGCATATTCCTATACTTGGAACTTGTGGTTTAATACCAGCATTTAACATTTATGCCTCTTCATTCTTCTTTTAATTAATTGTATCTAAAACACCATAATTAAACTTGATTGTATATTCAAACCATTTTAAAGCTAAAATGATTTTACTTATTCTGTGATTGAATTTTGTTCTAGTTCATTTATTTCCTGTATCTCCCAGGAAAAATTCATTCCTTTTATGCTGGTTATGATTTGTTTTCATAGTTTTTAATCTGTTGTTTTTTCTGACATGCATGCATAAATAGGTGATCAAACCATTTTTAGACACCTCTGATTCATTTTGTAAGTTTATAGTTTTGTTTAGAACAGCATTGAAAATAAATTTTTATTTTATGACACATTTTTGGCATCTTGTATTTGCTTCCTACATCACCACTCTTAATTTCAACTCACTTATATGTATTTTGCTTTGACCTACCTTTCTAAAATTTTCTTTACTGAATTTCATTAAAACAAAATGGTTATATTCTATACTATTTGTTGTTATTTTTTTAACAAATATTTTCAATTATAATTTTCTTCAATGCATTTGATTTCCAGTTGTTTCAGAACATTTTTTAGAGGAGTTGAAGTTCATTGTTTTGCTTCTGTTCATTTACTCAAGTAAAACATGTCAAGGGATAATGTTTGCCATTACACACGTTAAATGCTCTCTGTTTCTCCTGAGTTATTGGGGAAAGAAATTCGTTCTCAGACCAAAGACTTAACATCATTGCTGAACATCTGCTTCCCTGAAGTTAAAAGTTCTTCTTGCCATTTAACTAAATAATATTCTACTGGAATCTTTCTGCATGATGATTGGGTGCATTCTCCAAATATTTTGCAAATAAAGTTTACAGTTGTTTCCTTGTGAACCATCGGTAACAATTTATTTCTATCTCAATTGGATAGGAGTTTATGCCAACAAATTTTCAGCACTAAGTGCCTCTCAGAGCTAAATGGCTTAGTTACTTGATGTATCTATATAAAAAGAAAAATAGATTCTCTTACTTTCCGTTAGGTAGCTACATACATTGTGCATACTTGTGGGAGCCAGCACTGAAAAGATATATACAAAACCCTTTGCAATGTAGACTGAAGATGTGACCATCCTGACAAGCAGAACTCTGCAGAAGGAATGTGGGGTGATTTGGAGGGTGGCCACAGCCTTGTAACCCATGATGTAAGCAAATTTTCTTTGCTGTTCCCAAGCAACTCCAAGTCAATCTATTCCAGTCTATCAGCCAATTCCCAAAGCTATCAACTCAAGCAGAACATGTACTTTCCTTGAGCTATCTTTGGATCACCTTTCTCACAGAATGCTTTTTGTTCTCCTTTAATAAAGAATGCCTCTGTTCCATTATGTGTTTAAGAAAATGTACTGCTTTAATAAACACAGTACCACTGGTCCTCTCTTCCTGTCATGAATCTCCTTTTATTGTATGACACGAGTCATCAGAGAGCAGCACCATTATCCCCAATTTTGATTGAGGAGCCCCAATATTAATTGGAAACTACACATACTAAGATTTGAAATTACTGATTGATATGGAAAGACACAATTTTATTTGAAATAGTGTAGCACCAGGATTTTTGTAGTATGGCTATTGTATAGCCTTGATCTGTAAAAACCCTCAAATTACACAAATATGAGGCAGGCAGTGGAAGAAAACAAAACCTTTTTCTATTAAACTTAAAAAATATCCACTGTTTCTTTGAGTATGCAAAACCTGTGTTAAAGTTTCAACATAGAATACTCCCCAAAAGTTTCATATGTTTGGAGAGTGATAGGCTAATGGGGTACTGTATTTATCATGGAGTTAGTCCACTGTTGAGGTGAGCGCTAACTTCCCTCAGGAAGCTATGTAGGGTCACTGGGGATGAGATGTCAAAGGCTGGAACTCACTCCTCTGCTCTTCCTTTCTCTCTCTGCTTCCTGGCTTCCATGGGATGAGCTACCACCTTCCACCCAGACTCTGGCACCAACATGTTTCTGCCCTAGAGCCGGCTGCCCATGGAGTGAAAATTTGAGTCAAAAATAATCTTTCCTTCTCAATATGTGAATGTTGGGTATTTTATCCCAGCAAGGAGAAATTAAGACAATTTCCAATGCAGGAAAGCCATTTTCATTACATTTTTATAAACTTGAGTTTCATTTTTGTTACATTTTTATAAACTTGAGTTTCACCTCAATACGAGAAACTTGAACATTGTTATGGGAGCCTAGCTGCAAACTCAGTCAAGCCCTGCCAGTCTGCTGCTGGAGTAGACAGAGTAACTCTGCTTATGAAGATTTGCTCCACATTAAACATTGAACTTTTAGGTGTTTTTTTATTATGCCTTTTTATTATTTTGAAAAAAATATTCTGCACTCTTGAATTTCTAAGATTTTTTTAAAAAAATACATCGCACTAGTGACCCTGCGCTCAGTTCCAGGCAAGAGAAATTAGCCAGCTCTACTCATATTGATGACAGGACAAAAGAATAGCTAGAACTCGGCAGCTCTGTAATAGGTTTTATGTACAAAGTCACAGACTGACCATTGTCCAATGATGGTTTTATTTAAGGTCTTTTCGAAAGAATATTATCAGCAATTAAAATTATCACATTGAACAAGGCTTCTGGTATTTTTATAGTAAAAGCAGCCATTCCATCTGACAAATGGAAATTATTAGTCGTTTGATATATATTAGTGATCAGTATTAAAATAATTGTGAATCACAGGAAAGCCTACTTAATGCTGTAATTTCAACTTTTCTTAATTGTCATTTTAAAGACCCATTTAGAAAAATAATGGCTATTGAAAATGATATCAGAGATAAAATTATGCTAGGCAAATGAAAAACTCTCCTAGGAAATGGAAAAACAGCTAAAGAACTCAACAATCAATCATTAAAACATTAATACTATGTAAATATAATTCTATGTGTTCTGTTAGCATTTTGATTGCTGGCTGCATTTTTCTTTAAATTTGTTATTGAACACATTGGAATTGTCCAAATTCTTGTCATAAACAGAAGTTTCATACTTATTTATTTCTCTATAATATTTAACTTGTATATATCCAGTGGCCTTTTTTTGCTTTATATATAGACAAAAACCATTTCCAGGAGGTAAAACGAACAGAAAAGTACTGATTAACAAGTAAAGAAATGTAGCGATAGATTCAGCCTAATGAATTCATACCTCATAGAATTGTTGGTTAAAACTTTATAAAATTTGTCCATTAACTATAAATTTTTACCCAAGTAGAAATAACTCTTTCCCCTATTAATTAGCTTATGTTGACTTAGAAACTTATTATCTATTTTGAAAACTCAGGCCTACTTGGTATACTTAAACTAGGAAAATCCTTTGATGTTATGTAATTATGTGCTTATAACTGTTGACCAACAGCCTCTCCAGAGAGCAAGAAAGGAGATTTGAACCATACAACACTTTTTCTAATGTATATTCTCCCACCTTTGCCAATTTGAAGCTATGAATATCAAGTCACTGCATAAGAGCTAGGTAGAAAGAAACACAAACCCAAGATCCCAGTACAGCTGATGATGGCCAATGCACTACTGACTGTGATGACATCTTTTACCTGGAGTTTACAATTGGATGCATGCATTAATATGTCAACTATTTGAAAACCTACGGTTTGCAATTAAGGTTCAGAAATTGTTTTGCAGCAAGGATTAACCTTAGGAAACATAATTTATTATGTTCTTGCACCAAAGTGATCTAATTTTTCAGCATCGTGCTCTTTCCAATGGGTCTTTCAAGAAGCTGCTCTTGCCCCTCCTGCCTCCTTTCTTCATCACTGTTCCATTTCAAAATACGCTCAACATTCTACTGTCCATGGCAAAGCCGTCATGAGGAGCTTACCCTACGGGAGGAGGGAATTTACTGAACTCCAGCTCTCCGTATCCTTCCTGTCCTATCAAACAGGGTTAGTTGGAGTGTTGTGAGATTTTAGTCTTGATTAAGATTTAAGAATAAGATTACAGAATGACATCCCTTTATTATATTAACAAGGCTGAAAGAAATGTGAGATATAAATTCCACATAAAGAGTTATTAGGAAACCCAAAGACAGTAGGGGAGAAAAATCATATGAATGCATATTTATTAAATTTCATATTGACTGACATATCATGCCAGTCTTTCAGCAACAGTAATAAGAAATTTCTAGTTCTACTAAAATACAAGAAATTGCTTGAGAACACTAAGCAAACCAAAATATAACACACATTTTAGATTGTTAGAAAAACGTAAACACGTTATAAGTGACACATTAATGCATCAAATGGAAAAGGTAGATTCTGAAACAGCAATAAAATGTCTAAGAAATATCTTAAGAAAATAGTCTATAATCAACATGCTGTACTACAAATGAGCAACACCTCTAATGACTACATCAATGAATTGAGCATGGTTGAGAAAAGAACTGGTGAGTTTAAAGATACATCGATAAAATTTCCAAAATTAAATGCTAAGGAAAAAAAGGAAATTTAAAGGTATATAACCTGCATAATCTGTGGCACAATTTTAAAAGGTGTAATATTTATGCATAATTCAGATTCCAGAAGAAAATGAATAAAGAAATGGAGTAGATAACATATTAAGGTAAGTCAGGCTTCCAAGACTTTTTGTGAGATAAATTAAAACAAAAAGAAATGAAACTAGCCCATTATACAGTAGGAAGCAAATTCTGCTATTTTCATTAGGGTATCTAAAGAAGGAAAATTGACAAATATGAATATATAATGTATCTTATTTCTCATCTCTGTGATGACATAGAAATCATCATCAAGTTATTTTCTGAAATGACTGCTAACTTTCAGACCGCTGTTAATCCTTAAATATGTATTGTGTAAGAGATATGAGTAGGATTTGAACATATCATCATTTTTGCAATATTAACACAGTAGGCTAACCTCATAATGGTCAACTTCTATCTTACAATAGGTATAAAACATACATTCAAATTAATCTACTCCACCATTGGAAATCTCTTGCACTGATTTACATTAGTTTAAAATATGCTGCATCACCTTGGATTAGTTTAGCAAACGATATTTAGTCCTGCTTAGTTTCTTTCTCATATTCTGCAAGTCATAAAATCTTATTTGTAGGTTGTTATATATTTCACTAAGATTTCTCAGTAAATATTATACTTTGAAAATAACTCTCTAGACATTCTTCAGACTCTTAGGCCCAGCCATTATGAACCAACTTGTGCCAGACGAATAGTTATGCAAGAGAAAATAGAAAGGCAGATATACTTTTTAAAAAATCATTTGTTTGAATGCAAAGAAGAGCTACATAAGAAAATACACAGTATACAAATTTTTTTTTCTTTTTAGAGGGCGAGGTAGGACCTACTTTAGATTGTGGGTTAAACACTGATCAGAGTAACAATTCCTGATTTAGTCTTATATTTCTAGGTTTAAATGGTAGTCCTATGAGTTTATACATTCATTTTTTCCGTTATATACTTATAGTTTACATTTTTTATATGTATATAGTTTCAATATATAGTAGTTTGTTGTACTCTATGAAAATCTTCACACTAAAGTAATAGAGCTTAGCAATATAAAACCCTCATCATAAGTGAGATCAAATGAACATAGGATCTTTCTACAGTTCTACATAATATCCATATCCATTCCATGCTGTGATAAGTTCAGAAATTGTACACTTCTGCAGAAAATGAAGTTACACAAACTTCTTTTAGGGTATAGATGGAAGCAAGGCAATCATTCCACATGTTTTATTTGGAGTCAGAGATTGAAAGTAAAGTCAACATTTGTTTCTGGCTTTATGTGGTGATCTGTCATCCTAATTCATATATTATTACTTTATTACCTAAATCATCCAACTCAGAGCTCAGAAAATTTGTTGTGTAATGAACCAGATAAATAGTTCAGCCTTGCCAGAAGATAAGGTCTCTTACGCAGTGATTCAATTTCGCTGCTATAGAACAATAGCAGCCGGAAATAATGAGAGGTGAGCATGACTTCTATTCAATAATAATTTATCACAGACACTGAAATTTGAATTTTATATGTCATGAAATATTATTCTTCTTTGGTTTTTCAAAACTGTGAGCGAATTCTAAGTATGATAAAAATATGGCAAATGTTTAAATTGAAAATTATATTACAGGAAAAGACACATTACATTAATCCCCATCAAAATAGTCTATCTAGCTTTAAACACGATTATCTCATCATTTTGCCACTTCCTGAAGTTCTTCTGGAAGTCCTTTTTTTGTGAGAGCCTTTAGCTTTCCTGTAGTGTCTGCTTTGATGCCCTGAACTGGTGGAAACATTTACCCTTCATGATCATTTCGACTTCGGGAAAAGCCAAAAGTTTCAAGTGCCAGACACAACAAATATAGTAGATGTGGACACAGTGTAATGTGCCATTTTTACTGGATGGCACTGCGCAGCAGGACTCACTGTATCACTGATCACCCCACATAAAGGCACTCATGGAAGTGAACTTCCAAATCCACTGCAGAAAATGATAAGAAGAATGGAATTTGTGTGTTTCTAATGAGTGGGGCTATTCTGAGAAGAAAGCAGAAGAAATATGTCTTTTACTGTAATAACTTTTAAAAATGTTCTCTATATACTTTGATTACTCCCCTTTAAATTAAAAATAAAAGCTTATGGAACATGTAACTGAGAGTGGGCTGGCTATGGGATTTGTGCTTTAGTTTGTGGATCCTTTATCTAAATTGACATTTTTAGCTCCTTTTCTGTGTGGTGTCTATTGTCTGCTGGTCTCAGGAAATTAAGTCCTACAGTTTGTTTGGTTTGGTTGTTATGCATTCCTAGACTTTAAGTTGTCAGCAAATACAAACCAAGGAGGAAAGAAACAAACCGTGCATTGCTCATGGGGAGCCAGTCCTGTTTGATGGTCTCTTGCAGCCTGATGCCCTGCATGCCCTGCTCACTGCTTGTGCTGCCATTAACCCTAGGCCAGTCTCCTCGGCTGTACTAGATGTGATTTTCATTCCAAAAATAGCAAAGCATCATTCAGATACATCTGCTCTGGTCCAAGGATTTTAGACTTTGCTCCCAGGGGTCCTGAAATTGTTTTCATGTTTTCCTTTGCATAAAAGCACATTTTAATGGAGAGCTGGATCATCATTTTCATCAGATTTTAAAGAAGATTGTGGCTCTAGCCTGTGACGTGGGCAATGGCAACAAAGACAGCAAATATTTGTTGAAATAGAGATAAAAATGCAAAAATTGAGAAAAAATTATGTGATTCACAATAATATGTCTTTTACTGGAATTTTACTATTTGAAAATATTGGAGAAGTGTTATTATAGTTAGTATGTTTCAAAATATTAGTATGAAGCAGGCTTTGTAAATAACTAGAAGCATACTTTTTCTTTAACCAGAATCTCTGTATGTCTTTCCTGGAATTCTGTCCTGGTAGAAATATAAACACTTTTACTGTGATTTTTATTTTTAAAAGTAGATATTTTCACTGCTCATGAAGTTGCCTCTGGCAACCCTCAGCAAGCTAGGAATGCAGAAGCCTTAGGCAGAGCCATTAGGCATGTATGCTCTTTGTGAAGGCACTGAATTTTTACCCCAGATAGTATTTGTATCATAAACTGAAACACACAGGTATTAACCTGTCTTCAGCTTGCTACCATTATTACTGAAACACTGAAACAAGTATACCTTGATGCTAAAATCCTGGGAGGGGTTTGGGGTTTTTCTGTTGTCCTGGTTGGAGATAAGTTCTCCTTACCAGCCTGACCTTGAACCCACTATGGAGCCCAGACTGGCCTCAAACTCACTGCGATCCTCCTGCCTCAGCCTCCCAAATGCTGGGAAAAAGCCTGGTTTCCAAGTTTACCTCCTCACTCAGTCACAGAGCTTCCCATGAATCTTCCTCAGGTCAGAAATGTGTCTTTCTTCTTTTTCCTTTCCTGGTGGCACTGTTTTCTTTTTTGAGATATTTTTCTTTTGCTTTTGTTTCAAAAGCAAAGTATCAAAATATCTGGAAACCTATGAAAAAAGTCATTGGATGTTATATGTTTATCCTCCAACACAGATTGTTTCTAGAGAAAATTACTTAAATCTTCATCTAAGTATAATTTTTCTGCGAAGGTAGCAATCAAAGAGATAAGCTTTTAACTCCAAGTATTTGTTTATAGCAAGAAAGTTGCCTGTATACTAAAAGAAAGAGACTCCACTTTTTACAGTGCATCACCGTGGCTAACATCCCTCTTGCTCTTTTTAGTTTAATGTAGTTTGCAAGAAGACTTGCTTTTGAATGGTGGGTCTCTGTGGCTTTCTGCTATTTATTCAGATAGCACTCTGTTATTTTTACATAAGTATTTTACACCATACTCCCTGAGCTTTAACTTGCCTTTCCCCACTGCAAAGCACATTGTCTGTGACTCTGCCCTCAAATTCCTCATCCGGAGCCTTCTGTGCACTGCCCTATTGTATGTGCACCCTGCAACTTACTTTATTAAAAAATATTGAGACTTTTAAAGCTATTATGAGTTGGTGGTGAAGAAATCTTTTTAAATTTAATGTGCAAAATGTTGGGGGAAGGCAGGAGTAAGAAAGGGAAATAAAAAGGATTGCAATGTGTTATGTACATGGACCAAATCCCCAAGATGAATGTAATCACATGGACTGCAAACATGGACCAATAAAAGTAAGCTTTAAAAAAGACCCACAAAATTTTAGTGTTAGGGGAGATTTCATATTATTATAGTTGAGTTTTTCTTAATTTTGGAAAATGAATGTTACCTTGAGTTGTTTGTGTTTTTGTTCTGATTTCTTTCATTTACCGTACTCTAGTTTATTTACTAATTGAGAGGTAGATTTTTTGATTCTAAATTCCCCATCTTCTATTATGCTAAGATAGTTTCTGCTCTATTTTTCATTAATAGCTAAATTATTTATGGAGTGTTATGACTCTAAGGCATGTTCAATTTATGTATCAATTCATTTCAACCAAAGAATAAACAAATTATGCAGTTGATAGAATAATGATTTGTTTTACAGATGACAAAGAAGCTGTACTGAGAGTTTATTGACTAACCCATTGTCATTAAGTTAGTAAATAGTAGAGGTTTTATTTTAAACCTTAATGTATGTGCTTCTTGTAGTATTTTCATGCTTTTCTACTGTTTTTTGGGGAGAACTCATGGAATCATCCCATTTCATTATTTTTATTATATCCATATCTTTTTATCATTTTTTTGTTTGTTTTTTTATTTTTGATACCGGGGAATCAAACACATGACCTCGGGGTTGCCAGGCAGGAGTTTATTCATCTGAGCTAAATCCCCTGCCCTCCATATCATTTTAAACACAGCTTTACCTAAGTGTAACAGACATTAGAGAATTTCGAATATTTAATGTGCACAATTTGATGAATTTTGATTTATGCAAATACTACGCTATCATCACCATAATCTAGGTTGTAACAGCCATAATTAATATTTCCCAGACTGTGCTTGGGATTTTTATTTATTCTAGAGGTTGTGGGAATTCTGTATGAATGTTAGCATGATATCTATCTTCTTAAAAATGTTGAAGTACACAAATTATATTGTTAACTAGAGGTACTGTGGTATGTGGAAGATCTCTAACGCACACTCATCTAAGATAACTGAAATGTTATACCTATTTGTTAAAACTTATTTCCTTCATCCTCTAGTCCTTAAAATCCGCTGTCATAGTGTTGGCTTCATGACTACAATAGATACCTCGTGAGAGTGAATCACGCAGAACTTGTCCTGTGAATACTTTTTTCCTTTAGCATAGCATTTTCAGTTATATCCTTATGAGTGGTGCGTGGTATGATTCCTTTTTTATTATGTCTGGATGCTTTTCCATTGCAGTGTATAGCACATCATTTTATTTCATCTGTTGATGGATACTTAGTTGTTACCATACCTTCCCTACTGTGTACAATGTTACAGTGAGCATGGAAGTGCATGTAAGATTCAGACTCTTGAATTTGATGCTTTTAAAGGAATACTCAGCAGTGCAACTTTCTATGATACAGATGCTGCATCATCTTATTTTCCCATCAACAGTTGAGCTCAAGTCTCTCCACTTCCTAGTCAATAATAATGACTATTAAGCTGGCATGAGGTAATATCTCATTGTAATCATTTTTTTCTACTTTAAAACTTTCATATTTATCAAAAACATAGCTTGAGATTCCTGCAGTTACTTGGCATGTTACCAGCTTCCCAAAAATTCTTACTTCCCTTTCTTACACATGAAAGACATCAACTCACCTGCTGATTTCAGATGTTTTGGTTTCAACTAATCAGATATTTTTACTATCACATATGGCATGGTTTACCAGGTGTCTTGGTTAGTTTTCTCTTGTTTCTGAGACAAAGTGTCTGACACCCACAAGTTAAAGGAGGAAAGGTTTATTTAGCTCACAACTTGTAGAGGTGTCAGTCCATAACTGGTTTGCTCTAGGTCAGGGTGGCTCTGCACAGGAGAACATTCATGGTGAGCAGACAACAGCAGAATCAACAACTGAAATTTAACAAAGTCTTTTTGCCCCTTTTGTACTCTATTCAAGCTGCGATGAGGCAATGCATTCCCAGTCAATGGACTGACCCAGCAACCACAGTTCACTTTCAAGAGCAGGGCCTTATTGTGGCAAGGCACTTGGAGGTTGTCACCATCTGATCAGCTCTCTGATTGTCTGATCCTAACCTGGATACCTTCTGCCTACATCCTTTCTAGCCATTTGATTTCTTCCTGTCCCTAGGAGGGGGGCTTATAGGAAGACAGCTTAGACTTACTGATTAAGAAAAAGGGACAAGTCTGTATCCGGTGCAATATTAAAATAATGCTAAGTGCAACCATGAATACATCTGGATATGTGTAGGTGTGTGTGTGTGTGTGTGTGCATGCACACATGTGCACACATGTTTTACAAATTAAATAAGAGTATTTAAGGCTGCCCCTTATTTCCTTTGTATTTATCAGGTAGGTGAGGAGGCTGATTTTGCTGATCTTTTATTTTCCTGGCTTCCTCATGTTTTGTTAAGCTTTTTGATAAATTCTTATAGTGATCATGTAGCCTGATTTTCCCCTCAATCTAGTTCCTCTCTCTGCTTTGTCTTTTTAATTTTTCTAACCATAGTGTCTACATGTAGAGGCCGAAACTGCTTTTAGTAAGTTTCCTTATCAATTTTTAATACAGCTTGTGTTTTTCCTGCTTAGATACCACTTTTCCTTAAAAGCTTTTTGGGACAAAATAGTAATGCACATAATTATTATTTTTTTGTCATTATTTGTTGGTGTTTTGAGACAGGGTTGCCTTGTGTAGTCCAAGCTAGCCTTAATGTTGCAGTGAACCTCCTGCAACAGCCTCCAAAATACGAGGATTATAGGTGCATCATAGTGCCACAATGCTTGGCTATAATCATTACCTTTTTTTATTAATTGCCCTTATTCTTTCATAAGTGTTTATAAAATAACCACAGTGATGAAGAAGACAATATGTACAGTCTATGTCTCATATACTTAGTATAATTAAGAGCATGTTATAAATGACTAGTGACACATTGGATGGCTGTTTAATTTTCCCTTAAACTCAGGGAATTGTGCATACTGAAAGTCATCTTCCTTTGCAGCTGCTACTTTTTTAAATTTTTTTTTATCAGTACCAGGAATCTAACTCATGAACACGCACTTGCAAGGCAAGCGCTTATGCCGCTGACCTAAATCCCCAGCCCACAGCTGCTACTTTTTAAAAAGATTTTACAATATGAGAATAAACAATATTGTATCTTTAAACCGATGTAGGTCTATAATCTTGAATGACATTAACCTGACCTTAATTTTTAAATTACATGTTTTTGAGGTAAAATATGTGTGATTGGGAATATTTTTCACTCTAAATTTGATAATACCTTTATTTCCTTTTTTAATCTTAGTTTTTCAAGTTATAGTTTAGCTGATTTATACTTGCTGATGTTTTGTGGTCATTTTCAGTAAGATACAAATCTCTTCAATTTAGCAGGAAATTTTGCTGGGCAATGTGCAAATACCACTTATCTGTCATAACCACTAGGGAGCGCTAACTTAAGGTCAAGTTGAATGCTTCCTTCTGCTTTCTGCCTCCAGGACAGATCTCTCTCTCTCTCTCTCTCTCTCTCTGTCTCTCTCTCTCCCTCCCTCTCTCCCTCTCTCTCTCTTCCCTCCCTCTCTCTCTGAGATAGCTTCTCACTGTGTAGTTCAGTTTGGTCTAAAATAGGAGTGCTCCTGCTTCTGATGCCCAGGGGTTAGGACTGCAGGTATAGGCCAACATATCTTAAGTGAAAAGTTTATAGTCTATGTCTTTTGTGGTGGTGCTGCTTGCAGTTAATCACAGGTCCAAGTTTTAGGCAACCACTCTATGAACTATTCCAGTTCTCAAATTGTTTTTTAATGAGTTATAAAGATGGTTTATGTGAAACATATCTTATTTTATTGTAATGATTTTTTTCTCGATAAATGAATTGAATTAGACTGTATTGTTATTGTCTGCAATTTGTATTAAACTTTGCTTCATAGCTGATCTGAACTTTCATTGCCCTGACTGAAGTAGACCCCCATGCAGCATAATCAGCAAACACATCTGAATAAGAAAAGCCTCAGATAGGATAAGTGCTCCTTATCAGGACTATTTAGTGGTGGATGGAACCCTCTCTTTCAAATTTTACAGCTGTGAACTTATCCCCAAGGGATAAATGCATTGAAACTTCCAGGTAAAGATTAAATACTAATCTCCCAAGAGGACTATATCTATTCAGCTATTTACAACAGCATTGTAAGTCAACAGCAAGCAGCTGTGCATTTATTTTCCTTTACCAGCATTCTCAGCTCATCGTGTGGTGAATCAACTGGAAGATGGTTTGGTCTTACGTTCGTGCTAAGATTTATGCAGTTTATCTCTAACCTAATAAAGAAGAGCTCTGACATTTTCTCATGATATAACTAATAAATTAATGCTAAACCAAAGTTGTGATAGATTTTGACTCAATAAACTGGAGAGTAACCTTAACAAAGGATTTCCTTCCATTTTAATGTGAGTCATTTTGCTTTCTGGATGAAAGCAAAATAAGCCGAATCATAGCCTTTTCAACAAGCTTAAAAGGTGAGTGACTCCTACAGATGCAGGCCTGTTACAGTGGTTGAGTGTATTTAGGGGAATAGTCCCAAGTATAAGGAAGTAAAGGAAGTACAAATTACTTTGTCTGAAAGCAGTATAACAAATAAATGGTTGTGACTGACTGAAAATATTTCTCTGGCCATGGAAGATCATGTAATCAAATGGCCATAAAGGTCCACTATGAAACAGGTGGTATCAAACCCACCAAAACTGTAAGTTTGGGTGAACTGAATAGCAATCTAATATAATATGGGTCTTATTATGGGGTCAGATCAACCAAGGCCGAACGCAAACACAAGTTGTAGGGGCAGATTCCCAGATTCTCCTTCGTCCGTAAGTGCCTTTCTGCGTTAGTTCATACCTGTGACCACCTGCTTGCCACCTGAACTGCTGATAGAAAAGTGTGTCTTTGTTTCAAGGTAGTGGAGGCTCAATGTGTTTTTCTTTTTTTCAGCTCAAGCTGAAGAAAGATTAATGGCTGTGTTATCGCACAATCTAATGGTGGTCTAAAAGAGAGCAGTAAAAAAAAAATCTTGATAGAGTTATACTCAGTCATGCATTGTGTAGACAAACTAAGTGACCCATGGTTAAAATAATTTCCTGGACAATGGCACTGCGGCCTGAAGTATGTCCCTTCCTATCAAAATTCCTGTAAGTGCCAACCCACCGTCCCCCAGAATATAATCATATTTGAAGATGTGGTTTTGAAAAGGGCGATTAAGGTAATATGCACCTGTTAGAGTGGGACTTACATACAATATGACTGATTCCTTTGTGAAAAGATGAAGAGGCACCAAAAGGACATGGGCAAAGAGAGAAGGTCCAGTGCTGAAGTAGCAAGAAGAACCAATCTACTGGCCAAGGACAGAGACATCTGGACAAAGTAAAGCCTACTGTGCCTGATCTTGAGTGTGCAGTTTCTAGAACTACGAGAAAATAAATTTCAGTTGTGAAAGTAATCGAGTCTGTGTTTTTTATTTATACCAGCCCTAGCAAAATTAAAACAAATGACAAATAACTAGACAGGTTGGGGAAAAAAGGGCTGGAAAAATTGGACATCTGAGAATGAGATATATTCAAGAATTTATGGAAATAGACAATAAGAATGAAATAATGTTATTGTAAGTTATCACTCACTCAAGAGAATTCATTAAAGATAGGGCATTAAACAGTGAGCTACACTGATGGCTGCTGCCTGTGGATCATTTCCATGGCCATTCTAGTGCTGCACAACAGAAGAGGCTTTGAGAACCATCAGAGATGGTCCAGCTACTGCCTCTTTCTACTGCTTAATCTCATTAGCAACAGAGGACCAGCCCTTAACCCTGGGAAGAGCATCATTCATTGAGGAAGCCAGCTAACTACTACTATGGAATTCTTTCAACTCCAATTGGGCAGCTTCATATCATTACAGGTGAAACATGCATTTTGAATCTGATACTTTTCCTGATAGTATGTGTTAGGTAGTAACAGCACTCTTGAACACAGAGTAGCTGACTTACTGATAATACATAACAGCAAGTAGTGAACATGGTAAAAACAAAAGAGGCTGGGTAATGACCTGGAAGCTGCGTGCTTAATAGAGTAACAAATTGCCTGCTGAAGATGCAGTTTAAGTGTCAGCTTGAAGGTTAGTTCCCATAGGATAGGGGACAATTCCTGAGAACACAGGAGCAAACTCACAGTGGTTTTGTACTTTGTCCACTATCTGCTTGGGAAATGTGTCCTTTCCATGTCTTCAGCCTTGAGCTTTTGTCCTAGAGGAGCAACAGTGCCACCAGGAAACCCAGCAAGATTCCCATTAAACCTCTCTGTATGACAACCACCCTGTCACAATTACATTCCATAAATGTTCATTTCATATAGGTTTTGCCACTTTTCATCTATGCAATTGTACATAGTGCCTATGTTTAACACTGGACTGTGTACACATAGGTGAGGTGCTCTTTCATTTTAGGGTCTCCAGTTATTTATAATTTGTTCAGATAACTGTTGACAGGAAAATTATCACAGGCTTACTTCAGCTCTCACCTTAGGAACTAGAAATAGCCTCCACTCAAAATCCCTCTGTTATACTATATTAGCCACAGTCAGAATTCTCTATTTCTTCCACTCCTGTCTCTCTGCAGCCACTTCCTTTATTCTCATTGTTCATTTTTGAATTTATTTTAACTGACACATTAAAAACATAAAATGACCATTTTTATGGCTGTGTATCTGTTTCCAAAATACTCATGTACATTGCATAATAGTTAATAGTCTTTTATGTACAGAGCAGCCAGTATCCTGTTTAAAATACAGAATTTATGTGATTTTTTCCCCTCTGGCACTTTTGTAGTAATGTCCTACTTCAAATAAAGTAGCATTTAAAAATTTTAGAGTGCAAAATTCTTTGGATATTGTGAATAATTACATCTTACCTGATTTTAACATGAATCTGACCTTTTTCAACTCGAGATTAAGAAGTTAGGTGATTTGCAAGGACAATTTCAGAGATTAGATATTGCTGTGGAACAAAAAAGAGAGGGAAAAAAATTGGAAGTAAATTAGGGATTGTAACCTCTGATAGTCACAGTACTCATGCCCCTCTCCCTCAGGGCATTCTCCAGGATTAAGTAACAATGAGTCACTGGAGACCCAGTGTCACTGTGGAAATGGGCAACTCATGGAGCAGAGCATCGTTACTAATGAGCAATGCTTGCACCAAAATGGAAGATATGTGATCAAATATATGTCACTAAATATCGGATAGTAAATGAGATATGTTTCAGCTAATGCTATTTACATAATAGATAATCATGGTGTCAGTATTATTAGTTAATAATGCTTTTCTTCCTTTTTTGAGCATGTATCTCCTAGGAGATAATTAAATTCACTCAATCCTTCAGCATTACAGCTTTGGCTATAATAGCATACATTATCACTAAGATTATATTGCATTCTTTTGTATGATTTTCTTTTATATAGTTGAGATTAACTAAGATTACATAGCATTTGTCTTGTACAATTTTTCTTCTTGTCTAACATGTAAGAGAATTCTTGAGGCTGTGCTTATAGTAAAAAGTAATAAATGATAGTAACAGAAAATCGATTAGTATAATAAATTATGAAAGAAATAAAATCCCATGATTGTTATTAATATTTTGGGTGGTATTTTTAATATTTGGTATATATTTTTTGTGTGTGTTTTTAGTTGAAATAGAAGACATTTTGAAATATATATATATGTATGTGTGTATATATATAGACATATATATATAGTTTTGTTTTGTTTTTTCAAGCATTATACATGCAGCCTACATTGGAAAAAGTTCTGACAGCTTTTAATTTATTTAGATTGTTTAAGGACTGACTAGGACAGGCTCTATATTTTCCACTTTCAAGCCTTAGAGGATACTTTTCCTTTCTGTTGCCTTATGAGCTGTTTTTACCATTTTCCTTTGGGTTCCGGTAAGAATTCTCTCTCCCCTCGTCCCCAGGTGGATTTGATCCTCGTGGCAAACTTTTGATTAAGCTTGTCGGGGCTCCTTCTTCCCTTGTCACCTTCACTCTGCACCCCAGGAAAGCACAGCTTCGTTCTCCCAGGCTCCACTTTACCCACCTGCCCATGCAGACAGGCACTGCCACACGCAGGCCCCATTATCTCATATGACAAGACCAGTTACAAACTCTGTGTCAAATACAAAGACTGGGATATAAAAATGTTTACATATTGCATAGTCTTATAAAAATTTTCTCCTTTCTTTATAACATTATTTTAGCCATCCTTTGTTTCCATGAGGTAACTTTCTTAGGTGACGGCACACAGCTTTCTCCCAGGATTCTTACAGATGCTTAACTCAGGGTCTCCAGGCCTTATGTCTGTCACATGGAGCACAGAGCCGACCAAGCTGCTTCATCTCAGAGCAACACTCAGTTGGGTTTTTGGCCCCATATTTTTGGTTCTGAGTATTTACCACGGTTTCTATTTTCTTACTACAGGTTTTACAGACCTCTCTACTCCTATTTTGATCTAATGACTATATGATATTTTTATACCTTACTTGATTCCTGTTAGGAAATTTGTAGATTGTTTTGATGGCAGTGGATATTATATTTTTCTCCTGAATATACTAGTTTTCTATTTAGCTTTTCCTGAGACATTATGCTGCATTGTATCATTCTCGAGCAGTAATGTTCTTTTGTTTAATTTATTTATTTTATCTTGAAGGTAGTAAAATACAGTAGAACAAGATGGGACAAAGCCAATTGAAACAGTGTAGTGAAATTGGTACTGAACTTCACAGCAGGTTACTGGGATAACAGCAATAGGTACAATGGTATATCTCGTTTTCTTCACAATAGTTGTTCCTTCAATCAGGTACAGCAAAATCAAGAAAGAAATACTGAACTTATAAAAACAGAATATTGAATAGAGCAATACCATTAATCAGAACAGAGCAAAACAGTGATAAAAATATTTGCCTTCAAAGAGATGGCAGAAGGGAATCCCCCTTATTTGCTATATTGCATATAGTCAAACTCGCAAGAGATCTATGGCTCTCACTTGCTCACACTAGGGGGATGGGGGATGGGGGATGGATGTTTGATTCTTAGCCTGCACCAGTAGGCTCACAGGTGCACCAGTAGGCTCACCAGAGCAGCGAGCTGGCTGCATGTTTTCCCAGCACCCCAAGTTCCAGCATGGCTTGGATCTCAGGAAATGTTGATGGTTCTCGCCCTGGGGTGACCGCAGCTTGTCAGGCCAGAGCCACTTACCAGAGCAGCGAGTTGGCTGCTTATTTTCCCAGGGTCCCAAGTTCCAACCTTGAGTGGAAATGTTCATCTGAAATGTTTTTAAATGATGGAAGGAGATGTAGTTTTGGAAAAATTGTCTAAGATTTGAAGCTCTTAGAAGGACGAATCTTTATTAAGTTTGGTTTGTTTATATTACTAATTTAGGTCTGTTTATATTCATATATTCTTGGTTCTGGGGTTATAGCTCAGTAGCAGAAGTGCCTACCTGGCAAGCATGAGGTCATGAATTCAATCCCAGGTATTCCCGCAAAAAAGTTTTATATATATATATATATTTATCATATATATCAGTAATATAAATAAACATATTTATATTACTGATATATAAACATATATATATATGTTTTGAAATGTGTTTTAATTTTTTCTACTTTAATTTTTTTACATTTGGCATGGAGTGATTGCTTCATACCTTTTAAAGAGGCTGGCTGCACATTAATTTCATTTTGATAAATCCAAAATTAGTTCAGTTGAGATTTAATAATATAAGTAAGATAATCAAATAATTCAACGTGAATGTTAGTTTTATATAATTGTTTAGTAGAGCTTCACGTGCAGCCCAAGTTAGAATTTAAATACCAGGTTCTAAAATAAGAAATAATTTAACTATTACATATATAAAGTTACTTTTCTATAAAATGGAAATATGTCCCTTTGCCAAATTACTCCTATGCTGACTGAGTATTGGGGTCTGGCCTAGATCCCCAATCTCCAAAACGAGTGTACAGTGAAGGCTTAAATAAATAGATAAGTAGTATGATTTTAAGACTCCAGGAGGATCAAAACCCTTTCAGAGTTCTTGACTCTGTGATTATGATGAGGACTAAGACAAAGAGCTTCTTTGGGCTGCCCATATTTATTCTGTCTCCAAACAAAGAGTGGGGATACTGAGGAAAGAGTAGAAAATGAGGGCCTTGGGAGTCACTTCAAAGACTTCTCCAAGTAGTAAATTATACCAGTTTAGGAGAACCATCATATCACCATGATGACATTTATGATAGGAGTGAGACTGCAGGAATGAGATGCCTGCAGCTGCAGTCTCTATTTACTTAATTGGTGTTTGAGCCACGTATCTTCAGTTGTGACCTTATCTTGCCTTTTGAGGTATCTTTTCTGGCCTCACAGGCCACTACAAGCCTCAGCCAGGACCAGTGATTCATAGAGGTTCACTTACTATGAATCAGCTCCTGTATTCAGGCAAGGGGTTGAGGCCTAGGACAGTCTCACAGATAAACAGAGAAAGCCAATGAGTTCATTTTAACTCCTGCTCAGAACCGCTTCATAGTGGTCTCCAATAACAGGACCAGCACCCCATCCCCAACAGGTTGGCTTGGATTTGCACATGGACGGTAGCACAAACTTACCAAGAAGTCTGGGAAGTTTGATCCCACAAGAGTGACATTTTCTGTGAAATATAAAGCATCTCTCAAATAGGTTCAAAAAATATCTTAAGAAAGAAGGGAAAGGGAGTTGGCTCGGGGTAGTAGGTGGTATAGGACAGAACTGAAATGAGGTATCTTGCATGTGGCTCCTTCCTGCCAGTGTCAGTGTCAGTGGAAAGTCCTTGCTTTCTTAGCAACCTTCAAAATTATAGGGTACAAGGGGAAGAGGGAGGGATGGAATTTGTAGATTGTCAGTGACAAATATCAAAAAATAAATTCAGATTTTTTTACTAGATTCCATATTGTGTGAATTATGTACAGTGCTTAGCTAGTAGTTATCTTTCTTTTCATAATCATCATTATGACAGTAACAAAAGATTCATTACTTCAACTTAGTTGTTCAAATTATGAAAGACGAGATGAATGAAGTTTGAATGCATCGCAAACCTCGGACTTCAGCTAGAGCTAAATAGGTGATAACAATAGCAACAATGAAATATCTTTTACTTTTTTGGTTACTATTTTTTATTCTTCTCATGGTTGTTCCAAGTTCCTTCTTATCTTGGAAGCTGTAAGAAAAATCTGCTGCCATGAAAATATTAGAACACATAAAACTTGAATACACACAAAAGAGGCCCACTGAAACTGTCTTGGGATATAGAGCTAAGAGTAATTGAAAACAACACAAATCTGAAATATTACAAAAATTAATTTTTGTTCTTTGCAAGAAATCATAACGTGTCCAATTTTTGCCTATCACAGTATCTTAGGTGATGTTTAATGAACTGCATATTTCATAGTTCTAATTAGATTTACAAATGTACTATTTCCTACTGCTTTATATATAGATGTGTAATGTACCAGAGCTAGTAGTAGTGTTAGAGTTTATCATGTATCAAATGTTTTACTAACCAACGATTTAATCTTATTATTTTCAACTGTTATTTTTCAGGAAAGACCCAAAATGATGACCACAACCTAGAAGATTTGGAACTGGTATTAAAACACATATTCTTATGCAACTCCTCTTTTTCCTCAGTCTAGTTGGACTTGGATTTACTTTTTAATTTCCCAATAATGATTTGATCTCCACATCACTACATGTATAGTGGTCACTTGATCATCCTCATATTACTCAAAAACTAAACATTATGCAAAATATCAAGCTTTTTATCACTTGATGAGCTAAAAGCAGGGACTGGTATTTTCTTCTGTTACCTGGTTGTCTACCAATACTGGGCCCCATTGAATACTACTCTTGTTCACCTGTGACTGTGGAAAGCCCAACAGCACCCTGGATCTTCCTCTTCTATCTACTTTTCCTCCTCAGTGATTTCATTCCTCTCATTTTGAAAATGCCATCTATATGATGACATCTTCCAAATCTTAAAACTGGGGTCATCAACATTTGAGATAAATACTATGAGAGAAATACTTCCACAGACATGTGATGTTCATTTAGTTGTTGAATATTTAAATGATTGGGCTAATTTGATTGGAACTGTTGATGGGTTAGCTTTAATTACATGGTAAGTTTTTCCCATAATCTAAATACTACCAGTATAATGTATTTCCATAATTTTAGCATATTTTTGATTTTGAATATATGCCCAGTGACAAGTCCTGTGACAACTGTTAAAAGCAATTACAAAGTCCCATTGATAAAACAGATACATCATAATGGCACCAGTAAAAAGTAATATTTTTCTCATTTAAATGGAATTGAGATATTTTAAAAAGATAATGTTTTTACACTCTCATATTATCATGCAATCTGCAAGAGCTGTAGGGGTGCTTGTGGCATAATTAAATTGATGCCATATTAAAATGTAGCTTGATTAGTGCACATTAATAAAATGAGGTTATTCATTACAGATGGAATTTTGTTCTATAGATTTCACAGAAAAATTAAGCAGTATCTTTATATAATTATTATGTTCACCCCATGTCATTAGGTCTTTATTTGGGAATACTAATTCTGTTCATATTGATTTAACCAGCTTTTTTATGCATATTAGAATTTTTGATTTTTATTATGGTCTCTTTCACTGGTTTCCAGGTGGATTTTTTTAATCAAATTTGATAGCAATGAATTTTGAAATTTTTAAGATATATTTAGAAAGACTAAAATCATAGTTTTCTCTGTTGTAGGAAATCAGTTTTTATTTCTCAAGTCAAGATTAATATTTTCATCTTAGTTTGATATAAGCTGGAAATTTCCAGTTGGTTTTAAATACTATATAAGCATTGTAATGTGAGTCTATTTGTTTTTTAGAAAATCTCATTTCTTAGAGTCCCTGTTTATTCCTTGTTCTATGTTGCTTTTATTGTTCTTAAATTCTGACAATGTTTTCTCATTAGTAGAAAAAATATATTATACTATGGTAGTAATCATTTGCTTAATAATTAAATCCACATTAGTAGAATTACTTTATGCAAAATAATTCCAAAGATTAACATACACTAAGACTTTATTGAAGGTCTTTTATGCCGGACTTTTTATATTACCATGTTTGACAAACTACCTTTCATATTCATTTCTCACACACAGTGAGTAACGGAATGACGAAATAGAAGTAGATAAAGGAAGTTTCCAAAGTTTTACTTAAATCTTTTCTTTAAAGACACACACACGCATGTACACACACACACACCCACACACACACACGCACATGAACACACCCATGCACATCTGCTACCTTAAAGAACTCAGTAGCACAGGGTCTTTCTTAAGGGCTAAAGCTGCAAAATACCTGCTGACTGAAATGCTGCTGCCTTTGACTTTTAAGTTTCAATGCTGAATCCTCAAACTAGTCAAGGTAGTTTTGCAGAATTGCTCCCCTGCTCTCTGCATAACTGAAAAGACACTGTTTTTCCTTTGTCCTGAGTATGGGTTTAGACTAATATTTCTCCTACTGCCAGTCAACTGGTAAACAAAAACCTTGTGCCTTGTGGAGAGTTGTACTAATGAAAAAAATAATACATTCAGCTTTTACTGTCAATATATTGGTTGCTTGATTTACTCTTTGCATAAACTGTCCTTGGCTGCATTTCTACAGATAATTGCTTCATAAAATAAAAAAAAAATTCCTTAGTGTGTATGATCATAATGATGAAAATTATTATACAACACATCTTTCTGTTGACATCATAGTAGTGAAAATATTAGAGAAAAGAGATGTAACTGAGTAGGGCTATAGATAAAAATATTTAATTTTTGCCCTATGCCATTTTGAACATGTCAAAAAGTTTATTTAAATGTCCATATGCCCCTTCCAGGTAATTTTTTTGAATTTTATTACTAAAACTTGTTTACAATAAATGTTTAGATTCCTTGGAGAAACTGGTACCTGTACAAAACACAGCTTAATTTTTTGTGTTTGTTTTCATGTTTCCCTTCCTCGCCTCTCCTCTCCCTTGATTTCTTGACCCCCTTCCCATATGAGAAAGATCTGTCTCCTATTATCTAAACTTTATTTTGTTCTTTATTTATATTTTGAGTTTCTCCTATAAGAGAAACCATGAAATACTTAAGCTTGTGATGCAATACCAGGTCAAGATGGTAAACAAAAATGCAGTATACATTTTTATTTAACTAAAACTAAATAAGCCCAATCTTTCCCCGCACTGGCTTTCCAGACTTAGGTTCAGCTGGTAACAGAACCCTAGGTTACTGGGGGAATATTAGGGTGTTGTTTCTGTTCACACAGCAGCCTCAGCATATTAATCTCTGGCTCGGTTCAAACCGTGGCCTTTGCCTGCAGCTGGCTTACGTTAGCATTGCCACTGATTATGTGAGCCTGGACTTCCTTTTGTGTGAAACTGAGGTAAACAGCACAGCTTCAAAAGGTTATTGTGCAGCATTCACTGTGTCAAGCACAAAGGGGTGGTTCAATTAATAGCACATGAAAGTATCTCTTTAAATGAGATCTTACCAGTCACATCAAAACTGGGTCATTCATTTTCTGTAGTTCTCATGTTCACTCGTGTATTTTCCTCAGTGACACACGAAAAGGGCTTTTCATTCTCTTTTCTTCTGCATTTTGACTTATCTTTTGTCCAGTTAGAAGCATTTAATATATTTTGGATAACCATACATTGTTCTAATTGTGAATTTTGATTATCAATTCACTGTCTTTTTCATTTTCTACCTTTCACTATAGTATAATGAAAGTAGATAATAATCACAGTCTAAGTATCCTCTGTAAAAATAGAATCACAAGATCACATATGTCTGAACACATTATGAGTCAATTAAGTATATACTGATTAAATTACTTAATAATTTATGTTGAAAAAATAATGTATAATTGTAGTAAAAATACATTTTCACATGTATGAAGCATGTTAACTATTGTGCTAGATTTTAAAATTATTATCCCTAGATAATGTTATAGAATTACTATTTGATTCACATTCCTGTGTAAATATTTTTCATGACTTATGATTTAGCTGATTGTCTATTATTCCTATCCAAAGATGAAAGTCAATAAATGAAACCAATATTTGAGTGAGAAAGATCACAAACAATCCTGCATACCATTTAGGAATAAAAAATATATCTGTGTTAGTTGATTAGTTAACAATCAAATCAGCAATTTATTTCTCCTAACTATGTAGTATAATCTCAATGCAGATTCTCTTCACATGCATTTTAGAAAAACCTTGGCCATGGCCCAATCCAGTGCAGTTGTTTTGATCCAAATTATCTATTTCTTCTAGAAATAAAACTGTAGGCTACTCATAAATGTCAAGGAATGACATTTCAGTTGATGAAATGGATTTAGTTACCCCACTTATTCCACCATCAGCAGAATTGTCCAGTAGCTTTGAATCTTATATTTAAATTTAAATTTAATTAAAAATACTGTCCTTCCATCACAACTACATCACAACTGCTCATTGTCATGTATGTTTCACGACTATCATATTACAGTTTTAGATGAATCATTACACTTTTAATAAATGGATTAGGTATGAGATCTTGCAAAACACTAAGAAAATTTTCTTGGGTTGTTTGTAGTAGGGCTTCTCCACTCTTATAAGGACATGGAAATTAAGGAAGATAGGGTCTCGTCTTTCTCCTATATACATACAAAGCCTGCAGTTCTGGAAATTATATTGTATAAGAGAATTATAAATGAAACAGTTGTTCTTTTAAGGAAGTAAACTCAATACTCTATCATAATGCTTCATTTATTTTCTTTCTTTTTTCCTTTGTCCTGTCTCGGTTTCCCATCCTCCTCCTTTCCTTCTGCTTTTTTTTCATCAAACAAAATCCCATTAAATATATCTTTTGATTATGGCATGAAGATAGCAATAGAGAAATGTAATTATTTTCACCTTTGTTGTAATCTCTTTTCTCAATATACCATGCAGAGTGAGTCTCTTATTGATGGCAATCTAACCAATTGCAAACCTTTTTACTTTCAATTTTTGTATGAAATACAATTTCATTGAAATACTGCCAGAACTGGTCTACCGGTCATCAGCTCAGCCAGGTTTATAGAAGTATGGTTCCACATGTGACAGTTGCCAGGGTTTTAATTTTACATGCAATGCCACAGCAAGTAACCACTTGCATGCTTTTCTTATTTATCTCAGAACTCCCTCAGTGAGCTCCTGATTTAAATTTGCCGTCTGAGGGAATACGGACCCAAGATTTTCCCTGTTATCCTCTCCTCTCCATCATGATTGCACCACTTCATAGCACCTTTGGCAAAACAAGATCACCCTTCACCATACACATATCAAGAGACCTCTCAATTTATAAGGAAATTTTCCACTTTTAGGAGAAATGGTGTCTCAGCATAATTTAGTTTTTCTTTCTTATTAAGAGCAAGCTTAAATATATTTTACATGGTAAATTCCATTTCTATTTTTTCTGTAAAATATATGTTCTTTAGTCCATTTTTATAAACTTTCTGGACCTGTGATTCTTCTCTGTTGTTTCATTAAAAATAGATTATAAACATCATGTGGCATCATTTTCTTTTTTGGATCTTCCTTAACCATTGTTTGTGTTATGAACTGTTTTTATTGAGTTTAACTTACTATGCATTTTTGCATTAGAAAAATTTCTGCTTCTAGCAGCTGAACAGAATTTTTAGAGAATTTTGAAACTGATTAAATTACTTAATCAGTAATTAAATTACTTAATCAAAGTTTCCTGCTTTGGGGTACAGAAGAAATTCTTTTCAGCTATTTTGTGTCATGAACAAAAAATTGGACAAGACATTCAGAAAAGATAGTGAGAATTTACACTGATTAAAAGGGGACTAGAAATATACTCTGGGGAGTTAGAATGGACAAGCATAAGGCTCGCAGCAGCCAAGAGGATAATGGAAGAGTCTAGGGAGCCTCACATTCCTAGATTGTTTCTCTTTTACGTGAGCAAGGAAGTTGGCACAGTTGTCCTGTCAGAAACTCACTTGGTCTGACATCAGATATAAACTGTCCTGTGGAAGAAGATCTGCTTGCTTTTCTCCAGATATAAATGAAGAATTGAAGAAAAAACTTTTCAATTAGTCCAACTAATCCCACCTACAGGGTTTGGGAACTTGCATTGTCCTCCTGGATTCTGTTTGGGGCTCATGATGTCCTGGGTCTCTATGATTGACAGGTCATGCCTACTTGCTCAACCATTTTGCTCCACCCTAATCTCAGTGTGCTTAGTGTGGTAAAGTAGTCTTCATTCTGCTGTGTGGTTTACAAGAGTTTAAACTTGAAACACCAATGTCACAAGATGATGGCATAAAGCATCACAACAGTGGCTACACTTTTGGGGAGATTATTACAAGGGTGGTTATTAGGATTCACACTAACTTTTAGGTACTCAGCAAGTATCTGCTGAACACTGCTCTGTTTGAAGTGATCCCCATTTTGTAAATGGGGCAAACAATGTCTAGAATAACTCCCCAAGTAAAAAGTGAGACTGTATACAGATTAGGAACTGGTTCACAGCCATTGAAACTTTATTTTCCTGTTATTTCTCTGACTCAGAAATTGATTTAAACATAACCTACAAAAAATCACCTAAACAGATAATAAGTCAGGAATATTAATCTCTACATCAGTGTAAATCAGTGTAATCCTAGTTGCAGATTTCTTTGGTTGGTGTTCAATCATTCTGTTACCTAAATACCTCTAAAAAAGTGTGCTTTTGCACAGAATCATGCTTTTCTTCTTTTTCTTTTTCTTTTTTTTCTCTTTTTTTTTGGATCTCTATCAAATGGAGTTTTTGTTTAGACACCATGCACTTTCAACAACTGCACTCCTGGGACATCAAATACATGTCAAAAGCAAGAGTATCTTTCTCTAGACTTTCCTTTAGCTTTTATAAATTCTATTAAAATTAAATTCATCCTAAAATATAGAAATGACTAAATTTAAATGCACAAGAAAATTGTGCATTGTCAAGAAGTCACTAAAACACTGCTTGCAGCTATATAAAACTTGATTTTTTTTTTGGAAGGATAATGAAAACATGTTAGTGCTGACAGCTCAGTCTCCTTGTTGCCAACCTGGTAGAGAGTGAGTGGAAACCAAGGGTCAAGGGTGAATGGTTACTATTTTTAACCTGCCTTCCCTACCAAATACTCTTACTTGTCAAGAAAAGAACATTTATCTAGCTCTAAGGCAGTGATGATGAGAAACAGAGCTGGAAATAACCCTCCTGCCATACCCAGTGACCACTTTTTCAAACTGAGACTTGAGCTTTACCCCAACTAAGAACTTCCTGGTCTCTATAAGTCAAAACAATTGTACAGGAAAGAAAGCAGGAATAGGTGAGATTTCACTTGCCTCTCATTTCCGCCTCACACCTGGAAGTACAATTAATTTAGTACATTTGATACTAGAGGAAACCTGCTAATGATATAGGATGTATTATATAGGGATTATAGAGAATCTCCAAATTATGTAAAGAATATATGATAATTCCCAATTTGCTAAATGTCTGAATTGCCATGTTCATGTCCTTTATAATCCAGAAATGAATTCTAGGAATGACGGAGATTAAGAATAGGAGGAATTTATCGAGACAAAAAAAAGCTTCTCTCTAAGAGAAACAGCAGTGGCCAGAAAGAGGGATGCCCACTGACCCTGCTTCTCATGGTGCTTTATTGAGCAAGGCCCCAAGGTGAGGTCAGTTCAAAGTTGACAAAACTATAGTCAATTAATAAGATTAGAAGTGTAATTTGTTTGGTAATAACGATTTAGTGGGAGGTCACTGTTGGGTGCGAGGTTGGACAAAACTATGGCGAACCAGTAAGATAACAAGTATAGTTGCTTAGATAAAACTGATTGGGGGGGGGGGACAAACAGGGAAGCAAATCATGTAGCCCTATCTAACTGCCTGTAATATTTATAACTAACTTAGCTGTCTACATTACTGTCTGTCAAAAAACTCAAAAAACAGAGACCCCAAATATGACATTGTCAAATGATAACATATAAAGTGTGGTGACACACGCCTGCAATTCCAGCACTTGGGAGACTGAGGCAGGAAGATCCCTGTGAGTTTGAGGTCAATCTGTGCTTCACACTGAGTTCAAAGTTGGTCTGAAATACATGCTGAAACCCTGTCTCAAAAACAATAACAGAAGCAATATCAAACGTGTAACACACAAAAAAATTTATAATAAAAAGTTACTTGGATAAATTATAATCATTTATGCAAAATAGATTTCATATTTCTTCAGATCACCTCTTATTTAAAAGCAAAAACAAAATTTGAATGAAATTAATAGTTTTGGAACTTGTGTCATACAAAGGTGATAAATAATGGGCAATGGGAGAGTGAGGTGGGTGATTAGACCAGGGTAAGCTGCTTAAGGAAACAGGAATGACAAGCTGAGGATAGAGACCAGTAGGCATGCTCAAAAGATGCTGTCAGTCCCAGGGACTGGCTGAACAAGCAGGAAGAACTACTTCTAATTCTCCATTTACATCTGAAAAAAAAAAATCAAGCAGGAGGGCCTTTCATAAAACAGTTTTGATCCCAGAGAACTGGTGAATTTCTGATAGAACAACTGTTCTAAATGGCTTCTTTGTATAGGGTAGAGGCACAGAGAAAACAGAAAACAGAGAGACACAAGTCCCCCACCATTATCCTCCAGGCCACTGGAAACTCTCACCTGCCTGCTCTCCCATTAAAGAGTGTACCTCTTTTCTGCCTTTAATAAATATAAAACCTTGCTTTTTATTTCCATATGTCTGGTTCAATGCTCTTTTCAGGACACCAAGAACATGGAAAGTATTTCTTTGGGATGCAGAAGGTGGTAACAAAAGAGTATAAAAGAATAAAAGAAAGAGCCAGACATGGTGGTACACACTAATTCTAGCCTCCTGGAAGGCTGAGACAGAAGGATTGTATTTTTGAGCCCAGCTGGGGTAACTTAGCCACTTATCAAAACATGAATCAAACAAAGAATATATAAAAACAAATTCATTGAGTTGTAGCTCAATACAGAGGTTCTGGTTTCAATTCCCAATATAGCAAAACAAAACAAACAAAAAAGAGTAAAGGAAGTTTTCCTGAAGAACCACCGTTCCCCCCACTCTATTCTGTCACTCCTCAGTGCTACCAGAAGCCCAAGGACTGCTCTTCCTCCCTGACTCGCCCCACTACCACCAGAGGAAACTTCCTTGTGTGCCTCCACTTATGCCAGGCAGCAGCCACCTCGATATGAGTCCTGCACTCTTGAGGGAAGGCCGCTGCTGAGCAGGGAGGCAGGGCTGTAAGCTTGCAGTGAAAAGCTTCCCTCTCCCATGGTGGTAACTTAACTTGGACACAGTTACATATAAGACAGAGCTGGACTCCAAACCTTACATTTCTGTTCCGTGCTTCAGGGTTTCTGCTGCTGGACAAGGGTTTTGGAAAATGAAGAGAAAGAAAATAAAACTACAGTTACGGGGAAGCTATTGGGATTAGAGATCTAGTTGTACTCTGTCTGCCAAAACCAGAGGGGACAGTTCCTTGTAAAAGACTAACCACTTAGAAGAAGCTGGATAGGAAAGGACCAGGAGAGAGACACAGCCCTCTCCCCAAAATACTTGTTCCTGTGGTTTCTCAATGACAAATACGATTGGGAACAATGAAAAAAGTGGGATGGATCCTGTCAAACAATTCAGGATCAAGGTTACAGTGGTCTCCTCTTCCTCTGTGTCTCCCCATTCTACTCTCTCTCTACCTCATTCTCTCTCCACCTTTTACCACATAGTCCCCCTGTGACCTCCATCCTGAGGGTGCACTCAAATTCAGCAGTAATTTTCCCTGAGGAGTTTCCAAGAAGAAGGCTTGGAAAAGGAGGCTGAAGGCCTAGGATGCCTCCCTGCCCTGCCCTGCCCTGCCCAGCCCTTTATAGCCAGGGGCGGGGAGCAGCCAGCATTGGGCAGGGAGAGCCCCTGGCAGGAAGATGGAGACTAACACAGAGATGTGGGTCTTGGAACTGCTTTTATTTTTGTTTTTCCTTAGAATGAAATAAAGATTTGGGAGAACAGGATGAGGGAACGCATTCATGATAGTTTTACAATATTTGATGAGAAACAATCTGAATAATGAGGATTAGAGGCAAGAGGAAAGACAGCATTGCTAAGTGGGAAGCAAGTGCAAGACTGCACAAGGGAGCTGGCTCAGGCTGGTATTCAGCTCCGCTCAGCATGCTGGGGACAGGAAGTCACTTCACAGGCTGTCCTCGAGGGTTCACTCACTGCAGTAATTCTGCAATATTTCTCCATCTCCTACATTCACCAAACTGCTGCTGTTCTTAAACAATCCAGGATGCTTCATATGCAGGGAAAGAGAGGAAACTGGGGCAAAACATAGAAACACTTTTCCCCTACCCATTAATTAAAGTTGAAAAAAAATTTCTTCCTCTTTTAGGATCACATTTTTGTATTGTTCATTTTTATAAAGCAAATTACTGTATACATTCTATTTTCCAGCTTGGGTCTAGAAAATATCTTAAGGTCTTTGGCCTCATGAATATGGTATTAGTAGCTCAGTGTATATATATTCAGTAATTCAAATTTCAGATATTTCATACTAAGCTACAAATCAATGGGATAAAAATGCTAGGAGCTATACATATCTATTCAGGATGTAACATACAGGAAAATAGAAAAAATAAGCTAATTAGAAAATACAATTTATGCTTTCAAGTTATATAAGAAAATTACACATTTTTGTGGTATTTTTCTCTTCAAATTTAATATTTGGTTTCTTTATCTTTAACAGTACTTTTGGGGAAAATATGCATGATTTATTCTTGGTATAGTTGTGAAAAGGAGAAGCAAAATTAAGGTTGGAAGCATCTGTATTAGTCACTCTTCTGTTTTTGAGTTTCTAGGACAAAATATCTGACATCTGCAATTCACAAGAGCAGAGGTTTATTTTAGCTCACAGTTTAAGTGGGTTCAGTCCCTAATCAGATGGCTCAAAGACAGAAACCACACAATGCAGCCAGTAAGCAAATACAAATAAAAACAAAGGAAACAGTAGAAAAGAGAATAAAATGGATCATGAAGGGAATAGAAGCAAAAATGCACTGAACACTTTTATCTGTGAACCAAATTATTCATGACAAGAAACATTCAGGAACTGAAGCATTGTACATTCTTCCAGGCTATACCCCAGTGACTTGATTCTAAACAAGCCCCACCTCCAAAAGTGAGACTTTTCTGGGATATTTTGTATTTAAACCATAAGAACAACATTTTGTTCAAAAGAAGTGAGAGTTTCAACATATAATACTACATTAAGAGTAACAAAGTATTAACTACATATTCTGTGGTAGGTGAGCACAAGTTTATTCATTATACATTTAAAAAAACTATATATATATATATTTTATATGTAGCATCACATATATAATGTTGCATGCACATATATCTTTTATATAAAGTTTTATCACTCTATCTTTTTTCTTTTTTTATTTAAAGAAAAAAATGAAACAGAAAGAGGGTAGAAATAATACACAGTTTCAAAAAAATAGTAAGAAATCACTAGCTGATAATTACATGTTTTCCTCTTGGAAGTAGTTGTTCAAGTTACAAAAATAAAGCATAAAAAGTGGAAATTTAAGCAGTGAGACTGCAATCAGCTCTGTTCACCTGTCCATCAAAAACTTAGTAATATGGTTATCAATCTTACACACTTAAACATACATGCAGTTATATCCTTTAGAATACTTTCTTTTCCTCTCTTTTTTTTACAATAAATATAATCAATTCTTGTAAACTGTTTAGAAGTTCTACACATGTATAAGTCTCTACAAATATACCTATCCTTTCTGAATTAGAGGGAAAAGCAAATCAAAACAAGTCAACAAAACAAATTCCTAGAAAAAAATGAAATGAAAAGGACATATAAAACCACAATACTAGGTGATCTACAGTAGTTACTATGATGTCTCTTGTTATTTTCAATAAAATTATCTCTATCAGGCATAGTATAATTAAACATAGCATTACATAGTACTATTAATAAAAATGAAACATTGGAGACATTATAGGACTTCAAAGGCAGTTAATAATCAAACCAGAATGGGTATCCTATTGAATCTTGTCTTCAGAGTAGTTGCCTCTACTCTGACTTGATACTATCAAGCGTACCAGATTCGAATAAAATCAGTCAAGACAACACAGCAGTATAGCCAATCTTCTCTGCCATGTTATTTTTCTGTCACTGTTGCTTACTTTTCTCCTTCACTCCACTGTCTGCCTCTTTCATTGAGGCTTTTCTGCCATTGTTCCTGGAATCTGGATGATTTTCTTCTCTCTCTCTCATGTCCTTCAATATTCTTTGTAGGGTTGGATTGGTGGTCATGAACTCCCCCAGTTCTTCTTTGTCATGGAAATATTTTGTCTCTCCATTAATTTTGAGAGATAGTTTTGCAGGGTACATCATTCTGGGTTGGAGGTTATTTTCTTTCAGAGCTTGAAATACTTTGTGCCAAGCTCTTCTTGATTTGATAGTTTGCATTGAGAAGTTCACTGTGATTTTGATGAGTTTTTCTTTATAGGTGATCTGTTTCTTTTCTCTGACTGTTTTTAATATTCTGTTCTTGTGATGGATTTCTGGGATCCTGACTATTATATGTCTGGGCGTAGATCTGTTTTGGTTGTAGCTGGCTAGAATTCTGTGTGCCTCATATATCTGAACATCACTTCCTATGCTTGGGAAGTTTTCCTTAATTATTTCTGTGAATAGCTTTTTTATTTCACTTGTATTTTTCCCTGCTTCTTCGTTCACATTTTTTATTCTTAAGTTATAAATCCTCTTATCATCTTCTAGCCTTTGTATCTTTACTTCCTGGTTCCTTGCTATTCTTAAGAGATCCTTTCTTTCCCGATCATACATTACATAGCGTTACATAGCACTATTAATAAAAATGAAACATTGGAGACATTATAGGACTTCAAAGTCAGTTAATAGTCAAACCAGAGTTGGTATCCTATTGAATCTTGTCATCTTCAGAGTAGTTGCCTCTACTCTCAGACTTGATACTCTCAAGCATACCAGATTCAAATAAAATCAGTCAAGATAAAACAGTGATATAACCAATCTTCTCTGTCTTATCTCTCTTATGCTATTTTTCTGTCATTGCTGTTTGTTTATTTTTCTCCTTCATTCCACTGTCTGCCTCTTTCATTGAGGCTTTTCTGCCATTGTTCCTGGAATCTGGATGATTTTCTTCTCTCTCTCTCTCTCTCTAGAATGTCCTTCAATATTCTTTGCAGGGTTGGATTGGTGGTCATGAACTCTCCCAGTTCTGCTTTGTCATGGAAATATCTTGTCTCTCCATTAATTTTGAGAGATAGTTTTGCAGGGTACATCAATCTGGGTTGGAGGTTATTTTCTTTCAGAGCTTGAAATACTTTGTGCCAAGCTCTTCTTGATTTGATAGTTTGCATTGAGAAGTCCGCAGTGATTATGATGAGTTTTCCTTTATAGGCGATCTGTTTCTTTTCTCTGACTGCTTTTAATATTCTGTTCTTGTGATGGATTTCTGGGATCCTGATTATTATATGTCTGGGTATAGATCTGTTTTGGTTGTAGCCAGCTGGAGTTCTGTATGCCTCATGTATCTGAACATCACTTCCCTTTCCTATGCTTGGGAAGTTTTCCTTAATTATTTCTGTGAAGAGACTTTTTATTTCATTTGTATTTTCCCCTGCTTCTTCATTCACGTTTTTTATTCTTAAGTTATAAATCCTCTTATTGTCTTCTAGCCTTTGTATTTTTACTTCCTGGTTCCTCGTTATTTTTAAGAGATCTTTTCTTTCATGATCATACATTACAAATCTATCTTCAAGTTTTGAAAGTCTGTCTTTAGTTTCTGTCAAGAAGTTTTTCCAGCTTTCAATGGAGTTTTTAATTTCCTGATATTCTCTTTGGATCTGTTTCATGTATTCTAGATTTTGTTTATATTCTTCATCAAAGGCTTCTTTTCTTTCTCTGGGCTCCTCCATTCTTCCATCTGTGTCTTCTTGAGGAGTGCCCAGCATTTCTTTTATTGATCTTCTTATATCTTGCATCACCTGAGTTAGAATTTCAGATATAAGTTCATCAATGAGGCCACAGTGGCTCATCATTTCCACTGAGGCTCTGTCTGATATGGCATGTTTGCTCCCCTCAATCTCCTCTGTATTTACTTCTCCTAGACTTTTTTTCCCTGAGTCAGTGGATGGAGGCTTTTCATTGTTTCTTTGTCTTGTCATGTTTCTGGTTTCTTTCAGACAGGTGAATGGTTGAGGTCTCAGGTCCTTTTCATACTCCTTACTGCTGCCCTCTCCAGTTTGCTGTTGATCTGTGAGGTGCACGCAGGGGCAATGTGGGCCAGCCCCTCCCCTCTAAACAGGTCAACCAGTTAGTGTCTTCAGCACATTAGTGTATGCCCTGCAGATGTCACAGGTTCGGGACAGCCTCATCCCTGACTATTGGGTCCTGACCATGGCATGGCCCAGCCCAAGAAGATCCTACCAATCTGCTTTGGGCCATGAGCTGCCAACTGACACCATTTCAGTTATCAATTCAAGCCTGTCCTGCCCAACTCCAATATGTCATCTAGCTGGTCACCCTGCTCTGGGGAACCCAGTTCTCAGCACTCACCAAAGTCTGTACAGCTTTGTTTACCAGTTCCACTCCCTATTGCAGTGCCTCCTCCCACCAAGGGTCTCGGGCTCACCAACCCCCGCTCTCGGCAGGGCCACAACCTCAGCTCAATCATGAGTTGCCCGACTCTAAGATTCACTTAGTACAGCAACCAGAGCATGCCCAGTTCCAGCCCTACATCCACGTTTCTTTTTTTTTTTTCTTTTTCCTCAGTTTCTTCTTGGGTCATGAGAATCCTCTCCTTTCATCTGGTCTTCTCCATGGTGTTAAATTCTAGCATCAGAGTGGTTTTTCTCAGAGAGGCTTTCTGTCATGCTACCTATCAATCCACCATCTTTTCTTTCAGTTTATTTCATAGCACTTATACATATTTCTACATATTTATGTACATATTATTTTGTAATAAAAGTGAAAATGAAAGATGATGGATATAGACTAATGAAAGCAGTTGCTTTATATTTCTTCATCTTAGTGACAAAAATGACAAAAACTTCATTTATTTTGTGCCATCCAAATCCCCAAGAGAATGAAGAAAGTAATTATTGGGTTCTTGCACATTATTTTCTAAATTAAATTTCTTATGAAAATTGCTTTATAAAGCAATAAAGTGCTAAAGCTAAAAACATTTTTATGTGTAGTTATGTTCATTTTAAAACTAATATAAAATTTTCCTTTCAACTTAGTCACATGATCTCATTAGGAAAAAATGGTTTATTTTAAAATCATTTCAAATTATACTAACTTTCTTTAGTATATTTATCCTGAAGTGTGAATTTGCCTAGAATTAGACTGACATTGAAGAAGAAAATATGCTTTTTTACCAATTTAAGATTAAATTGTTTTGGCTTATGAACCTTGATAGAAGGACAAGAAAATCATAAAAGTAATGTTTATAAACTTATGTGTATTTTTCTAATAAGAGTTGATTCCTTCAATAACACTGTTTTACTTTTGTAGAATACACTATTAAAAATCAAGAATGTGTAACACACTTGACAGAGCATCTTTCAACACTTGCCTAAAGTATGCTAGAAAAAATTTAATTCTCACTAAGGATTATCTCCTAGTGGAAGATTAACTTTTGCACTGATTTGTAAGAATTTATAATGCATTAGTGCTCTTTATCAACAGATGATTTTTTTTTGGAGTCACATCAATTACTTTCCTTATTTTCTAAAGAAGTGAAGCATGCTTAATTATTCACTTTAATATTTGAGCTCTGTAACTGTCACTTTATCTAATAATAAAACAATTAATATCTTAATGAACAGAAGTGACAGAACTAGAGTATTTTTAATAAGATTTACCTTGAATCTTTCAAAATTTACTTTTATTGCATAAAAATATTGAATTGTTCCTAGTAAAATAAATATCCTATTAGAAGTTAGATAATATAAGTGATATAATCATGTTTTTAGCATATGGATAAATGGTAAAAAATCTTATGCTGTATTTACACAAATCTATATCTTGTGGCTTGCTGCACTCCTAACCTATGTTAAATACTTAATTTTAATGTGTGGGGTGTTTTTCAACTTTAAACATTTTTGTTAGAAACTAAGTCACAATTTAGCATGGTGGTGTACACTTGGAATTCCAGCACTTAGAAAGCTGAGCCAAGAGAATTAGAGGCCACCCTGGCTTCCAGGGTGAGTTTAAGCCCAGCCTGGACAATGTAGCAAGACCCTACCTCAACAAAACAAAGCAAAACAAAACACAATAACAGCCACAATGACAAAGTGTTAAGTCACAAAAATACATAGTGAACAGGGATCATCAATAGATGAGAGTCAGGATCATCAATATCATTGTCTTCCATCTCCATATCTCCTCCTATTGAAAGACTACTGTCAAAGATGCCAATGGCACTGTCATCTCCTGTAATAAGAATGCCCTTTGGAAGTATAACTAAAATCAAGAATTCTAATAATAACACATCCTGGTGAGGAAGTGGGGAAATGTAAACTAACGCAGCCACTGTGAAGGTTTGCATGGAGATTCCTCAAGAAAAGAAAACTATAAATTCCATTTGGCCCAGGTGTTCCCTTTTTTAGGTGTTTTTTCAAAGGAGTTAAAATCATCATATTACAGGGATGCATGCACACACACGTTTGTAGCAGCATGATTTATAAAATCTAAGTCTTGGAAATGGCTTCTATGTCCACCAACAGATGGATGTGGTATTTATATACAATGCAGTATTGTTCTTTTTTTTTGTTTTCTTTCATGGTGCTGGGGATCAAACTCAGGGTCTTGTGCATGCAAGGCAAGAACTCTACCACAGTGCCACAACCCCATCCCTGGAGTACCAGTCTACCATAAGAAATATAAACTTGTAGGATTCACAGATAAATGAATGCACCTTTTAGACCATAACATTAAGTGAAATAAATAAGAGACATGAACATACATTTTGCATATAAGAAAAGTTAGATGGGAAGTAGGGAGATCTTTTTCAAATGGATGGAGTAGAGTAGCAAGAGATGGAGGGGAAGGTGACAAAAAATGAAAAGGGGGAAATGATGAAAATGGAGCATTTGCAGGTAGGATGGGGGCTAAGAGTTTGAGAAACCAGGGAGTGGAAGAGAGGGGAAAGAAAACAGTTAAGATGTAGTATGTGCATGTAGCAACTCCCCATGATAATTGTAATCATTGTATATGATAAACAGATAGCAATAGAAATATGAAAAAGAATGGCTTCTGGGAGGCAGGTACAGGATCTATTTGAGAATGTCTTAAATAATTTGAATAACACAAAACAGAACAGGGATTGCATTCTTAATAAGGGTATATACATAGTGCATAAATAGGTAAACCAATGGCTTACTCATTTAATATCATCTTCAAGTATGATACATTGCCCATAATTACACACTTTGCTATAACTGGCAACATAGTAAAGAAACTTACATTGTACTTCATATAACATTTGAGCATTGCATACTGTCTGATTAAGCTGTTCCTCAAACATAAATGTATGTGAGGGGCATAATTATGCACATCAAATACTATCTGCCTTCATGGATTCTTATCACAAGTTTACTGTTTGCAATTATAATGGCAAAAAGCAAAATTAAACTAAAAACCATAATGAGGTGGCCAAATAAATATATTATAGTTAACTTTATAACAAACTCCCAAGTGGACATTAAAATGATAATGTGCATTTAAGTTATTAACGTACACAAGTGAATGAAATGTTCCCTGAATAATCAGGGTCTGTAATGACAAGACTTTTGATTAAAAATTATATTGTATTTGTAAGAGCATAATGTGCCCAACTTGATATTTAGGAATTTTTACTAAAACAATAGCAATTAATTTTCTTTGGTGCTATTCTAATGAATGTTATATTTGTTATATATTTGTTTTAATGTTTTCAGAAAATTTTAATTGAGAATTGTACTAGTTCTTAAGCTACTATTTCTTCATGTCTAATCCCACACTTCCATATTCTGCTAGATTTGAGATTCTGAATATCTTATTATTATGATACCAGCTTCCAGTGTTTTTCAGCATCAGAGAAATAATTTGACCTTGTTTCCCATCAGTAAAGCAGGATGGCCTCCCTTCTTCAGAAATCTGGGTATACAATCTGTGTGGTTTTTCTAAATTACTAGCTTCTAGTAATTCCAACCCTTTTCTCTGTCTCACCAGTCACGGTAGGATTCACTGCTACTTCCTGTACCACTGTCATTGCATTACTTGGTTGTCATCTTTTTCTCACTCTTTTTGCCTTCAATCTCCTTATTAAATTCTTTTTATTAAATTCTGCTCAGTATAGTTGGTGTAGTGGGTGTTCTCTGCTTTTCTGTTGAGACATGGCAATATAAAAGGATAAATCATATTAACCACTGCAGACCAACTTATTTTTTAAAATTCCAGTGAAACATTTGAAGCAAAACTGGAAATCCTCCCTGTAGAGCAAGGCTGGATTGAGCAACAATTTTGTCAGCATTTAGGCAGCATTGTGCCAAACTGTGGAAACTTTATCTGTTTTCTTGAGCCACTGAGGCTCTTTCGGCCTTTCTCTCCAATCTCTCCTCCCTTATAAGAACATTCACTGCATATTGGGTCACATAACTTGCCTGAAATTATAACTTTTTATGATAGTTTCTGAGACCTGTTGCAATAAAATTGGAGACAAATTATGAGGAGCATGAATATCAGCTGAAAAGAAAGCAAAGTTAAGAAACAGAGTACGAAATCTTGTGAATAATATTTTCAAATTGTGTAATTGACATTAATTAATGAAAACTTCAGGAGCTGGTGAAATAAATTTGGAAAATTAAGTAATAGAGGCATTTATACAAGTTTTTAAAGTAGAAATAACTTGTCTATATCAAAAATGTAAAATACATGAAAAAGTAAATGACAACATATGCATAAACATCGTGTAAAGTTTGTTTACTAATTTGTTCCATTATTATGACATGACTTGCACTTTATAAATGTATTTAACACATTTTCACACCAATTTACAAACTCACAAATTTTTCAATGTTTTCTCATTAATTCAAACTTATTCCCTGTCGACGATATTTCCTAAGTCTTCAAGGGTAGATGGAAAGAAGCACAGACTCTTCCTCTTAGAACTGAGAATTTAACAACAGAGATAGATATTTGTTATAGTATACAGTAAGACCCCGAGCTACACACATTCAAGTTGAGAATTTTCACAGATAGGAATGGAGGTTGCTTACCTGCGTTTGTAGGTTGGAAACATCGCAAAGCATCTCACGTGTCCACTGGACACTGGCAGCGGCGCCGCTGTGTGCAACGCCACAGTGAGCAGGGGCACCGGGCTCAGCGGGAGCCCAGCAGGTCCAGAGGCAAGAGGAACAGCAGTGCGGATGCGGAGGGGATGCTAGCAAGCACAAAGCAGGGTACCCTGTGTATGTGTAAAACTCATTTTGTTGGACTTAGGAACAAACCTGACTTCTGAACACTCTCTCAGAATGAAACTTGTTCCTGAATCCAGGTCATACTGTTCTATTTTTTTTTCCACCTACAAGGAGGTTTTCCAGGATTCCATTCCCTGAATAGTCATAAGAGAGAATTTGTCTTTTTGTTATAGTGTAAGAAAAGGGAAACTTCTCAGTCTGATTTTTAAAAAGTATGAAATCCTACAACAATATCATACAACAAGATGAAATATTGGTCTTTTAGATCTGGAATGACACAAATATGTCCGTTATACAGAATTCATTTCTTCAACATATTAATAGACTCATGTACCTCCACTGTCAACAGTAGCTACCAGAAAGTCCAAATTAGTACACAGATAACTTATTAAGGTTATTAAGTGATCTTAGAAGTGTAATTGGATATGGGAAATATTCAAAAAAGTATTAATATGCCAGAAATAAGTAAATGAAAAAGAAAATGTGGAATATAATTTATAAGACTTCTATATTTAAAGGATTAAAAATATAAGAATACACTTAAGTTATTTAACATAATCACAGCAAAACTTTAAAAACTTCAGATAAATTAGTAAACACTTAACCAAAGGCAGAAATTAATCATATTTAGAGATTGGAGGAAATAGTTCAAGAAATTAAATTTTCTGATTTACAATTTTTAAATTTGTGGAACATAAATGAAATTGCTAGGAGTGTGTATTTCAAACGGACAAGCAGAGTCTGAATTTGGATAGAATACCTAACTGTGCAGGGCTGTAGAGAACAGTGAAAATCACAGAAAGAGGAAGAGAGAAGGAGGAGACAAGGAAAGCATTACTGCATAAAAGGCATAAGACCAAAATAGAGACAGCGAGTTAGTGGAGTAAAAGTACACAAATTGATTCATGAAAAATAATAGAGAGTGTAGTCACAGATGCACAGATGTATACAACGATATGTTTAATAATGTAGTCACAAAGAGTACAGAGTTCAGAGAGATTCTATATCCCTATCAAGAAAATGGAAATAAAATCCTACCCTTAGTGTTGCTGTAGATGGGGATGATCAGTAGTAAGTTCCAACCAAACACCCAGTACATTTTAGTGGACATTAGTTTCCAATTTTTGGCACTGACAAATTCTCTTTCTTGTCACATGATCACTTGCCAGTTTCCTTCAAAGCGACAACCTCTAAATAGTCTCTATAACATAAGGCCAGCATCTTCTGCTTTGTGACCCATAAATATTCTTTCCCATCTCTTTTCACTTTTATGCCTTTGGGACTCATTTCTCACTTTTATCCTTCTAATATGACCATAAGAAATATTCTTATGTATCTAAAATAAAGATTGAAATTATATGACTTTTGTATCTTTTAAAAAAAATTGTGCATGCTGTGGTTTACCTAGATTCTAGATACCTTATGTATAAAATTATCTACAATTTTAAGAATTACTAAAGAAATTTCCTAGCCTACTTGAAGAGTGAAAATTTCAGTCATATGCAGAGGTAAACAATGTATTTTAAGGATTAGATCACAGTACTTAAAAGTGACAAAAAAAAAAGCAAATTTGCTTTTGGAAGACACTGGCAATGCCTGTCTTTTGTTTAGTTTTATTGAACCTAAATAGACTTTTTAACAATGCAAAGAGTAAACACTAGAATGTCATGTGTAACAACTAAGTTGATTTTGTCTCTTTTTCTATATTTCTTTAAAGTACAATGCATTTTCTGACTTAAGACATTTAGTCATAGTTAATATATAAAATAGCTATATAATAGAACAGTCCCTAAATGTACTATTAGAAGTTGTACTTCTTGATATAGTCACCTCAAGTTATAGAAATGCATGAAAGTGCTACTGAAAGCCCATTTCCTGTGAATAGCAAAAACAGGTTATCACCCTAAAACAGTTGATGAGCAAAATGCATTATATTTACCCGCTGCTTTCCATAACAACTGAACTGGTACACATATTGATTTATCTGTTTCTTTTATCTAGGTGCCTGTAAAAATCAAATCATCTTTAAATTGGATTTAGATCCATCTTGAAATTAGGATGCTGCACCTAAATAAATTGCATTTACTATTTCGACAATTGTATATAAGGAAGTTTTACTGTAAATGATGAAGTGTAAGGATAGTGAACCTGAAAATCAGAAAGCCTTGTAAAAAACTATTTCAAGCAAGTCTTTCAATTCACAGCATACAGGAGAGTTAATACATCCAATTGATTTCTACTTTCCTCCATCAAAATTACTATTTTGTTTTACTCCCCACAAAGACTGAAAAGAATTTGAGCAGAGCACATTTAAAGCAATATTATCTCCTACGAACAATAGCATATTAAACGCATGACTGATAATTGGCCTTCATAACAAGATTTTCCATTCATTTAAGTTTTTGTAACAGTATACCAATAATGAGCATTTTTTCCAGAAATATAGCTGAGTTTAACAATCAGCTGTGATGCTTCCCTTTGTATAGAAGTTTTCTTTTTTAAATTTATTTTAAAGAGAATGAAACAAAGCAAAACACAACAAAGCAAGTCAGAGCAAAACAATGCAACACAGGATTTCAAGACAAGGCAACAGGAAATTGACCATAGCTACCACAATGTCTCCTGTTCTCCCCAAAATAGTTGTCCCTATCTTCACACACAATGAATTCAGACAAAACAAAACATTATAAAACTGAACAAAACAAAGAATGAAAGAATTACCGGTCTTCAAAACCAGACAACAGGAAAATCAGCAATTGCCTCCATAATGTCTCTTGTTCTGTTCAAAATAGTCATCCATACTTTCACACATATTGAAATCAAATAATAGAAAACAGACTAAAACCAATCAGAAAAAGGAATAAAAGCATTATTGGATTACAAACAAGACAACAGAAAATCACCAATGGCTATCATAATGTCTCATTTTCTTAACAGTAGCTGCTCATACAATTATATGTAGTAAAATCAATTCTTGTAAATACTTTAGGAAAAGTTCTAGGCATGTATCAGCCATTACATGTACATCTATCTTTTCTTTATTAGAGGAGAAAACCAAACAAAATAAAACAAAACAAAGCAAAATATAAGAAAAACAAAAAGCAATAGAGACAAATAAATAAGAATAACAAAGAGCCTCAAACAGTAACAATATAAGTTTTCAAAACGTGATAATAACATAACAAATGTTGTTATTTTGCATGGTTATTTTCAAAAGAGTTATTCAAATTATCAAATATAAACATGAAAAATTGATATAATCCTATGAAGGCTATTTTGTTTCAAGAAATAATAGAATTAGTTGTACTATTGTCTATCTTGTGTATATATACAATTTTTTATCTTTTTTTTCTTTTCCCTTCCTTCTTTTCTCCTTTTCTACATCTGAGTTATTTTTCCCTATTTGAGCAGTTTCTTAACCTTTCATAGTATTTATTGAATATTTTGTATGTTATTTACTCTTTCAGTTTCTTACACTAGGGAGACAATATGGTATTTACACATATGAGTTTGATTTATTTCATTGATGAGTATGGTCTCAAGTCACATTCAGTTAGCTATAAATCCTCAATATGATCCTTCTTTGTAGCTGAGTAGTACTCCATTTTATAAAAATACCACATCTGTTTTCACCATCCCTCAGTTGATGAGCATTTGTATTGCTTCCAAGATTCAGCTGTTACAAATTGTGTTGCTATAAACATGGGTGCACATATGTCACTGTGATATCATGTTTTCAATTCTTCTGGGAATATGTCCAGAAGTAGAATAGCTGGGTCAAATGGGATTTCAATCCCAGCTTTTTGAGGAACCTGCACACTGATTTCCACCAGTCTCCACTCCCACCCACAGTGCAGAAGAGTTCCTTTTTCCCCACAGCTTCTCCAGCATTTGTTATTGGTATTTTTCTTTATCCTGGCCATTCTTTCTGGAGTGACATGAAATCACACTGTGGTTTTAATTTGCCTTTCTCTAATGACCAATGATGCTGAACATTTTTTTCATGTATTTATTTTCCACTTATATTTCTTCAGCTGAGAAGGGTGTATTCATCTCAGGTGTCCATTTTTGGATTGAGTCTTTGAAATTCTAGGATCTGATTTTTTAAAAATTCTTTATATGTTTTAGAGAGAAGACGTTTGAGGGACAGTTGACTAAGATTTATTCTCAGGTCTCAGTTGCTTTTTAGGTTGAATATGTCTGTCCATACTGCATCAAGTTTCCCCAGATGAATGGGGTCATTAGGTAGGATTTCTCAGGTTCCTAGTGGCACTCAAAGGCTACTCAAATGGGGGGAGTACACTGGGCGGACCTTCAGCACACCCCATGTGGCACTCTGAAGCTCCCTGTCTGCTTGATGCTGTTGGGCAGGACTCTACCAGGTTCTGAGTGGTGCACCAAGGCTGAACAGCTAGACGGAGTATGCTGTGCAGTGCTTCAGCTGATGCTACACTATGCACTAAAGCTCCCCAGCTGCTTGGGGTCACTGGGTGGGGTCCTACCAAGTGCCAAGTGAGGTGCTGAAGTTGCACTGCTAGCTGGATTTCAGTGTGCAGGCCTTCTTCTCATGCCTTCTGCACAAGAGTTTGCCCTGCCACTTGGTGTCCATATAGAAGTTTTATAAAAATAACAGGAGGGCAATATTAATTCTTTGTTTTCATCAAAATGTGGATATATTTATTTTAATTTCTTTGCAATGAAAATAGAATCACAAAATTTATTTGCTAGACTCACAGGTCAAATAATTTTTCAAGAGTATCAAATCTTTGTGTCATTTAAGGCACAACCAATTATAGGTTTGTGTGCATTTTTTGTATATGTTTTTGAACATATTTTTGTTCATTCAACAAAATGGAATTTTGTACGTTAGTTGTTTCTTGCCTTCAATCATGTGGGTTATTCAAGTACATCATAACTCAAATTCAAACTTCCTAGCTTAATCCACCATAGTTTTGCCCAGGACTACTTATAGAAGAGTTTTAAATGTCTGCAACACAGCAGGGTCTTCCCAGTTTTTATAAAATGTGTAACTACTGACACTGCTAGTTTTTTAGACTCCTCTCATCAGAGGGAACAAATTATGGCTATTGCTTCTGTGTTTCTATTCATCTTACATCTCCAGTTGTGTTCTTCAAATGTTAAACTTATTTAAATAATATCATGACCTCAGATCATCTTACCATCTTCCTCAAGTGACAGTAACTTTGCGGTCAATTTTATAAGATATGTATATTTCAGAATTCAGTGCTAATTTAATAACTGCATATTAAATTTAATAATTCAGGAATTTAGCTTCAGCCCTGAGCTGTGTCTGCTTTACCTATACTTTAAGAATTACCTAAGTATTAAGAATTAGGAGTTTTCGTACTTTAAGAATTCAGGCATGTCATAGAAACACAGAATTCATTAATGGAATTAAACAAAGATAAACCTATTATGTTTGTTACTTTTCTCTCATTGCTGAGATCAAATATTCAATGCACAAAATTAAGGAAGGAAAGGTTTACTTAGCTAACAGTTTGTGGAGGTTTCAGTACATAATCAGCTAACTCCAAGGCAGAGTGACACATGGTAGAAGGTGACAATTTGTGGTGGCAGAAAACAGTGAAAGCAACATTAGAAAAAAGGAAAGCAGCCCCAAGAGAAGACTCTTTCTGTCCTTTATACAGTGTGTAGGCTACCCAACCTAGTCTGGGTACAGCACTCACACCCATAATGTCAGCATTGGACCATGAATGAATCCCAAACTCTTGAAGCCTGCTCCATGACTGCATGAGGCTTTGAGGGGAAATCCAGACAGAAACCATAACACCTATTATTTGCACATTTATATTAGTACCTATTGGAAGGTTTGATAAATTACTGATGAACAAAATTACTCTATAACTTTTTAGTTAGAATATATGTTTTGGAATGAACTCACCTGAGCATATTGCTAAGATAGGCTGGAATATTGAATTTGATACAGAATAATGACTATCACTGAAATGTCCTTCATCCAACCCTTCTTTAGATTAGTTGCAGAGCCAATGTTAAAACTGTAAGAACAAAAGATTGTACTATAAGAGAGCCCTCAGATATCCTCTTTTATTCTCTATGTAAGCACAAATTAAATTGATTAATTTAATGTCAGGTGATTTTTCAACAGATTCTTATGGTTTTAAAATAATCTTGATCCTGCAATTTCAGATTGAAGAGGTCATTACAACAGAATGGAAATGAAGAGACCTTGATCATATAGCAGATAAAATGAAAACATTTAAAGATGAGTGTTTTATTTTGTTTGTTTTCCTAATAGAGGTCATAGTACTGACCAGATCTACTGCTACTTACTGCAGCTATTGTTAGCAAAATAAAATATTTAACCTCTCTCTTAAGGCTGATGAAGTATTTGTGTATGTTGAGAATGCCATTAAGTACTATGGAAACATCTCTTGCTACTTATGAGATTTTCCTTATTTTCTGTGACTATGAGAATAGAAGTATTTAGCTGACTTGATATTAAGAAACAGATCTAGATCAATGGTTAAAATCTTCAGAAAAATCCTTGAAACCGAATTTATGAATAAGTAAATTTTAGTAAGAAACTTATAAAGGCTATACAAAAACAGAAGATAAATGAATTTAGACGCTTCATTCTCTCATCCACTTTCAGAAATCAAATATTCACAAGCAGAGTGGATAAAGGAAAAGTAATTAACATAATAACCAAAATAATATAACCTTGAAAATACTAGGCTTTTATTCATGTAGATATAGAACGAAGGACTATATACTACAGAGATAAGTATGCCTATATGTGGCCACACTTTGTTTCTTCGGGTAATCCTGAATTGTGGATCAGACACATATTTATTTTAAAATGAGTAAACAGTGGAACTATTAACTGGCAAATCTGGAATTTGGACTCAAGCAATTTAAATCCAGAGGATATGTTTTAAATAATAGCACACTATTTGAGTGGTTCTCTTCATCATTATTATAGCTGATATTATATAAATATACTTACTAAATAAGAGAAATGTACTCTCTGCAGAGAGCTGATGATTCTGGACCTTTGTCGTAAGTAATTTTCTGCTTCTGAAATTATAGGTTCTTCATATGCTGTTTTTCATTCAAGTTTTCATTTCCATTTTGATTTTTAAAATAATTTACAAAAGTGTATATGAGATCAGTGAATTCATAGATTTTGGTGGGTGAATATTGATCTTGGCCTTAGAATATAATACAGAGTATTATCAGAGTATTATTAGAGGATTTTTCCCCCATATGTTACTTATTCATTGCCTCATAGCCACATAAGAAAAGTTTACCTTCATCAGCTTTTGTCAGTTTAGAGATGTTTGTTTTTGAAATCTATAAAAACTGAACCACATGTCACATACATGATGTTTGATGTAATTTCCTTGTAATGACATTAATGGCAGTAGTCTACCCCTTCTTAAGCAAATCAATTATTCATTTTTATTAGCATACATGCACCTTGCACGAATATGCTACACATTTTTAATGGAAATTGAAAGTGTTGTGAGTTCTGGATATGTTGAAACTGCTATGAATATTCTGGTATTTGTATATTTTGGGATTAAAAGTCATTGATAAAAACAAAGATGGGGAAGAAGGGGCCATATTGGTTTAAGAATATGTAGTATTCTGAAAAAAGTCTTCTAAGATTTTAATTTTAGGTTGGATTTCTGGGATGGTGATTATTATATGCCTGGGTAGTTTTATTTTCTATATGCTTCACTAATCTGTATGTCAGTTTTGATTCTCATGTTTGGGAAATTTTCAGCTATTACTTCTTTAAATATCTTCTTGACATCATTGGTGTTGTCCCCTTCTTTTTGATTTATCCCTATTAATCTTATGTTGTTTTTCTTTGCATCATCTTGGATCTGTTGAATTGTTATTTCCTGATTCTGTGTTATTTTTAAAAGATCTTTCATTTCCTATTCACCAGCTGCAATCTTATCTTTGAGGTCTGAAATTCTATCTTCACTTTCACTGAGGTGGTTTTGGCAACTTTCAATAGAATTTTTGATTTCCTGTATCTCTCTTTGAATCTGCTTCATGTATTCTGTTTGTTTCTTATACTGTTCATTCAGGGATTCTATCTGTTTGCTTTGTTCTTCTAAATTTTAGCTGTGTATTCTTTAGATGCATTCACTATTTCTTTCACTACTTTTATTATTTCTTTTTTACCTGGGAGATTATTTCTGATTTGAGTTCATAGCTTCCCATATTTGATTCTTTATTTCAGTTAATATCATTTCAGCTATTTCAGGTGTATGACTAGTATTTTCTGCTATGTATGTGGTTCCCAGGCTTTCTTGGGATGGGCTAGAGGTTTGAGATAGTATTTTGGTCTTTCATTTTGTCACTTTCCTATATTTCTGTGTTTTGAGCAATGTTCCAAAACTTTCCCAGGGCATATTGGGAATCAACTCCTGTGCCCTTGGCTCCTGGGACTCACAGGCCTTAGCTCCCCTGGTTGAATGAAGGTTGCTGGGCATGGTCCACTCAAGCCCACAAAACCTCTCCAGGCTAGTCCAGTGTCCTAGGGGACTGGGCAGGCATCCAAACACCAGAGTGATGTTCCAAACTCTCCAGGGCCAGTGCCAGCAAGCTGGAACTCCCCTCACTACTGCTCGGGCCTCACTCCCCTCTAGGCAGCAGTCCCCTGGTTGAATAAACATCACTGGACATGGTCCACTCAAGCCCACAAAACCTCTATTAAAAGCTGTTAGAGAGAAAAGACAGATCACCTATAAAGGAGAACCTATCAGAATCACAGCAGACTTCTCAACACAAACAACGAAGTCAAGAAGACCATGGAGTGAAATATTTCAGGCCCTAAAGGAAAACAACTTCCAACCCAGACTGATGTACCCTGCAAAACTGTCCTTCAAAATGGATGGAGAAATAAGATAATTTCATGACAAAGAACAGCTGAAGAACTTCATGATCACCAAACCAATCCTGCAAAGAATATTCAAAGACATTCTAGATACACATAGGAATAAAATGCATAGGAAAAAAAAGACAGACAATTAAACAGAATGGAAAGGTAAAGATATAACAGCAGAAAGATAGCATGTCAACCATAAAATGGTATAAAACAGTTATAACCATTAATGTAAATGGCCTCAATTCACCAATTAAAAGAAACAGACTGGCAGAATGGATCCAGAAACAACTTCCAACCATATGCTGTCTACAAGAAACCCATCTAACCCAAAAGAAATTCATAGACTGAAAGTCCAAGGATGGAAAACAATACTTTATGCAATAGGAACTCAAAAAAAAGTGGGCATGGCTATTCTGTTTGCACACAATATGAACTTCAAATCAAGAATGGTCTGAAGAGATAAATAACTAGATACAAGTTAGAGCAAAACTTCAAGAGGAAGAGATAACAATCTTAAATATATATGCACCAAATTCCAGAGTACCCAGCTATACAAAGCAAGTATTAACAGAAATGAACAATCAAAGAAGCAATTACATAATTAAAACAGGAGACTTTAACACATCATTGACACAAAGGGACAGATCAACTAGACAGAAAATCAGCAAAGAAATAACAGAACTGAATCACATCTGTGAACAAATGGACTAGATAGATGTATACAGAGTGTTTCATCCAACATCAGAATACACATTCTTCTCAGAAGCATATTCTCTAAAATAGACCATATACTAGCCCACAGAACATATTTAAGTAAATGCAATAGAATTGAAATTATGCCATGCATGTTATCAGATCATAGCACCATGAAACTAGAAATTAATGATAAAAGAAATTGCAAAACCCCCACAAACACATGGAAATTGAATAATACACTCTTGAGCAATCAGGGGGTCACAGAGGAAATTAAAGAAGAAATTAAACAAATATCTACAAGCAAACAAAAATATAAATACAACTTACTAGAATCTGTGGGATGCAATGAAAGTGGTCCTCAGAGGAAAATTTATTGCACTGAGTTCCCAAATTAGGAAAACAGAATGAATACAAATAAACAACCTGAAACTACACCTCAAACATCTAGAAAAAGAAGAGCAAACCAAGCCCAAAGCCAAAAGAAGGGAAGAAATTATAAAGATTAGAGCAGAAATTAATGCAATAAAGACTAAGAAAACAATACAAAGAATCAATGATTCAAAGAGTTAGTTCCTTGAAAAAATAAATAAAATTGATTATTCTCTAGCCAAGCTAATTAGAAAAAGGAAAGAAAAGACTCAAATTCATGCAATATGGAATGAAAAAGGTGAAATCACTATGGACTCTTTGGAAATACAGAAGATCATCAACACCTATTTAGAAAACCTCTGCTCTCATAGGTTTGATAACACAGAAGAAATGGACAGATTCCTAGAAACATATGAACCACCAAATCTGGATCAAGAAGATGTAAAACTGCTGAATGACCCAATTTCTATCAATGAAATTGAAAATGTAATTAAGTCCTTACTAACAAAGAAGAGCCCAGGCTCAGACGGATTCACTGCAGAATTCTACAAGAAATAAAAAGAAGACTTAATGCCAACACTCTTCAAAATGTTTAATGAAATTGAAAGGAAAGCAATTCTCCCTAAGTCATTCCTGGAAGCAAATATTACTCTAGTACCAAAACCTGAGAAAGACCCAACTAAAAAAGAGAACTACAGTCCAATCTCCCTAATGAACATAGATGCAAAAATTCTCAATAAAATATTGGCAAACAGGATGCAGCAAATCATCAAGAAGATTATACACCATGACAAAGTGGGATTCATCCCAGGCATGCAAGGATGGTTCAACATATGTAAATCAATAAATGTAATCCACCATTTCAATAGAGCCAAAACTAAGAATCACTTGATCATTTCTATAGATGCAGAAAAAGCTTTTGATAAGTCCAACACCCATTCATGATAAAAAGTCTCACAGAGAACTGGAATAGATGGTCTCTACCTCAATATGATGAAGGCCAACTACAACAAACCAACAGCCAGTATCATATTAAATGGCCCAAAACTGAAAGCCTTTACCTTAAAACCAGGCACAAGACAAGGATGTCCCTTATCACTGCTCCTATTCAACATAGTACTGGACATACTAGCCAGAGAAATTAGACAAGAGAGAGAGATAAAAGGAGTCAAGATAGGAAAAGAGGAAGTTAAACTATCATTATTTGCAGACAACATGATATTCTACATAGAAGACCCCCAAAACTCCATTGAAAGACTCCTAGATATAATAAATAAATTCAGCAACATAGCTGGATACAAAGTCAATACTCAAAAATCAATAGCATTCCTATACACTAACAACAAAATCACCAAGAGAGAACTAAGCCACACCCTTCACACTAGCTTCCAAAAAAAAAAAGAAAATACTTAGGAATTAATCTAATGAAGGTAGTAAAAGAGTTATACAGGGAAAATTATAATACCCTGAAAAAGAAATTGAAGAGGACCTCAGAAAATGGAAAGACATCCCTTGTTCATGGATAGGAAGAATAAATAGTGTGAAAATGGGCATTCTCCCAAAATTGTTATACAGATTCAATGCAATCCTCATGAAAATACCACTAACATACCTCATAGATCTAGAGAAATCACTCCTAAACTTCATCTGGTACCAGAAGAGACCTAGAATAGCAAAGGCAATTCTAAGCAGCAAAGCCAAGGCAGGAGGCATCATAATTCCTGACTTGAAGTTATATTACAAAGCCACTGTAATAAAATCAACATAATACTGGAATAAAAACAGACTTGAAGATCAATAGAATAGACTAGAAGATACAACCACAACTAGGAACACACTCAACCACCTTATCTTTGATAAAGGGACCAAACATGTTCATTGGAAGAATGATAGTCTCTTTAATAAATGGTGCTGGAAAAACTGGCTAGCCATATGTCTAAAACTAAAACTAGACCCATGCCTATCACCATGTACTAAACTAAAATCTAAATGGATCAAAGACCTAAATATTAAAACAGAAACAGTAAATCTGTTGAAAGACAAAGTAGGTAAAAATCTTGAAGACATAGGGGTAGGTAGAGAATTCAAGAAGAACCAAACTGCACGGGAAATGCTTCCCAGAATCAATAACTGGGATCATGTCTTATTAAAGAGTTTCTGCATGTCAAAAAAAAAATCTCCAGCATAGTGAAAAGAAAACCCACAAACTGGGAAAAAAATCTTAGTGAACTGTTCCTCAGACAAAGGACTTCTATCTAGAGCTTTTAAAAGAATTAAAAAAAAATCAGATCCCTGAAAATCAAAGACCCAATCCAAAAATGGGCATCTGAGATGATCACACAGTTTTCAGATGAAGAAATATGAATGGCAAATAAATACATGAAAAAATGTTCATCATCATTGGTCATTAGCGAAATGCAAATTGAAACCACACTGAGAGTCCATCTCACTCCAGAAAGAATGGCCAGGATCAACAAAACTACCAACAACAATGCTGGAGAGGTTGTGGGGTAAAAGGAACTCTTCTGCACTGTTGGTGGGAGTGTAGACTGGTGCAACCACTGTGGCAGTCAGTCTGGAGATTCCTCAAAAAGCTGGGATTGGAAGTCCTACTTGACCCAGCTATTCCACTCCTAGGCATATTGCCAGAAGAACAGAAAACATCATACAACAGTGATATTTGTGCACCTATGTTTATAGCAGCACAATTCATAATAGCCAGATCTTGGAAACCATCTAAGTACCCATCAACTGAGTAATGGATAAAAAAAAATTGTGATACTTTTATACAATGGAGTACTACTCAGCTATAAAGAATGATCACATTGAGATATTTATAAATAAATGGATGCAACTTGAGACCATAACCATAAGTGAAATAAATCAAACTCACATGTATAAATACTGTATAGTCCCCCTAGGTAAGAAATGGTAAGAGTACATGAGATTCTATGGTAATCATGGGTCCCCATTATATTGCTTTGAAGACTTATAAAGTTTTCATTCATTGGTTGGAATGGTTTTATTCTGTTTTGTTTGACCTTATTATGTGTGATGGTATGAACAGCTACTTGGAAGTAAACAAGACATTATGCTAGCCATTGCTGATTTAATATCATCTTGCTTTGAAGTCCTAACATGCTTTTGTTCTTCTATTATCATTGGTTCTATCATGATTTGTCTTATTGGATTTTAATATGTATGACATTATAAACAAATTTTTTATGGAAAATGAGATGTTATAGTAGCCATTGTTCACCTTTTGTTATTTGGTTCAGAACGCCTTGTAATAGTTGCATTCTCTTGAATGCTTTTCTTCTGTTTTGTTTTGTTTGATATTATTGTGTGTGAAGCTATGCTCAACTATTTCAAAGAAAGAGATATTATGGTAGCTACTGTTGATATCCAATTGTCTTGTGAAGTGCTGTGTTGCTTGCATTTTACTGTTCTGATCTACTTTATTCTGTCCTCTTTTGTTTTATTCTCTGTAAAATAAAATTTTAAAAAAAGATTTCAATTTTAGGCCCTCTATCTTCCAATTCAGTGATTTTGCAAAGTCTTCTAAATTCTCTGTCTCAATTTATCCATCTATAGAACTATGATTAAAATTTTTTTTATTCTTTAGAAATTGTGATACAAAACTGCAAAATTTGGCATAAAAATGTTGCAAGGTAATTTGGAACAATAGCTTTGGGGAAATGAATGTCTAACAGGTTAATCTTAGAAAATTCCAATGACTATAGCAAGCTTGTTCTAAAGAAATCTTTGTGACAAAAAGAAGATCTAGTTACCTCACTATTGTTACTTCCTTCAATAGGTTATGCACTACCATTAAATGTACCTAGTTACTGTTAAGTAAGAGGAGTCTGAAACACAACACAGATTTTTTTGGTGCTGCATACTCTTGTGGCCATATCAGTTATCAAAGTTGAGTTTATGTTTCAATTCATCAAGTATTTTATTAGTTGTAGATGAAGCAATACTAAGAAAGCAGCTGGCCATGTTATGTGACTTCATTTTTTAGTTTCAGATAAACTGTATTTAGGATTTGGACACATTTCAAATGCAAATATTTAATAATTGCTCAATCTTAGTGACATAAATTAGGACAGAAACCAAATAGCTTTTAAAAAGAGTAATTGGACTCTGAAAAGTACTGACCAATGGCATACATAGTGAATGATAGTTAAAGTCTTGATACTATTCCTGACAGTCATGTTTAAATTATTGAAATCAGCCATTGATATGTTTTACACATTGACATTTTATTCTGTGAAAGAATCTGTAAACAGGTAAAATATCAGCAATAAAATTTATGAGCTAACATTAAATATATATCTGTGTATCTTGAAAGTAAAAGATCTGTAAAATCTGTAAGAATTAATAAGCCACTTAGACCAGTAGTTACTAATTTATGTGGTTCTTAACTTATGAAAGTTATATTTAAAGCTTCATTACTAAATGTTTATATATATATTCTATATTAGAATAAAGATAATAGTAACCATTTACTTTGATTCATAAAATTTGATTTGAACCTCTCCAACATAGGCAGTATCAACATTTATATTTATTCATTACTTTATACCAGGGTGATTGGTAGCCTTCTAGGGGAATTTCCACTCCCAAAATGATCTTTTAGGGGCTTAATCCAAAAGTACACACTCTAAAAATATAAGCTATAAATTGTTCAGCTTTCTTTATCTTAGTCATCATAAAGATTTTTAATCAAGCAAGAGAATGTAAAAATGTGAATTAATTTTAAAAGTTCCTAGCATTACAAGATTATGAGAAGTTAAAATATATGACATTGAGATCGTTCCATATGAATATGTCATCAAAATCTAAAAAGGCCTTTACCAATTACCTTTGATCTGTAAACAGAGTACAGAGTAGTTTAGATAATTTACTTTCAATTAATTCTGATAATGAGGTGACTCTGATCAAAGGAAATTCTCACAAACCTTTCATACATGGTATCTTTAAGGTACCCAATAAAAGCCTTGCCTGGAAAGAATAAGGTCTTGAGTTGTATTCCCAGTACAAAAAAGAAAAACACAATACCAAAATGAAAGACAGAGCAAGGGACATACCAACAAATAAATTGAACTTGGATGTATCTGTTATTCTGTTGTTTTGTGTCTTTAGTAAGCATCTCTAGGAAGGCACAATCACAAATAAAATTATGTTATAGCATAGGCCACATGTAAAGCTTTTTGTCCACTGGAAAACCTAAAAGGAAAAAAAATGCCTTCTATTAGCCTACAACAGTATGGCAAAGAAATGTCAGTCTTATTTTGTTTTAAATCAAAGCATATTAATTGATTTCTTCTTTGTTAGTTATCTATGTGCAATAATAGCTATGTCTAAATAATTAAAATTAAACTTCTAAACCCTAGGAATACAAATATTTCTGACAAGCAACTGTACATTCATGACAAAGTGAGTATATATTTTTTAATATTTAGTGTAACTAATTTAGGAAGAGAATGTAGATCATGTTTATGCTTTCATAAGTCGTAAAGGTTGTTTTGGAATAGAAAACTATGGTTTTGAAAGACTTATCTTAATTATATTAAGTTGCTCAGTTTATCTTATCTTTATTTCATCAAATTTTTGGTAAGGGATATTAGTTTCTTGAAGGTGGATATGTTTCAAGAAAAATAATAAATGGATATTCATGATTTGCAAGAGGTAGCTCATGGCAAAAAAAGAATAAAAAAGGAAAAATATTAAAAAGCCAAACTCTGTATAGGTTACAACTGACTTAGGAAGAGAGGACAATTACATTTTTATAAATGTATCATCTTGTTACAATGACTAAAACTACTTGAGCACAAGATGTTAAGGGAAATAAATTCAATACAAGTTTACATATCATATGATTTATCTTATATGAGAAACTGAGAATATAAGTGAAGCAGAAAATAATGGACAGGTAATAAGAAGGTGATTGATCTTCCTTACATACAAAAGGGATTAAGAGATGCAGAGGGAGGAAAACAATTTAAAAAAAACTACAATGTGTCATGTAGTTGTACCAACTCTGCATAAGGAATATAATTATTATGTATCAGAAACCTGTACTAATAAAAAATAAAAGCTGGAAAAACAAAAAATAAAACTGTGGTTCAATAAAAACTATTTACAGGTGTATTTGTGTTAAAATAAAATGGTAAAACTCAAATAGTTTTATTAGTAGAAAACAGTGAAGATTTTCAAAAGATGTTAACAAGTACATCAGAAAAAAGACATATAAATGGTAAGCAAGTATATGAAAAATGCACTGTGCTGTTTCTCACTAGGAAAATAGAAATTAAACTCAAAATATGATAATGCCACACACCTTTTGGAATGACACAATGCTGAAAACACCTTATTCTGTTAAGGATGTGAAGCAACAGAAACTCTTACTCACCTTGGTTGGCAATGCAAGATGGTCCAGTTACTTAGAGATGGTGTAGACATTTTGTGTAAAGTTGAGCCTGTACATAGTCAATCTTCCAATCTGTTGTTTGAAGCTTATCCTAGTAGATTGAAATGCTAAAACCTCTAAGTAAATGTTAGTATCTTACAGTTGTATTACTAGTCCTAAATTAGAAAAAACTGAGATGTCCTTCAATAGGAGATGAATAAATAAACACTGTTTCAGTATGTAGATGAATAAATGCTGCTTCAGAGATGCAGTAGGACACCTCAAAGCAGTGTATGAAAAGACACTGCTGCATTGTGAAATGGCAAAAGTAAATCTTGAAGGAGATTTTGTTAAGTGAAAGAAGCCATATTCCAGAGGTAAAGCAGATACTACAGGAAAAAATACCAATGACCACCATGGATAAAGGGGAGGTTCCATCACAAATGAGCTATGAAGAGAAAAATTTGGGGTGTTATAACTGTTTCATATGTTACTAGAACTCTTAGTGCTTTATGTTATTCATCAATCCAGTCTTTATTAAGTGAAAAAGACACAGAATAAAACTTAACACAAGCAAGTAAAAGACAAAGTCAACTATATTTTGGAGTCAGCAATGAACTGTAGCTTGGAGATGAATATTATAGTTTCAAGTGTGTGATCCTCATGGAAGGTGGCTAGAGCTGTCCTTAGTAACTTTATAGGACAATGTTTGAAGACAAAAGTGTAAGAAATAAAACTAAAATAACTGTGCATATCTACTACTCTATTTGATAATTTCAGCTGTAGAAGAATGGCTTATCAAAAAGTGAAATTACATTACAAGAGCACTGGGGTTGAATAAGATTTAAAAATTATAGCTAATGGGAGACAACACTCCCACTCTAGATAAAGAGGTTATAAAATAACTCAAGGAACAAAACATAAGTGAACCTTCTATTGATGGAGTAAAATGTGATGTGTCAACGTAATGTCACATTTTTTTCAATAGATAGAGATGCAAAGAAATAATATCTACAGAGTAGGCAAGATGGCCGACTGAGTGGTGGCACAATAAGAGAGACTCTCTGAACAACAACAACAAAAAAAAAATCAGACACTGGAATCTGACAACATGGAGAAATCCAGAAAAAAGGAGAGGAATTCTCATGACTCAGGAAGAAACTGAGGAAAAAGAAAAAGAAACAAAAGGAAAGAAGAAGAAGCAGGGACAGAGGGCTGGAGCTGGGCAAGCCCTGGTCACTGTACCAGCACGCCTTAGAGTCAGGCAACTCACGATCAAGTTGAGATCGCGGCCCTGCCGAGAGCAGGGCTTGGTGAGCTCCAGAAACTCGGCTGGAGGAGGCACTGTGGCAGGGAGTGGAAACAATCAGTCGAGCTGCATGAACTTTGGTGAGTGACGGGAACTGTATTTCCCATATTGAGAGGACTAACTAGATGACATTTTGGAATTGGGCAGGGCCAGCTTAAATCAAAACCCGATGCAGTGTCTGTCAACAACTCCTACTCCAAAGCAGATTGGTGGGATCTGCTTGGGCTGGGCCAGGCCAATGGTTGAAACCCAATAGCCAGGGATGAGGCTGCTGTGAGCCAGTGGCATCCCCAGGGAACACATGAACTTGCTGAAGCATAAACTGGTTGACTGACGTAGGGGGAGGGGCTAGCTCTCGGCGTGCACCTCACAGATCCGCAGCAGACTAGGGGGTGGCACTTCCCTAGCAAGTGTGCTGCAGAAAAAACTGTAAGCAATGAAAAAGGCCCAGAGACCTCCACCACCCACCAGTCTGAAGGGGGCCGTAAACTGACCAGACAGAGAAAGAGCAAAAGGTCCCCAACTGTGGAACCAGGGAAAGTGAGTCCTGCAGAGGTAAATGCAGAGGAGGTTGAGAGCAGCAAACCTGTAATGTCAGAGACAGCCTCATCAGAAATAAAGAAATACCTCCATGACCTCATCAACAAATTTAAATCTGAAATTCTAACTCAGGTGAAGTAAGATATAAGCAGATTAATAAAAGAAGTCCTGGGTAACCGTCAAGCAGACACAAATGAAAAAATAGAGGAATCCAGAGAAAGGAGAGAAGCCTTTGATGAAGAATATAAACAAAACCTAGAATATAAGAAACAGATCCAAAGAGACTATCAGAAAATTAAAAACTCCATTGAAAGCTGGCAAAAGGTTTTAACAGAAACTAAAGACAAACTTTCAATACTTGAAGATAGATTTGCAACATATGATCACGAAAGGAAGGATCTCTTAAAAATAACAAGGAACCAGAAAGCAATGATACAAAGGCTAGAAGATGATAAGAGGATTTATAACCTAAGAATAAAATATGTAAAAGAAGATGCAGCAACAAATACAAATGAAATAAAAAGTCTATTTACAGAAATAATTAAGGAAAACTTCCCAAACATAGGTAACGGAAGTGCAGTTCAAATAAATGAGGCATGCAGAACTCCAGCCAGCTACAACCAAAACAGATCTACACCCAAACATAATAATCAGGATCCCAGAAATCCATCACAAAAACAGAATATTAAAAGTGGTGAGAGAAAAGAAACAGATTACTTATAAAGGAAAACTCATGAAAATCACAGTGGACTTCTCAATCCAAACTATCAAATGAAGAAGAGCTTGGAGCAAAATATTCCAAGCCCTGAAAGAAAATAACCTCCAACCCAGAATGATGTACCCTGCAAAACTGTCTCTCAAAATTAATGGAGAAACAAGATATTTCCACGACAAAGAGGGACTGGGGGAGTTTGTGACCACCCATCCAACTTTGTAAAGAATACTGAAACACATTCTAGAGAGAGAGAAGAAAATCACCAGGGTTCCAGGAACAATGTCAGAAATGCCTCAAAGAAAAGGGCAGACAGTGGAATGAAGGAGAAAAGTAAACAAACAACAATGACAGAAAAATAGCATAGCAGAGATAAGACAGAGAAGATTGTTTATATAGCTGTTTTATCTTGACTGATTTTATTTGAATCTGGTATGCTTGAGAGTGTCGAATCTGAGAATAGGGGCAACTACTCTGATGATGACAGGATTCAATAGGATACCCATTCTGGTTTGATTGTTAACTGCCTTTGAAGTCTTATAATGTCTCCAATGTTTGGTTTTTATTAATAGTACTGTGTACTGCTAAGTTTAATTATACTATGCCTGACATAGGCAATTTTATTGAAAATAACAAGAGACATCATAGTAACTACCGTAGATCACCTAGTATTGTGGTTTTATATGTCCTTCCCATTTCATGTTTCTCTAGGAATTTGTATTGTTGACTTGTTTCTCCCTCTAATACAGAAAGGCTAAGCATATGTGTAGAGACTTATACATGCGTAGAACTTTTAAGTAGTTTACAAGAATGGATTATAGTTATTGTAAAGAAAAAAAGAGAGAAAAAGAAAGTATTCTAAAGGATATAACTGCATGTATGTTTGAGTGTGTGAGATTAATAACAATGTTGCTAAAGTTTTAGTTGGATGGATGAACAAAACTGATTGCAGTCTCACTGTTTGGATGTCTACTTTGTAGGCTTTACTTTTGAAACTTGAACAACTACTTCAAAGAGGAAAATATGTAATTATCAACTAGTGATTTCTTACTGGTTACTAATTTTGTTTTTCTGTTTTGCTTTGTTTTTGAGATTTTGTATTATTTCTACCCTCTTTCTGTTTCAAATTTTTTTTTCTTTAAATAAAAAGAAATCAATAAAAGAAATAATACCTACATGCATTATCATTTCTACAAGGTGTGATTGAAGTCTACAATGAATGTTTAAAATAATTATTAGAATAAAAGACAAATTACCATTGATATTCTCAAAATATTTCCCATTACTTCAAAAACATCCCATCATAAATGCCTTCTTTGAAGCAGTTTTGGAAATCACTACCAGTTACAGTAAAAATCACAGTAAATGCTGTTGCTATGCTAAGTGTCATGCAGCAGAAAGCCAGGCTCATGAAAACACTGCAATATATCTCACCCACATCATTAACCAGATGTAGCACAGTGGAACTCTGGCTGTTCCCCAAATTCAAAATGACCAAGAAAGACAAACACTTTGAATTGATTTATGACATCCAAGTGGCCATGACTGCACAGCCAAACACATGAAAGATGACTTCCAGTACTGCTTGCAAAGTACCAAGAACAATATAATTAGTGTGTTTGAAGCAAGAGTTAGTATTTGAGAGGGATTAATGGAAATGCATCTCTTACTGTAAGGTTTTTAATTTTTTATTTATTTGTGGTTTTGTACTGGGAATGGAACTTGGGACCTTGCATTTGCCATGCAGGTACTTGTGCCACTGAACTGTATTCCTGGTTAACTGTAATATTTTTGAAAACTTAAACATTCCCATTCTTTATACATGAGATATCAATATTTTTCTTACTGTTCACTGAAAGAACCTAGAAATATGGGTTGATCTTTGATATAAACCCATTTTGGAGTCTGGATTTTGAGTTTCTAATATCATTCCACAGTGAAAGGAAAGAAAGCAGTTTAGAACTTGGCTGGCACCAGGAATTGGGCAAGAAGAATCCAGCATGAGCTAATAACATCTTAAAGTGTTAAAGGAATTTTGGGAACATGTTCAAGGGAAATAGATACTGACTGGAAGAAGTCCCCAGTGGCCAACACTTAAAAAAGTCAGAAATATTAAATAGTGGATAAACAGATTGTAACTCAAAACATATTGTATTAAAGTAAATGTTATATGCATACCTAATTGAATAAATAGGGTAGAAGTTATAAATCTCTACAGAGAAGTTAAAAGCAATTTTAAAGAAAAATACACTTCAGGAGCTAGAGCTAAATTACTTTTTTATTGAGTATGGTTTTTATTTAGCGACATGATCTTGTAGAACATAATATGGAACAGGAAAATTAATAATGTCACTGTAGAAACACCGGGAAGATTTTAACCTAGCAATGAAGTTCAACATTACGGTGATAAGTCATATTGATACCATACACCTCTGGTGTGATGAAAAGAGAAGTACAATTTGTCTTTGTGGAATTCCTTCCAAAAATCGATAGCAGCAATCTAATCATGAGAAAATCTGAGTGGTTGACCAGAACTCTGCAAAACTCCAAGGTCACCAAATAAGCAAACATTAAAAACATACAACAAAGCTGGATGTGGTGACACACACCTGTAATCCCAGCACTCAGAAGACAAAGGCAGGTAAGTCACAGTGCATTCAAGGTCAGCCTGGGCTATACAGTGAGTTGAAGGTCAGCCTGAACTACATGGCAAGAACCTGTCTCAAAACAAACAAGCAAACAAAAAAACCTTCAACAGTTCAGGGAAGACAAAGGACAAACAATAACTAAAGCAATGCAAAGATGATTTTCTGGATTAGATGCTAGAATGAAAGTAGAAACTGGGAAATACGGACAAAATGTATGATTTAAATATGAGAGGTCTAATAATGTTAATTTCTTTGTTTTAACAAACGTACCATAGGCTTTGTTTACATTATGAGACACTGGGTGAAGAGAAGACAAGAATTCTCTGTAATTTCTGTGTAATGTTTCCATAAATGAAAAATTATGCAAACATTTATTTAAAGCAATGAGGACAGAAGGATTATGGTTGTTGGTGGGAGGAGATACTTGAAATCATTATAAAAAGGTAAAGATTAAAATGCAATAAGAAATCTCATTTCAAAATTATCCCTACTTAACGTCTTCCTCTGATGCAATATTGCAATTGTTTGACTGATCTTCCTTATTATAACAGATACTCAGGTTTCTCACCATAGGTTAAAAAATTTATTTTTTTAAATTGTTCTTTGTAAATCACTGCTATTTAAAATACAGCACATATATTTTTCTGGATACTTCTATTCAAAGATATATTTATCTGATGAATTTTCCTGATAATATTTGGTAAATTTAGCAATTCTGTAGGAAAAGCCCAAATTGTACTTTTACCTTTTTCAGCGATGCCTGTTGTTAAATTCAGCTTGCCTAACTTATCATCATGGCATCAGTGGCAGAGCTAGGCCAATAAATCACAGCTTGGCTTCCACAGTAGTGTAACTTTGTGAATTTATTTTATGTCCCTTCTGGTTGTGCGCCATCTCACACTGGCTGAAACTTGGTAGGTTTTGTGTTTGGTTGGTTCCCTCAGAACACAGTTGAGTGTGGGTTTCACAGATGCTTCCTTTCATTGGCCTGAGGAGTTACAGATGTCTAAATCTGCCTCCTCCAACACAGCAGAATTACTCCGAAACACTCTGCGGGTGCTATTTTACTGCAGAATTCTTAGTTAACACTTCTTGAAACCTAAACACACACTGTTGAAAATGAAAGTATCTATCATGGTAATTAAATGAAAGTTGGAAAATAAGGTCCCATTTTTGGCAACTCACTGGTTCAATATTAAGTTATACTGACCATGTATTAAAGATAATCAGCATATTACATGCTGAGGTTAAATCATAGATAATAGAAAAGAATCTGCTTCATTGACTTCATTGAGTACGGGTTGATCTTAGAAGACTAAAATGCATAAGATTATATATATATATATATATATATATATATATATATATATATAATTTTGGTGTCACATACAATTTAAAAGCATTTGCAGTTTCAGAAAAACTATGTTGCAAAATATAAAGGTGAAGGTTGAAATCCATGCTAGATGACTTATAATTCTAAGGGATTTTTGTTTGTTTTTAAGTAGAATGACACTAAATACCAAAACACCACATGGGCAACTAAAAAGACAGCCCGAAGAGTGAAGGCAAATGCTTCCTAATTCACAGACACAGACGCTCTGCTGAGTTACAATTTGTTATATGCCACTATTGTAACAGAGGCTTCAGATCTTCTTTGTGCAGTGGAATCCACAAGTTTGGTGGCCATCACTATAGATGAAGGAATTGTGGTCATTGGTTGTAACTTTGAGTCAACTATTTTATTTGAAAGAATATATGCATATTAAAAAGTATCTTGATTAGGAAAAGAGGAAAAAATAGAAACTAAACATACATTATTTTGAATGAATCATGGATTTGTCACTTACTAGCTATATCATATTATCCAATTTGGAAGTTGTGAAACTCTTCTATGAATCATTTTTTTAAATAAGTAAAATGGAAAAAATGAAATGCGTTCTTTTGTAGGTCCTTATTTACACAAAATACGTGCATCACAGTATATCAATGTACCTAGGACTGGTAAATACCACATGACTTGTTTGCTAGTATCAATTACCATCACTGTATTTGCTACAGAACTGCTTCTGGTCATGACTTGAAAATGAAAGGAAAGTGATGTAAGATAATTAAGAAAAACTTGGTGATTAGCACTTACAGAAAAGAAGAAATTAGATCTTAACTTTACAGATTCATGCAGACAATGAAAACTTATGGGAAATAAACTGACCTGAAAATGATCTAGCCACTTGATTATAGCTGATTGATCATGGTGTGACTATTTCATCACTGTGAAAACAGAAGGCAAAGTTTTGCCAGATTCAAACTAATTGTGGAGTAATATGAATGTGACAATACAATGTGAAGCCATAGGACAGACCATCCCAGGAGGAACTGAATCACCCTGCATTGGATGTGAACTAACACTGACTGTAGAAACACACAGGAAAGTTGTTTGTTATACAAAAGATTTGATGTCAGATATGAGGGTTATATAAAAAATTCCTGATAAAATATAAATTTAGCATGATGACAAGAGATACAGAGATAAGAGTCAAACAAAGTTATAAAATGCATACTTGTGTTAAGCAAGCAATCATTTGTGGATATCTATAATTACATTTTACATGATACAGATCATAGCTAAAGGGATAGGAAATAATGATAAGAAAGGTGACAGAAATAACTTAAGACGTACAAATAGAACATTTAAATGATTCTGAAGTGAAACTGTGATTCTTAATGATACAAATATTTAACCAGACTAAGTTATACAGTGTCATAAAACAGAATGTGAAAATGACTTCCAGACTCTCACACCTGGGAGATCATGCAGACCTTAGTAACGCTGCGTGACTGAGGCAGATTTGCCTTGAAGGGAATTAAGCTCAGACTTCAGGCCAGGAACTTTATTTCTCCTGTCTCCTCAGAACTCTGCCTTTTTTTTAAATGACTTAAAACTTTGTGAATGCTTGAAGTGTCACAAAATGTGGGTCATACACTATCGAAAAGATCAGTTGTTAGAAGTTATTTTCTTTTTCCTTAAATAATTACTTATTATTAGTAACATGCATTTACATTTATCAATTTTAATGGATTGTAAATTAATCAATAATACTGAAGCTCACGTTAATTTTCTCTATATATGAATAATTTGTACAGAAGAGGCAATATGTGTACTTTCAATAGTTTTCTTGCATTAGGGATTTGGTTGCTGAATTTCTATATTAACAAAATTTATTCTTGGAGTGGTTTGGGGGAGTTTAGGTACATTCATTGATACTAGTTTATAAAAATAAAAATGAATTTTTGTGAGTGTTTGAACTGCCCATGAGAAGTCATAATAAAAAATAATTTTTATTTGGTTTAGTAATTCAAAGCCAAAGATAAAGTGCTATTTAACACAGAACACTTAATCACAAAGGAATTTCTTCATCTCCATTCTTTAGTTAAAATTCAACCTAATAATTTTAGACTTTTCTTAATTTAAAACTTCCTTACTTTGATATTAAGCTGGAAGAAGAAAACAAATGTCTCTTAATAATGTAAAAATGCTTGGTAAAACACAATTTTCAGCCTTCTTTTTCTTTTGGTTTTAGTCTTGTTCTTCAAACTCAGAAGAGTTAGAAAACTCATATAAGTATAAAAATCGAATCTTGGAAACCTTCCTAACTGTTGGCTTATTTTGAACTGTAACTTTTCTTCCTTGCATGACATAAAAGAACTGCTACCTCTTGTTTATCAAACTTTAATCTTTTTATTTGATTTTAGTAGGTAGAATTTAAAAATAAATCAAACTATCAGTATGGTGAAAACCCACTATATTTTGTTTAAAAAATCAGAACACAAATGTATACAGGGTCAAGTCGACAGATACAACGGGATATTCCAGCATTGGCACCGCAAAGTGGCTAATGGGACTGGTGGGCTTGGGCATGACATAGTAAGGGCAATCAGACTAACTGCCCCTCATTAGAGACAAAGCATACAACAACAACAAAACCCCCAGAAAAATACGCAGATGGCATTTTTCAGGCTTAAGACAACCTAAAAATTAGTACTAAGGAAAAATATTTTGAAATCCATAATGCAGTTACTCTCATTTAATATACAAAATACATATATGTGAATTTTTATCTCATGCTTTTTAAATCATGGATGACATAATGTCTCTTTTAGAATAAATTCTGAGTAGATTGAAACTATAGACTGTTATTGTCACAGGCACTCAGGAGACTTTAGTCTCATGAAACAACTCAGTTACTTTCATGAAAGCCTGTGTAAATATATATGCTTCCTATTTTTAAAATATACATTGAAATGTCACTTGAACGTTTTAAATTGTCTCAATTATTTTATCACATAAAAGTCATCAGGAGTTATCAGGAAAGATGAGTAGAACTAATCTGTAAATGGCTATGGCGTCTCAATGAAACAGTTTTAATATGTGGCCTTCGGGTCACTGGTTTCTTCCTGGTTCCTAAGCTCTGCTTCTGGCGTGGGCTGCTTTACACAGTGAGGATGCCAAACTCATCCATGGGTCTAGAAATGCCTGTGTGTTTTGCCTATGGATATGGTGAAAAAAAAGTACATGTATTCAACAAAGGAAAACTGGAAACAGACAAGAACTCAGTCCTAATTCAATGCTAATCGCAGGACAGGATGTCAGTGTTTAAACACAGAGAACAGGCTGACACTGAGTGCTGTGTGGTCACAGTAACTGGCGCTATGCATTACTGAGAGCCACGCCAGCCCACACTGAAATTTCCACTTTCTCCTCTACGACTACGATTTTCAAGTGTTCTCCACATGACTAAATACTTAGCATGCATCTCTTCTATATTCACAAATTCTTAGGTAACATACAAAAATACAGTGCAGTAAAAGTTATTTTTCAGATAGCTTTGAATTGCCATGTTGCTTACTGAACATAAACACATATTGTAGTTTTGTGATGACTTTGTCGTTAAAGTTTTGTCACAGTAATATAAGTCATTTGCTTATGATTTTTGAATCATCACAGTAACTTTCAATTTAATAGTGTTGGGGATCAGTAGCAGGTATACAGAGCCTAATATAGAACCTGAAGAGTTAGAAAAGAAAGATACTTTCCCAAAAAGAAAACAAAAGTGAGAGCATTGGTGGTCCCATCCTCATTCTCTGAGGAGCTTTTCACTGAGGACTCCTGTGGTTCCTTTTTGTCCTAACAAGTCTGTCACTTTTCACAGATATATTTGTTCAAAGACCTATGCAGGTACTTTTTAAATTCTCACTTATTTTTTCAAAGGGTTTGGAAATGAGGTAAAAACGAAATCCCTTTGCCAAACTAGATAATAGTCCAAGAAATATCCATTTTCCTCTCCCATTAGGCCACTAAAATGTTATCATCTTAAAACATCATGCTTATTGGCGCATTCCCAAGTTTAGCCAGAAGAGAGACACCTGCCACTTCTAAGCAAGCCTGGCCTGAAGGAAGTTCCATCAAATAGTTCCCTGGCATTACAAGTATGTATTTTAGGTCCTTGCTTGACTTTAAAATGTGCTTTGATTGTATAACTTACTTTCCTGTCCTGGTGCCACATTCTGCTCTGCTCTTTTTAATTTGCATGAAGAGTCTCTTCCCTGGGCTTGCTGGATTACTAGCACACAGACACCTTATCTAGGGCATAACTCAAGAAAGGCTCTTCTAGGATCTGAACGTGGGTGCGCATAGACCACACTCACAGCTCATGTGCTCCTGTGTCATCACGATGATATTAAACAGACGAGGCCTTCGGGTGGGGACCACCTCAGGGGAATGGGATTAGTGCCTCTGTAAAAGAGGCACCAAGAATTTCTGCTTTATTCAAAGACCTAGGCACATATTTTTACATTCTCACTTATTTTTGCAAAGGGTTTGATATTAAGGAAGTAAAAACATCACCAACACCACCATTTGAAGAGGTAGCTGGAAGCCACTGTGGGCAGAACTAGACCCTTATCAGATATGAAATTTTCCTTGTAACCTACCTTGTCTCAGCTATCTTTGTGACAGAGACCCAACCAATGCAGAACCTGCATTTATCTAGCTGTAAAGAAGGTGCTCCTGAAACGTCCTGTTTGATACAGAAGAGAATGTGTCATACAATGCATCCTCAGAGGTCACTGTAACCTCCAGGAAGCATTAGTCTCAGAGAAAAAAATAAAATATTCCATTATGTTTTAAAGGAAAGGAAGCAAACCAAACTGGTTTTGAAAGTAAGCAAATTTATTTTGCCTTAAAATTTATGTTTTTACAGGGTTAGATGTTATTTTACACATTCTCTTTCTAGTGGGTTGATTTTAAAATATAACAGTCGGTGTCATTTTTTATTGGTTGAAATGCTGAATTTAAAGCTTTTATTCATAATTCATTGTTTTAAAATAAACTTTGGACATTTTAATCTTCTTTTGGTAGCGAATGAGAACTGGTTGCTACAGCAACAGATTTATTCTCCAAGTATATTTGGAGTTTCGTCAGATGTTCACTGCCATGCAGAGTTCTGCCTCCTGAATGTCTGACTTTTACAACCACAGCTAATTGCAAAAGCTGCAACAATTCCTTTCTGCTGCCCTAAACGTTAATGCAAACTTGTAGCATTGAAAAAAATGTGGACTGTCAAAACAGTTCTTAGAAAGAACAGAGGGAAAAAAGTAATTACATTTTAAAATCTATAGTCAAAAAAATTAAACTGTAAGTTGTCTGTAGTGGTTAGGTTTGCAAAATACCTTAGGGTACCTGAAACAAACAAACAAACACCCCCCAAAAAACCCCATTAGTTTCCTTTCATTTTTCTTTACCTAGCTTCAACCACGTTTCTTCACAAACACTCTGAGCTAAAATGTAAGAATGGTTTCTGATCAATTGCCTTTTAAACTCTAGAATTTAACTATTGAATTAGGGGCGGAAGTTGTGCTGTTTAAATTTTCCACTGTAGCAACTGAATTTTATCTGTCTGGCTGAATAGTGACCTGCTAAACACTGGTGTGATCTTAAAGCTGTGGAATATACTTACATTGGAAAATAAAACTTCTGCTTGACTAAATTTACCAAAGCAAAGATGCAGAACAGAGTCATTTACTAATACAGATGTATGTAAAGAAAAATGGGTTTGGCAATGGTTTCAAGTATGTCATTTCAGAAATGAAATACGTTTTCAGTATGTTTTAAAGTGGTAACTTGTAAGGCTTTTGGTCATTTACACATAGCATGAAATCTTTTTGGGAATATTGTGCAGATGTCTTTTTTTTCATTTAACATTTTATTTTATAATAGCTGACTGATAATTTTAAATGAACACACAATTACATTTTAATTAAATTTTCTAGTTTAGTAAACAGTAAATCATGGAACTTTCCTCAAGTCACTAGTATAAATTTAATAATTTTGAGACTTCCTGTGTTTGTATCATAAATTCACTTATTTAATATTTCAAAATTCACTATATTTCATGTATGATTATCTACTATATTTTTGTCTTATGAAATTTATTTCTACAAGTAGTCATAATTTAAAAAGTATTACAGTCTGATGAATTTTCTAAATCAGAAACAAAATATAAGCAAGCTATAATAAAAGTATATTTTAAAATTTGTCATAGTGAAAGATCACCAATATTACTTACTAAAGATTTTAGCAACTTCAGCATATGATCTTTTTCTTTCCTTATTAAGTCAAAAATCTTTGCAGTTAAATGAAAGTATTTTGTGTTTCTCTTCCACATACTTGAATTGCCAGAAAACTACCCCTTTGTGCTTTGGGGCCAGTACTAGTAAAATAAGGATTATGTGAACATAAGCTGTGACAGTCAGCCTGATAACAGAAGCAGTTCCTAAGTTACTAATGTGTGTGTAGTATAAACAGCATGGATAACTGGACAAAGTGAGGATTAACATTTGTAGCAGGACTGAGAGGGGACATCGTAAGATTTTGTTATATTACTCAGAGAATTACACAATCTAAAATTAATATTTTGTTTAGTTTTTGGAATTATTCATTTAATATTTCTGGCCCATGGTAAAATAAAGGTGACTGAAATTGTGAAAAGCAATATCATAAATAAGTGATTACTACAGTAGTATTTTATGTATTTAAAACTTTCTTGACACTTACCCTATATGCTACACATTCAGCTATATTGTAGAACAAAATTAAATTTGTTTTTCTCCATCATGAATGCATTAGGGGAATATTTAACATATAAAGAAACTGACTTAGTTGGATAAGGAGAATGGACAATTTACAAAGACTTTGAACGTACTAATGGTGTAGAAAAAACATTTTAACTAATCAGTAGTACATTTAGTCAGTAATTCACATCAGTTAATCAAGGCTATAATTCAAGCCCTCAGGAGGCTGAGGCAGGAGGATTGCTGTGAGTTCAAGGCCAGCCTGGGCTACACAGTGACTTCAAGGCCAGCCTCAACTACTTAGCAAGATCCTGTCTATAAAACAAACAAATAAACCGATGAACCATAATAAGTGGAAGACACAGTTGAAGGCAAATGTAAACCAGTCATAGTCTTCTAAACTCCCCTAACCTTGAGTGTAGACTTTACCTCCTGTTTGTCAAGGTGTTATCTTGAGAACTGTCATGTGCTTTCAGCCTATTCACCATGGTAAAGGTGAATGACTATCCCTTTGATTAAGTTACTGACTGTAAGACTTCATCTTAGCAGACCAAAGGAGACTCTCCTAAGGGCTGTGAAAACATAGACTGTGAGCTAGCTATCCTGTTAAGAGCTCATTATGAAAAGACAAGTCTGATTAACAATTACTACCTCCTCTACCTGACAATGCTAAAGAATGAGTCACCTGACATTTTTAAACTAAGCAGATAACAAAAACACTCCAGAGGTGCCCAACACTACTCATGTGCTCCTTTCCTCTAACTTATAGAGTATACATTTGATAAGATTTAACATTTAATAATATAATGGTCAGAAACAGACATTATAATTTTATCCGGAAATATGAATAAGGCAAAGTTATAGTTACTTTAGTAACACGAATTTTCACTAAACCTTGTTTTATTTTCTGAAAAATTACTTAAGAACATGTTGACAAAAGATATTCAAATGTATGCTCATAAAAGCTGGAGTGTTTATTGTGGATTTTTAAAAAAAGTCATGTTCTAATTTTTTCCTAGGAAGCATATAGAATAGCTGCAAAATAATTTCTAGTTAATATTAATTTATTGTTTTGATCATTTAAATACAACACGGTTCCTTAAATCTTTTATTTGCTCCTATTATATTAAAAACATTGTTGATGAAGGAAAGTTAAAGATGAGAATTTTTCTTAATGTAACACTACAAACTTATGAATGTTGTTTTGTTGATTAAATAATCACAGGGATCATCACAAATACTATTCCATTACATTAAAGTGTAAGGAAATGTGTTATCACCCTATACGACCATTATGCTGTGTACAATGTAGCAAAAACAAGATTTGCATAAAGTTTTAACTATTTCAATTTTAATCCAAGTTCCATTGACTTAATTGATTTCCCAAGGTAATTTTCAGACATTTAAACAATTCCCCCAGCAACGTGTTTTTCAATGCATTGTACTCTTTCAGTTATGATCATTCCAGTTCATTAGCTGCTGTCTGGAAACAAAAGGACTGAAGCAGAAATACTCCCTGCTGATACATTATTTTTGGAGGATTAGCATTATACAATTAGTAAATGCTATTAAATGTCTTTAAGTATCATTAGTGAAGAAGTATGGAAAACTGGTTAATGGTTACCCCTCTCTGTGCATCAAATGGATTGATAGTGCATGAAGCCATTTAAAGATATAAAATATAAGAAGACAGGCAAGACCATCTGTTTTATATAGTCATTATTCTATACATTTTGTTCTGCATAATTTTCAAAAATGAATTTACTGAACTGGTGGAGTATTTATAAAAGAAGGTAAATTTTCTACACAAATTTCTAATTAAAGATTTCTTTAACAACATTTTGATAGCATTAATACTGGAATTAAAATATATAGCTTTTATTCTATGTTATGGTACATCCAAATATATTGTGATTAGGAAATTTGATTTATAAGGTAGTCTAAATTTTTATGATGCAAATGATATTTGTATTGAATATTTGTTATTTGTAAGTGAATCTTTCTTTGTCTTTGAAAAGCCAGGATTGCAAACACATGCAAATTTTATTCCACCCACAAGAAGAACTAGTAATTTTTTATTTGGACAGTAGTCCAATGTGCACTATTAAAAATTACTTTAAGGATTAAATAAGTTGAAGTTAATTATTTTTCTGTACAAAGAAATATTTAGCTGAGTATCTCTCAAAATTATTGCAGACTGTTTTCCTATGTTAACTGAGAAAGACTAGAATTTGAGCAATAAACCTAAAACACTAAAAATCTATGGGCTACAGTCCAATAGACACAGTTAATGAAGTATACTAGCCAAGACTCAATGTAAATGAGAAAGATGAGCTGTTTAATTCAGTTTTCCATGTAGAAATCTTTTATAACTTATGAAATATAAGTACCTTACTCTATCAAATTCTCAATATATTCTGGAATTATTAAAATAATTTAAAGGAACATGTAAAAGAAAAATTAACATAATACTCTTTTGCTTGCATTTGTTGAATATTGCTGCAGCATGTAAAGAATTCTTACTACTCACAAACTAGATTGCATTTTTAAATAAAAGTTTTCTAAATTAAATTTGAGCACAAGAAAATGATTCTTGTCATCTATATAATCCTGTTGAGTAGCACTGTAACATAGTGCATAAGGCCTCAAATAGAAACTCTATATAAAACATGCTCACATGGATAGTACAAAGATCTGCCAACAACCCATGTAGTAGCAAGGGCCTCTTGGATCATGGCTACAGAGGACTCTGACTGCCTGGATATCTTACTTCTATAAAACCCTTAACTATCTGGCCTGGGGTTCTCTTTCATTTTTGAACTCTTGAATTTGAGATAAATTGTGGTTCTGAAGTTGCTATTAAGACATCATGACTATGTCCTGATACAAAAGTACCTGTTTTCTTTTTAAAGCTAAACTTTCCTGCAACCAAGCTCTCATAAGCCAAAGTATTACAGACCTCAATTTTTTAGGGCCCAATTTCATAGGTCTCAATTTCACAGGATCTTTCTTTCTGGCCACCAGCAATATTTTTCAAATTATTCTTCTCTACATTTTTGTCTTGCTTCTCATAATATACATGACTGAAAGCCCAATATCAGTACCATGCCACAGCATCAACATTGGTCTACCTTGAAGTTTTCTTCATCAGATAAATTACTTTCAATATACTACAAATTCTTGGTACATGAGCAAAATGTAGGTAAATTTTCTGCCATAACATAGTACAAACACTTTCTAACCTAGCTGCCAATGAAGATATTTTTCCCAACTGAAACTTTCTTCATCCTTCTTTTAACTGTCTGCTTTTGTATCATCATTCTAGTCTTCTGTGCTCTGACTGAGTTTTCCATCAACTTTACATTACAATATTCCAGGGCTTTTCTACTTGACATCTCTAAATCTTTCCAAACTTTTCTTCAGAACTAAGTCCAAATATTTCCAAACCACATGACCAAGTATTCATAGCAATGACCACCATCATGGTACCAAAATCTATCTTACTTACTTTTCTATATGCTAAGGCAAAGTGCCCAATACTTGCAAATTAAAGAAAACATTTAATTTTGCTCATGATTGTAGTCCATAGTTATCTGGGTTCAAGACAGGAAACAATGTGGCAGAGGTGTATAACAGAGAGAAAGTGGCCTGTGTCATGGCATTTAGGAGAAAGAAGGTAGGAACCTGGGGAGGGTAGTGTACCTTTCCAAGTCACAACCCCATAGAAGCACCTATTTTGATCAAAACCTACCTTTTTACAGCAAGTCAGGTATTTTATCCCCTTGACTTAATCACCTTCCAAAAGCCCTACTTATGAATGTGTGAGGCCTTGGGGGTCATTATCAGTCTATGCCATACAATGTAGTTTATTCCATAGAAAATTCTTTGTTTGAATTTTACATAGTTCCTCCTTCTGCCATAACTTAGCATATAAGTCTATGTTGTGCTTGCCTGGTTCAAGTATAATTCATTTTTTTGATGAATTCTTCCAAAATATTCAGGTAAGGAATTGGTTTCCTAAAAAAAAAATATTAAACTTAATCTGCTATTGCAAAGCAAATTCAGTTTACTTGAAAGGTATTGCCAAACTACAGCTGATTTCTTCTAAAAACAAAAAGAATAAAATTTTATGTAGGATGTTAGATAATCTTCTAGATTAAATTGTGCTTTTGGTGTAAAGCATAAATTATTAAAAAAAGATAATGGATGTAAGAACCAAAGTAAGAACGCTCAGGCTAGTAGCCGCCATGCAGGCCAGGGAGAACTAGGAAGGAAGCTACACCCCCTTCTCCAGTGGGCCAGAGCAGCTGTGCAGGCTGGGAAAACTAAGGAGAAAGCTATGCCCCACCTCCCCACCATGAGCCAGCTGGACAGTGGCCCAGAGAGGGGAGAAAGAACACCTACCTTAACACCCTGTTACTTACCCCCTTCTACCTCCTCCACCCCCTGATAAGCAACTGGCAGATTTTGAGGCACTATATTGTTTGATTGACTTTGCAAGCCTGAAGCTGATAGTCTGAGCAACTATTTAGAGTACAACAACAAGCAATATAGTAACTGTTGTGGATTTCCTACTGTCTTATCACTGTTTCATTTTACTTTATTCCTTTTAGAATTGAAAATACATTTTAAAACAATGCTAAGGCTTTGGCTCTGTGCCGTGATTTGGTTTGTCCTCCAGCACAGGAATTGGGAGAGAAAGAGAGAGAGAGAGAGAGAGAGACAGAGAGAGAGAGAGAGAGAGACAGAGACAGAGACAGAGACAGAGAGAGAGAGACAGAGAGAGAGGCAGAGAGAGAGAGGCAGAGGCAGAGACAGAGACAGAAAGAGAAAGAGAAAGAGGAGAGAGAGAAAGAGAAAGAGAAAGAGAGACAGAGTCAGAATGAAAGCATACCCTTTGCTTATACAGTTTCCTGTTGTTTTTATCTCACCATTTTATTCCTTATTGGATTGAGCTGAATTTCTGTAAAATCCTTAGATCACCCATACAAAAGCTAGATGTAATTTCTTTTCTTAATGATCACAGTATCTTCCAATAAGAAATTACCGTATTTCACCACAGAACCTTCCCTTAGAGTGGCCTATGTATCACTCATAGCTGTTTCAAAAGGAGAGTTAGTAAATGAAATCTCAATTTCTCAGCCATGTGTAGTCTGCACTTGGGTAAACAATAAATATTCTTGTTGTTTGCTGTTTAGTTCTAATGCATCAACACATTAGATTATATAAATGTATATAGACTTAATAATGTATCTATCTTTCATTTTATATTTACCTGACATTTAATAATGGTACAAAATCTTGCTGTACAATGCACTGTTTTGATACATGAGTATATAGTGTAATTATCTAAAACCAGAATAAGTAGCTTATCTTTATCTCATGTATTTATTATCTTCAAAGGTAAAATAGTCAGATACCTTCTGGCTTTTTAAAAACAAACTATTTATTATCAGCGATAGGTTTCTCACAATGTCTTGCACATCATAACTTATTTCTTCTGGTACTGTGAATTTGTGCCTATTGACTAGCCCACCCACACTCATTTCCTCAACCGATCCTTTCATTTGGTAAGTATTAGTCCAGTCTCTTCATGTGTAAGATTCATGTTACATATGACAAAAATGGGTACAATCATACGGTGTTTGTCTTTTTGTGCCTAGCTTATGTCACTTACGATAGATAATTCCTTCCAGGTTTATCAACATCATTTCATTTTTTAAAATGACTGAATAGAATTCCACTGTGTATGTATTCCAGTGTCTATATTCATTCATCTGTGGCTAGCACTTGGGTGGATTTCTTATCTTGGCACTTGTAAATAGTGCAGCAATAAACACAGAAATATAAGTGTCTCTTCAACCTGTTGATTCCAGTTCTGTTGACTATATGTCCAGTAGTGAGATTGCTGTATGATATGATAGTTTGAAGTTTTTGAGAAGCTTTTATACTTTTTAAAAATCAAAATGATTAACTCAATTTGGCATTGTGTTTAGATGTTGGTCAGTTTCCATTGTTAAGCAGCTGATTACATTCACAGCCCAGATACTTTCTTTATGAAGCTCTCGCACTGAGGGAATTATTATTTATTCCTAAATCCCAATCATCCTAGAGTCAGATCTCAGAAACTGAGGCACAGTCATGTTCAGGAGACTGCAAAATTGTTCTGATTAACTCCTCAGAGGAAGCCCAGGAAAGTCTAGCTAACCCCTCTCTCATCCGCCATGTAATAGTTGCACTGTGCAGCGCCAACTTGCTGTTGCTGTTTCCCTGGGTGTTTGGAGATGTAAGTGATAAAGTTTCTGTCTTGTAGTTACTCAGTGTCAGTATGTACCATCCTGCCATCCAAAAACTCCTTAAATTTTACCTGTCACTAATGCCTTTCATTCTGCTAAAAATCAATTAATTAATCAGAAGTTCTAGCATTTGGTTAAAAGCTAATAAAAGAAGAAGTTGGGAATAGCATAAAATAAATATAAACGAATGTATGAGAAATGTAATGTTGCTATTGTCTGATCATTATTATGCCAAAACTTGTTTAATATGAAATATTTATAGGAGCAGGGCATATTTTATGTTTAGTGTGAATATTTTCTTATGTAAATTGGAGACACACACACATAAATATATTTTAAAAAGGCAAATGATAAATATATAAATGCCTTTATTGACTTCAAATAAAAAAACAAAGAATTTCTAAATGTAACTTTCTTTTAAAGAGGTTTCTTAATTATTTCAGTAGGTCAAATAGGTCATTTTTAAGCTACTATTTATTATTTATATACTCATTTATTTATTTATTCTTGTTTTACTAGATATTGAACCCAGGGAGCATGGAGCTGGGCTCAAGCATCCACTTTAGTCTTTTCTTTCTTTCTTTCTTTCTTTCTTTCTTTCTTTCTTTCTTTCTTTCTTTCTTTCTTTCTTTCTTTCCTTCCTTCCTTCCTTCCTTCCTTCCTTCCTTCCTTCCTTCCTTTGTTCTCCCTCTCTCTCTTTCTCTTTCTCTTTTTTTGAGTCAGTAAATCATTAAATTCCCCAGTGTGGCCCGGAACTTGCCCTCCTTCTGCCTCACCTTCTTGAATAGCTGTGATTACAGGTGTATATCAGCATGCCCAACTCTGTGTATTTTTTTAGCTTTCATGAAATTTTTCTAAATTGTAGAATAAGTTTGTGTTACATAAATTGCTTGACAATGAAATATATACTGATATAGCTGTTACATGATATACCCTAAAGTGGGTATATCAATGATGGATCAATGTAATACTTATTTCTATGGAATGAATTTTTTGGGGGAGGAGTACCAGAGATTGAACTCACAACCTTGCATTTGCCTGGCAGGTGCATAAACCACTGAGCTAAATTCCCAGCCCTATACCTTTTATTTGTTTATAAGTATGTTTAAATAATTCTTTTTTAATTATTTAAGTGTTTAAGTGTTTAAGTATGTTTAAATAATTAAAGTATGTTTAAATAATTCTGAATAATTTCTTGAAGTTGTATTTCTGGATCAAAAGGAATGAGCTTTTGATTAAAAAATACGGACTTCCCCTCTAAAAGAATTCATCAGTTAATTGTGCATTGCTTGAATGTGAGAATGCACATTTATGTCACTGTTTTGATAACGCTGAGTGATATCATTTTTTTATTCCTATCTTAGAAAAGTCACATTGCATCTTATCTGGATTTACTCTGCAAGCTAGATAGTTAATAATTTTGAATATGCTATCGTTTTTAGAAAACTGAACTTTTAACCTTATCCCACTCCTTACCCAGGTCTTTCAAAGCCCTGTTTTACTCCATGCCAGCCTTTCGCGCACTGTACCCTTTGGGCAGTTCCCAAATTGTGCCAACACTCTCTCAACAGAAAACACCGCTGCTAGTTTCCTATGACAATTTCCCCATTGCTATAATCCCAGTTCTTTAAATAGTAGCCTCTGTTCTTTGAATAATTATTTTAAATTCTCTTGTTATCCTCTATTGTAGCGTTTTGTTCACTTCCTTCAAAAAATGTGTCACGACTTGTATTTACCTATTTATTTTTTGATGTATATGTATATATCAAATTATATATATGTGTGTGTGTTCATCAAACTATAGATATTTATATCTATCTATCTATCCCTCTATCTATCTATCTATCTATCTATCTATCTATCTATCTATCTATCTATCCATATCACTTTTTATCATTCCATGAGCTTAGGCAGCAATCTAATAATTTACTTTTCTCTGTGTCCAGGAGACTCAAGCTAGGCAGCACCTTTCTAAGTCACTTGACCCTAATCCTAACCCTAACCCTAACTCTAACCCTTTGTTGTCTGTTTCTCTTTAATAACACCGAAGTAACTTCAGTCTTTCTGAACTACGCTCGTGTGTTCATGATTTCATGCACTGACTCTGAAACGCTCTTCCTTCTGCATTGTCAACTTCTTGTCACTCAGGTTCTGCTTCTCTCTTGTCTGTCTTCATGCTCTGCATGTCACACAGCTCATGGACAGCACTTTCTCTTTGATTCTGGAAAGAGAATGCCTTGAAAGCAAGAACACTGGGGCTGTTGCCAGGCTAGCAGAATCAGCTGCATAGTAAGGGATCAATAATTGTGTACTTACTGCATTAAGAACATTCTGGAAGTTTGATGGCATTAATTTTGCACAAGGTAAGAGTGACAGCTTGATAAATATTATGAACCTAAAGGATCACTAATGTTGAGGATTCTAGGAATTCGGTCAAGTCACTATGTACTGTAGACTGGGGACACCTTATTTGGAACAATTATTTACAATGGGAAACAGAAAATATATAGCATCATGTGTGACTAAAAACAACACCTTTTACATAAACATGGAAAACAAGGTAAAAACTGAAAAGATATTAGCAGATGAGGAATTTCACTTAAACATTAGGCTAAAGAATTTACTATTAAATTTCTTAGTAGGAAACACTCAAGGTTTTAGAAACAGTCCAAAGAAAATCATTAGCTTTCATATATGTTTTTCTTCTCTGAATTTACAAGTGTGGTAAATAAACAACAGTTTTGATTCCAGAGTTTTAAGCCAATTATTCTCAGGTAATTTAACTTCTTTAATTAGTTCTTGGTATAAATAACTCTCATAGACAAAAATTTTATTGCTTTATTCAAGCTTTTCCATCTAGACAAAGTAGTCAAAAGCAAGAAAAAGATAAAAGAATTTTTTTATATTTATAAAGTGACATCAAAATAAAAAGCAAACTTTTAAATTAAAGTTATTGCAAGTTGGGCATGGTGGTGCATACCTGTATTTCCGCACTTGGGAGGCTGAGGCAGGAGAATCACTGTGAGCTTGCAGACAGCCTGGGCTGCAAAGTGAGCTCAAGGCCAGCCTGAACTACATTTATGAAACCCAACGTCAAAAATGACCAACAAAAATGTGTCATAGTACAAACACAGTGACATTACTTCCTGTTTTCCTGAGCATAGTTGACCCCTCATTACTGCCATTTTCTAAAGCAGTTCTTGAAGCTTTCTTGTCTTTTGAAGCTGATAAAGAAAATGGTGACTGTTACTAGCAAGTGCCACCCAACAGAAAGGAAGGCTGATAGCAGTATTATCATCAGACTAAGCAACATGTGATTTCTGGCTCTTTTCCAACATCAAAATTACCTTGAGAGGTAAATGTTTTAAGTGGATTTGGGACATCACGGCAGCCCAGACTGTGGCAGGTAAGGCGTTCTTAAAAGAGGTTTCCAGAGCTGCTTCAGAAAGTAACTAGGATGATCAGATAAATGTGCTTAGGGCAAAAAGGAATATTTTGAGGGAAGTTAATAGAAGTATGTCTCTCACTAGGGTATCTTTTAAAGTCTTACCATCTGCTGTATTTGTCAATCACATCCTGTAAGTTTCCCTCCTCACATAATTACTTAGCCAGTAACGTGCAAGTCATTAATGGCAAATTCTAATATGATTTGGAAATAGAATTTACAAATTGACTAAAACATTGGTTTTATGAAAAATACATAATTTGTACAATCGTACCAGGACACTTAATTTAAACTTGTTAGACTTTTGGGCAACATGGGTTGGTTTGAACATTTTAGGGCCTGTTAGTGCAAATCACTGCTCTATTATTATAGTGCATCCTCAGATCCTCGCCTTTTGATTTTTGAGTGCTTTCCTTAGTATAAAGTATAAATCTCAGAAATTCAGTGTACATAACTTTTTCCCTTTCCCCTGTCCTTTAGCATATCAACTACCTGGATTGAACTATTTTTTTTAATAGCCTCGTAATCGAAAGACTCCTGCTGGAAATTCCACAAGTTAAATACATAACTGCTCTTTAAATTGCACAGATCTATTGCAATGGTGGGTCAGCTCACTTTGTTTTTGAACTGCATAGTGCATCTTATACTTCTAATGTAGCAAACCTTTAAAAAAATGACCTGAATTGCAGTGCTCCCTAGGATAGGGCAGTTATCTGCCTTTCCATGCATTAATAGTAATGGAGATGTATTTTTAAAAGGTTTTCAAATTTTATAATGATGTATATGTGGTACACAACATTTATCACTGGTTTTTTATATTTTAGAAGTACCAAGGATCATTACAATATTATAGACATTGATGGCTGAGAAACTGTCTGTATTTACATTGGATTGAGGCTGATTAATTATACCATATATAAAATATATAATAAACTGTATGCACTCCCTGAATAGTATGTAAATGTGTAAGTTCAGAAAATATTTTTAGGTATATATTACATGATGACGTTGTAGAAAATAGTATCTTCTTATTGTTGGGAGTATGTTAAAACTATTAGAAATTATTAGTTTACAGGAGTGGGATTTCTGAAGAAAGACATTTAATTTCATTCTCATATATTTTGTGCTTTTCAAATATTTTAAAACATTTATCTAAAATTTTATTGCATTTTTATATATTTGTATATACAAATATCCATAGCAAATATATCATTCATACTGAAACTGTGAAGGAGTCTTCAGTATTTATATATATTTTCATCACTAAGACAATCACTGTAGAGATTCCTCCAAAAAATTAAATTAGAAATTCCATGTGGCTCAGTGGTTCCCCATCTAGGTATCTTCTCAAAAGTATTAAAGATACCACATTACAATTATATGTGCATACCCGTATTATAGCAGCACAGTTCATAATGGCTGTGCCTTACAAGCAGCCTGTATGTCCATCAACAAATGCCTGGATGAAGAAAATGTGATATTTACATGCAGAGTACTACTCTGCCAAAAAGAATTATAAATTTAATTTACTTGTAGGGAAATGGATGCACACTGAAAGCATAATGTTAGTGAAACAATTCAGGAATTGCAAGATGGCTGACTGAGTGGTGGCACAATAAGAGAGCCTCTCTGAAAAATAACCAACTCAGACACTGGAATCTGACAACATGGAGAAAGCTAGACAAAAGGAGAGAAATTCTCATGACCCAGGAAGAAACTGAGGAAAAAGAAAAAGAAAGAAAGAAGAAGCGTGAAACTGAGGGAAGAATCTGGGCAAGCCCTGATCACTGTACCAGCACGCCTTAGAGTCAGGCAACTCACCATCAAGCTGAGATCGCAGCCCTGTTGGAGCAGGAGTTGATGAGCTCCAGACCATTGGCTAGAGGAGGTGCTGCGGCAGGGAGTGGAAACAGCCATCTGAGCTGTGTGAACTTTGGTGAGTGACGGGAACTGGATTCCCCAAGTGGGAGGACCAACTAGACTACATTTTGGAGTTGGGCAGGGCCAGCTTGAATCAAAACTTGAGGTGGTGTCCGTCAACCACTTCTAGTCCAAAGCAGATTGGTGGGATCTTCTTGGGCTGGGCCAGGCCCCTGGTTGAAACCCAATAGCCGGGGACAAGGCTGTTCTGAGTTAGTGGCATCCCCAGGGAACACACAAACTTTCTGAAACATCCATTGGTTGACTGACATAGGGGGAGGGGTTGGCTCTCAGTGTGCACCTTGCAGATCCGCAGCAGACTAGGGGTTGTACTTCCCTAGCAAGTGCACTGCAGAAAAAACTGTAAGCAATATGAAAGGCCCAGAGACCTCCACCACCTACCCGTTTGAAGGGGGCTGGAAACATGACCAGACAGAGAAAGAGCAAAAGATCCCCAACTGCGGAACCAGGGAAAGTGAGTCCAACAGAGGTAAATGCAGAGGAGGTTGAGCGCAGCAAACCTGTAATGTCAGAGACAGCCTCATCAAAAATAAAGGAATACTTTCATGACCTCATTGACAAATTTAAATCTGAAATTCTAACTCAGGTGAAGCAAGATATAAGCAGATTAATAAAAGAAGTCCTGGGTAATTGTCAAGTAGACACAAATGAAAGAATAGAGGAACCCAGAGAAAGGAGAGAAGCCTTTGATGAAGAATATAAACAAAACCTAGAATACATCAAACAGATCCAAAGAGAATATCAGGAAATTAAAAACTCCATTGAAAGCTGGCAAAAGGTTTTAACAGAAACTAAAGACAAACTTTCAAAACTTGAAGATAGATTTGCAACATATGATTGTGAAAGGAAGGATCTCTTAAAAATAACAAGAAACCAGGAAGCAATGATACAAAGGCTAGATGGTGACAAGAGGATTTATAACCTAAGAATAATATATGTGAATGAAGATGCAGTGACAAATACAAATGAAATAAAAAGTCTATTCACAGAAATAATTAAGGAAAACTTCCCAAGCATAGGAAAGGGAAGTGATGTTCAGATATATGAGGCATACAGAACTCCAGCTGGCTACAACCAAAACAGATCTACACCCAGACATATAATAATCAGGATCCCAGAAATCCATCACAAGGACAGAATATTAAAAGCAGTCAGAGAAAAGAGACAGATCACCTATAAAGGAAAACTCATCAAAATCACAGTGGACTTCTCAATGCAAACTATCAAATCAAGAAGAGCTTGGCGTGAAGTATTCCAAGCTCTGAAAGAAAATAACCTCCAACCCAGATTCACGTACCCTGCAAAACTATCTCTCAAAATTAATGGAGAGACAAAATATTTCCACGACAAAGCAGAACTGGGGGAGTTCATGACCACCAATCCAACCCTGCAAAGAATACTGAAGGACATTCTAGAGAGAGAAGAAAATCACCAGGGTTCCAGGAACAATGGCAGAAAAGCCTCAATGAAAGAGGCAGACAGTGGAATGAAGGAGAAAAGTAAACAAACAACAATGACAGAAAAATAGCATAACAGAGATAAGACAGAGAAGATTGGTCATATCTCTGTTTTATCTTGACTGATTTTATTTGAATCTGGTATGCTTGAGAGTATCGAGTCTGAGATTAGAGGCAGCTACTCTGAAGATGACAAGATTCAATAGGATACCAACTCTGGTTTGATTATTAACTGACTTTGAAGTCCTATAATGTCTCCAATGTTTAAATTTTATTAATAATGTAATGCAGTGCTAAATTTAATCATACTATGTTTGACAATATAGACAATTTTATTGAAAACAGCAAGAGACATCATAGTAACTACTGTAGATCACCTAGTATTATGGTTTTATATGTCCTTTTCATTTCATGTTTCTCTAGGAATTTGTATTGTTGACTTGTTTTGATTTATTTCTCCCTCTAATACAGAAAGGCTAGGTATACGAGACTTATACATGTGTAGAACTTCTAATTAGCTTATGAGAATTGATTATAGTTATTGTAAAGAGAAAAAAGAGAGGAAAAGAAAGTATTCTAAAGGATATAACTGCATGTATGTTTGAGTGTGTGGGACTGGTAACCATGTTGCTAAAGTTTTAGTTGGATGGATGATCAAAACTGATTGCAGTCTCACTGTTTGGATGTCCACTTTGTAGGCTTTACTTTTGTAACTTGAACAACTACTTCTAAGAGGAAAATATGTAATTATCAACTAGTGATTTCTTACTGGTTACTATTTTTGTTTTTTTGTTTTGTTTTGTTTTTGAGATTTTGTATTATTTCTACCCTGTTTCTGTTTCAAATTTTTTTCTTTAAATAAAAAAAACAATTCAGACACACTATCTTACATAAAATATGATTTCCCTTTATATGGGAAACCTGAAAGATAAATAAATAGAAAAATAAAAGATAGGTAATAAGAAATAGAGAGCTAAACATTTTACAAACTAAAAGGGGTACCAGAGATGGAGTCAGCTGGCAGAGAGGAAAGGGGAAGGAGATATGACAATCTTAGTAAGTAAATAATGTCACTGGCCTCTGATAAAGATGTGAACATAAAGGTATTGAGGATTTCAGCTTGGAAGTGGCAGGCTTAATCTTTAAATTCAGGTATTCTGGACATAGTGTCAAATTTAAACATTACGAGAAGGACTTTTTTTTTTAATCTTGTGATGTGGTAGAGGTTTTTTCATTATCTTGTGATAATACAGAATGGTGGTTGAATATAGAAGTGAGACAAGTGCCTAATTTGAAATATCACAGTTAAATTCCATTCTCTTCACTGTACAGATGCAGATATTCACACACATGTACATATGGATAAGCATTTAGATATAGATGGAGATGTAGATATAGCAGTAGATGTGGATATATACACAAAAAAAGAAAAGTAAAAAGAGACAGGTTTCATGTAATAAGTTTAGCCATTTCATTTCCCAAATGAAAGCAGAGTTTGTTCTATAGTAAGTGTTTTGCAGCTACACAAACCTTTACATTTTCTTCAGTTGTTTTTAGCATAAAATAATATGGTTATAAACTCATTTTATGCCAGTATATAATGAAAAACGTCTTTTGCTTTTGGAATTTTGGAAAATAGTTTTAGAAAAACTACATTATGTGATCCACAAAATGTAAATATAGTCATAGCTTTGTTTTTTCTGTAAAGTATGCCTAAATCAAATTATTTGAGAGAAGAAATTTTAGTAAGGTAGATATTCAAGTTTGTGATTCTAACTGCATAAAATTCTATGATTTTGTACACTGCAAATATCTGTGTATCTTCTTAACTATATGATGGTTAGAATTTTTCAGTGTACATTTTACAGTTCACTTTGGTGTTTCTTAGTCTCTATGTCCCTAACTTACTGATTAACCCAATACTTTTATTTTATTTTCCACCTACAAAATTAATAAATGAAATTCTAAATGACAGAAATCCAACTACTCTAAAAATACAGGATGTGGTTATTTTCAGGAATATTAATTGATGCTTTTTGATTAGACACACAATTTCAGCTTTATAAGTGAAAAGATTAAAGCTCAGAATGAGTAACTTACAAATATTATGAAAGTTTCTCTAAGATTTTCTTTTTTATGAAAGTTTTTACTTACCATATATTAAATTATTAAAAGGTATATCATGATTAAAATTCAAAAATTATTTTGAAAATCATATTGAATGTTTAAAATTTTCTGAAATTGTACATCAAAAATGAAGAATAAAAGTTTTTAAGTGAACACATTATTTTATAATATGACATTATATATATTTAATGAATATGTCACTTGGAGAAAAAAGTCTTAAAAGAAAATTCTGGTATTTTTTATTCTCTATTATGCTGATTTCTCTGTTAGATGCTATCTTCTGATGAAGGAGACATAGTTAGAAATTCAGTACAGGAGGCAAAAAATAGAATTTCTTTTCAAATTTAGCAATATTGATTATTGTTTTAAAATTAATTTGTATATAAATAATTAATAAATTAATTAATTTTGTGAACTGTGCTTAAGTAGAAAAGACTTATAGCTGTGCCAGAAAAGCTGATTTTTTTCTGTATTTTCTAACTTTTGTGTACATAGAAGAAATAGTTTTTATGATAAATGTTTTGGAAGTAAGTGAAAAGAAAGTACAAAGATAGGAAATGTACATAAAGTATTTTCTGAAAAATCTTGTAGTTATTTTGAACTTTACTCAAAGCTAAAAATGGCCAAAACACACACATATCTTAATAAAAAAAATGATTGCTTTCCATAAGCTTGCTTAATTCTATGCTTAAAATTATATTTTAGTAGCTTTAATTGTACATTGTCATGGATTATTTACATTAAGCAATTATCTTAGAACCAAGTTTCCAATAATTCTGGCTATAAATAACTAAATTCCCATATCTAGGGAAGGAGAGATAATTTATAGGCATGTTATAATTTCGCATGACAAAACAATAAATTGAAAAGTCTCCAGCCAACATCTATATGTTAATCCACACTCTGAATAATTATTTTTGTATATGTATAACAATTTTACATAAAATTTACATTGTATTAGGCATTATGACTAATCTAAAGATGGTTTAAAAATGTGAGATAGCGTGCAAGGATTTAAGGCAAATACTATGCTAATATATATATATGAGATATTTGAGTATCTGAAGTTTGGTACCCATTGAGTTCCTGCAACAAAATTTCCATTGGTACTGAGGAATAATGATATAATAAATAAAGAACTATATAAATTTAATATAATCACAAACCCATTAGTTTTTGGCACTATGTCATTTAGTGTTGCTGTACAAATATAATATAAAGTTTGCCCAAAATATTACATGCAAATAGGAAACAAACTGAGCAATAGTAACTGTCATTGGTAGCTGCCCAGGAAAGATGTATTCACCCTAACTTTCCTAGCTTTTTCTTTAGAACAAGAGCCAGGAGGCAATCTGAGAAGCAAGCCTGAGATGCAGTCAGACTGAGGAAATGAGAATCCAGGTAACCTGTGCAAAATTGGCCCTGCAAACAAGCTGACTTTACATGTGTGCAAATTAGAACAATCACCAAAAACAAAAGATCACTGAGAAAATGTGCATGTTTTGGTCATCACGTTGGGAATGTGAAATACCAATGGCTCTTCTCAGATTCTGTCATCAGAAATCAGATTCCATGGGGATCTGACTACAAGTCATGGCACGTTTGTGATCCCATAAAACCACCTGCTAAGTCAAAGACTTAAATTGATCTTCTTTGCATAAGTCCTTATTGAATAATGCAAATTTTCCAAGTGTGAATGACTTTCAATCCAGATTTCATTGTATTTTATCATTTAAAGAGTGTATCTCTTTACATACATCCAGAATTTTATGGAAAGAAACCACTATGAGCAAAAATATTCCAGAACTAAATGAGTTTACAACTATAGACTTAAGGTTAGCAACTATGAAATGTAAAGTAAAAGCACCATGTGATCCAGAAAAGAGAAGAAATAGAAATACAAGTTCATTGCATAGCGTAAATAGCAGACTAAGAACATGGCAATGGTAATTAGTCAAGTGAAGGATCCTTTGAATGGATGCCAAACAGACCCAAATCTAGCAAATATTCAAGAGAAATTCATGAGATAAAGTGAATTGAAAGACATAGTTTAGTCTGGGAAACAGAAATAAAATGAAGCAGGGAGTACAGGAAAGAGGTACATTTAAGAATCATTGAAAATAGTATCTTTGGATTCAGAAAACCCAACATTTACCAATCATGATTTAAATACATAAAAAAATCTATAAGCACATTGTATTGAAATTTTGAAATATCAGGGATTAAACATTAAGGGGTGCCAATAGTTGTAGACTGGTATAAATAAAAAGCTCAAAAATATCTTTTGAGATAAGAGAAATAAAAAACTATTTGGATGCTAGTGGTTTGTAATAAAAAGATTCCCAGCAGATCAATTTTAGAGGATGTTTAGGAAGAAGGAAAGTGAATGACTGATGAAAATCTAGCACTCAAGGAAGAATGATGAACACACAGAAAAAAGAGAGAGCGTGTCCACTAAGAACACAAGACACATCCTCAATAGGGGTTACAAGAGGAATCATTACTCTGTTATGCTGTTTAGAGTAAATAAAAGTACCACAAGGATTTCTCCATTTTTAAAGTGGGATTATTTGAAAGGATTTATATTCAGCATAGATTAATCACAATGATGAAACTTTTAAATAGATTTTTGTCTCTGTTTATCAACGAATCCTGATAAGGTTCTCAGTTTATCATATTCTATTGTAAAAATGATTCATAATTCTCCTATGGTTAAAATATAAATTACATTTATACTGGAATGAACACCACACAGTTTTTGAATTGTGCAAGATTTTGAGTGGAGACATGAAAGTTGTGCATTTCAAAGACTCACATTCAGAAATTCATGATTTTTATGTATGAAATATGCACATATTACAATTTAATCTTACAGAAAATATATAGCTAATTTTTTGATTAGACAAAAAGTTAATTTGAAGAGAAATTAGTTACATATAATTGACAAAAGAGACTAGACTTGTTTTTACAATTGATGTCATCATTTGTGAGCCTATGAAAAAAATATTATTAGAACAGGGATTAAGGAGGCCAAAGTTGATAAATTCTTTATTCAATTTGACATCAAATAACCATTTTTTAAATAATACATTTAACATCTTATTGTCTCCTTGGCCTTGTAGTATAAACTTGCCTTCATTCTTTTAAAAAGTTTTTGTTTGTATAAATTAAACTATTAGAAAGTTAAATCATCCTTGTAGAGAGTTAAATCATCCATTAGAGAGCTAAATCTTTCTTTTCCTATGATATTATTTCAGAACTCTGTAGGTCTAACTTCATTTTCTTTACTTTAAGTCAACCATGTGCATGATAGTTATAGATATAATTTGCATTTAGATTCCTCAGAAAGAATACTTTTCCAAACTAGAGAGGCATTTCTATATGCCTTCCAAGTCTTTCAATTTGTCTCTTAGACAGACAGTGTTGTGATACCACAGGTTAACAAACTGTCCAGTTCAGATTGGAAGTCTTTATTCTGATGCAAAACTGTTGCTTCTCTTTGCTAGGAAATTGAAAATCTTCCACTTGTTCAATCTAGCTTTAGAATTATGTTACTTTTCACACCTACATGTATTGTGTGGTTTAGTTTGTAGGGCGCTGGTTTGGTTGCTGGCACTGATACTAGGTGATTTTAGTTTTCATTTATTGATATTGTAGTTCTTGGAGCATGTGCCATTAATTTTCAGTGGGAACCAATTAGAGATAATATGTTTTACTATTTAACTAGACCAATGATAAAGTAAAATGTTCTACACTTCAGTATTGTCTGAAGGTTTTCCAACAACATACTTTATTATTTTATAATAATATATTTTATGTGAGCAAGAGGTTAGATGCTGATTAAAAATACTCTTTTTAGAAAATAATTCATACACAAGTCTATGCATGAACTATTTTTCACTGTAAAAGGAAGTAAATGATGTATACTTGTCTAACTATTCATTAAACCAATTTGATTCTTGCAGTTTAGTAGATGGCAGATATTTTTTGTAATATTTTCTATTAGTAGTTAATAGGAGGTTAAGAAATATTTCAGCCACAGAAAAATGTGATTATGAGATTCTGAAATGCTATGTGAGTACATTAAGAATAAACCTCTCAAAATTATCTTTACCAACTCTTTTACATAAAGAAATAAATTTTAAATTACAGCCAAATCTTACAATTTTTACTTTCAACAGCCTCACTACATATGCCAATGAAATTGAAATATCAACATATAAAAAGTTTATAAATCCTTAAAATCATGTTATTTTTTAAAATTTAAACACTGATTTTGAGTAATGTCCCAACATTAAAACTTTTGTTGTGAACTTCTTTCATCACTACACAGCCTAAACAAATATGAAGAAGATTCACAAAAGCAGAGATGAAAAAATTATTTTTCAAAAGACCATGTGATGTGTCAGAGAATATATACAGAACTTACACCAAAGGATGATGCTTAGTTAGAATGAGAAAGAGAATCAAAGCCCAAATAACTGATGCAAACCTGTGACATAAAGATTATGGAATTGTATTTGATGAATTTTCCTTAAGAATATAATAACAAAGAAATCATAATATTCAATGACTAGAAAATAGCAGTCAATTGTTCTTTAACATATTTAGATCTAAAGAAATAAAGGGAATGGGTTTGAGGAGCTATTGCATGCTGAGAAATTCTGTCACTGTGTCTCTCTGGATCTCTCTGTATTTCTCTGTCTTTGTCTCTCTGTCTGTCTCTGTCTGTCTGTCTGTCTGTCTCGCTCTCTCTTTCATCCTCCCTTTGTTATTGTTCTCCTTGGCTACTGCGAACCATAGATTAATAAATGAACTGGAACTAAAAGTAAGAAAAAAGTTCCTCTTGGGAGATGGAGCGTGAGGAAGGTCATAGATATCTTCTTGAAGCTGTCAGTTATGAACAGTTAGATTCACATCAAGGTACAACTATAATTTTTGTGACCTCCAAGATTCTTCCCAGTGTCTTTGATTCTATTGCACATATACTATTCCAAGAGGAAAGAACAGGATTTCAAGTAAAAGAATCAAATTTATATTCCAACTTTACTACCAACTGTTGGAATATCATTACCAAAGCCTTTAGTTTCTCTGTGTTGTCATTCCTCAAATATACAATTGCCATACTCATAATAAGATCCTTCAAAGAATATATGTATATATTATAGAAAATATTAGTCAAAATTTAAATATATATATATATATATATATATATATAGAGAGAGAGAGAGAGAGAGAGAGAGAGACTGCTATGCTGTTTCAATGGTGATGCAAACATATATGGACATATAATTGTTTTATAATTTAATTATTATACCCACAGAATACAAGTTTATGTTTCCTACAAGTACTTTTTATTTAAACTGTTTCCTGGACAATATTTTTCACAGGTTGTACAATGTTCAGAAGAATATATTGCAGTTCTGCATAGGATAAGTTGAAAACTTACATTTTACCTTTATATTTAGAATTTTCTTAAGACTCAATTGAATGAATAATTCTTAAACTTTAGTAATAGACTTAATCAATCAGAGGACTCATGTCTGCTAATGTGGCATCAACAGAAAATTCTGTAGAGTTTATTCTGTTACATGGGAATTTCATGATGAATATAATATGTCTAAGTGACAATATTTTTCTCCTCCTAATTAAGTTGCTAACTTGTTTTCCAATTTAAATGGACAGGAAATATAGCATTAAGATTGTCAAAAAGGAAGGTCACAAATGTGCATTAACAGATTAACATTCTTAATGTAGTAATTTATTGTCAGAGATGGACTATATTAATACTGTATGTCTCAAAGAATCTTCTTTGTCTCTCTGACACTTACACAAAACGGGTCCCATATTAGAGTTTTCCAGAGAAACAGATCGGTGTATTTAAACATCTCGACATTTTGGGAAGAAATTCACATCTAGGTGATTTTACTGGTTGTATTTGCCAAAATATAATGAAGTGGTACCTCCAGCATTTGAAGCACTCACTGAGAACACCATTGCCCCTGTCATAATAGATGAACATCTTCCATGCTGACATCCTTCAGTATTAATTTTGCTAATTAAAATTAACATAAAGATAATTAAGCAAAACAGTACACTGTGGATGTGACAACAGCAAATCTAAGGAAAAATAACGGCCTCTTACCAAGCTCCCCACTGAGATATCCAAGTGTTTGAAGATTTAACAGTCTCATATTGGGTGCAGATAGGTAGCCCTGGGACAACACGCTTCCTAGTTCCTTCTAAATTTAATTGAGGCTATGAGATTTCTACAAAGAATTATTTTTCTAGGCCTTTTTAGCTTCATAATCATTTCATGGATCATAAAGCAAAATTCTGAGCATTTGTTGTCTATCAGGTGAAACAATGTGTGACAACAGACAGGAGTAATCAGTCAGAGATTCAGGAAAGAGGCTGCCAAAAAAGATCCTGATTTCAAGGCGTCCTGGACAGTGCTGTGGATTTCAGTTTCTTCCTTACCATTTAGTTGCCATATCTAGACACAACAGATGGCAAATTATTCTTCAAACAGTAAAAACAAAAATAATTTGAAAGCTCAAGTAAACAATAATAGCAGATAAAAAGTCTTTGAAACAACTTTTACAAAACAGTTTCTGATTTTTATGGGTCCTGCTCAATCTAGTTTATATTCACAATGAATAAATGCACACAAATTATCACATTGAACACTTTGATGTTTCAGAGCACAGTTTTTAAAAATATATTATTTTACCTTATTCCTACAAACAATTGGCTATTATTTTTATTTGTAAATTTGGCTTGCTGCTAAAAGAGAAGATAAGTAAATTAGTTAACTTTCTAGGACTAGAATGTTAATTCTAAATAGTATTTGATTACATAGACAATATAATTTTTATAAAGAAAAAGATTTTCTCATAATTAATATTTTCATTAATGATATTTAAATACTGTTCACTGACACATAACGGAGAAAAACTAAAGCAAGCTAAACTAACTAGATAGTATATAGTTAATCATATTTTGCCTCTCAGTATTCTTCCATGAATATATTACTGTTGACTAACTGCTACCAATTATTTACATCCACAAATATCTACTTGAAAATCGCCATAATCCTTCACTTAATGTGCTCTTTTTTCTGTCACTGTTAGTAGTATATTGGTTTAATGACTGAGTCTTACTTTAAGTTTACATATTTTATCTCTATTTTATGCTTTGAGATTTTCTTCTGTTTTGTTCTGTATTTTGTCTTTTTTGAGACAGGGTTTTACCATGCAATTCGGAGTTGCCTTGAATTCACTTTATAGCTCTGACTGGTCTCAAACTTTAGCAATCCTCTTTCCTGAGACTCCTCAGTGCTAGAATTATAAGTGTGCGCCACCACATCTGGTGTAGATTACATATATATGAATAACAATACTTAATGATTTTTAAAATTTATTTGTCTATTTTTGTTTTCATAAGAATAAAATGAGCAGTAATACAGAAAACTGAGATTTTAATTATCTTAGCTTTATTCACTTTTCTCAATAATTCTTATCATTTTTCTTCTCTTAGTTGTGTGACTTTCACTAGAAAATTAGGATTCCTCAAAACAGCTTATTGAGAAAGGATCCGAAACTAGCTGCTTAGAAAAACACATACTTATTTTGATTCAAGTTAGTCCCTATGGTACAATTTCTAAATTGGAACCTCATAATCTCGGAACAACATAAGATCATTTGTCGCCATTCAGTTTGTTTTACCCAAAGGAATAATAGAAGAAATAAAATCTTACATTTTTTCTCCCCAAAATATTGAGACTACAGTTTTCATATTTCAAAGGAACAGTGAGTAAATCCTTTGTGATAGTACTTGCAAAAGAAATCTCAGGTTGTAAATGACAAAAATTTCCTGTTAAAGAAAACTTTATTTGCGCTAAAATTTTATACTTGGAGCACAAAGCACTAAGAAAATATGCAAAATAATTTTAAAAGGTTAATCTTACAGTAGAAGTTCAAAGTAAACATCTATCTAATGAATTCTTTCCATTGGCATTCCATTTGCTATCTCTTACCACAGTGAATTTTATCAGAATTATCCCTTTTTAGGTCTGCTAGTACTCAAGGATCTAGGGAAATAATGGAACATCTCAATATTATACAAACAAGTTAGAAATAAGAGCATATGGAAAAAGTCAATATGTGGAATATTATTTTTGCCTGCTTTTTAATAAACATTCAGATCTTCAAGTCTAGCAGTACATTTTAAAAATAAAAAGGATAATATTAAACCATTAGTTGTAAGAAAATAACTGAGTTATATGTTAGGTTCTCAAAGGCACACTTTTCCCAATCATACATTATTATTTATGAATCACAATTGCTTTCTGTTCATGTCTTATTGATGTTTTTGTTCTAGTGAAACATTATTCAAACAGAAGAAATTTATGCTGGTTTTAATTATTTTTCCATTCATTTATTTATATTAGAATACTGGGGATTATGCACGCTATGCCTCCACTCTACCACTAAGCTAAATCCTTTGCCTCTTTTATATTCTATTGTGAGACAGAATCCTGTTGAGTTGCCCATGCTGGCCTTGAACTTGTGATTCTCCTGTCTCAAGTCCCCAAGTTCCTGATATTACAAGTGAGCACCATCCTTCACTGGTCATAGCAGTTTTTTAAATCAAAAACTTAAGTGTTTATCAGAATCATAGAAGAACATGTTAGAATGAAGAAACTTAGTGCAATCCTAGACATACAAACATTTTCTAGTAGAGACAAAAAAGATCTGACTTCTGAAATTTTTTTTGTCTGCCTGAATCCACTATTAACAAAGGACAAATCAATGTTACCATCAATAGCTTGTAGGTGAATGGTATTGACATAAAGGACTGCAATTTGCTTGAAGTACTTAAGGGTGAAAATATAGTGAAGCCTCTTAATGACCACTGCGGCACTGTAGGAACACAGTACAGGCAGAACATACAGGAGATGCGTTCCTGATAAAATTCTAAAAAATGAAACAGGAGACGAGACAGGGAAGATCATTATGCCTTTCTCTGTGGCACAAAGCCTATTGGCTATTCTATAAATATTATACCATTACTTAACATAATTCTAAAAAGGAAACAACTTTACTCAAATTATTCTGATGTGATGATAGAACCTGAGTTATATTTCCACAGTCACATATGATTCATAGTGTATCAGAATTCTGCCTTCAGAAGGGTAGACCTTAAATAAAAGTTCTGATATTATTTTTGTTACAATTATATTCTCCTCCAGAATTGAACTGAACTGTCATAAAATAAAGTATTGTTTTCTTGTGTTCACTTTGGCAGCACATATACTAAAGTACTATTCTCAGTATAATCTTACTGTTATAAATAATGAGTTGAAAAATGTATATGGGAAGAAGATGGAATATAAAATCTTAGGGTTTCTGTTTGCCAAAGAATGAAGATAACATTTAACTTTGTATGTTTCTAATATATAAGTGAAAATAACACCAAAAACATACAATAAAAATTAGAAATCTACTGTTATGTTTTACTGAATGATATTTTTAGTAAACAAAATGTTCTTGAAGTAAGAAATGGCCTCAGGGTAAAGATCAAATTCTGAGCATTTCTACTAGGATGTTGCCTCCAGGCAAACATCAGATCAAACATATATAATGATAAGCTCCAATAAAATACTACTGGTACTAATAAACAAATTCAGTAAAGTAACACTTTATAAAATTAACAGTCAAAGTTAGTATTTCTATACATGAACAGTGAACTGTCTGGACAAGAAAGTGAGAAAACTATTTCATTTTTAATCTCATTTTTAAAATACTGAGGAATGAATTTATCCAACAAAATAAAAGACCTGTGCTCTGAAGACTATGATTTTTGTTAAAAGAAACTGAGAACAGAAGCATAAATGCAATTAGGTCTTTCATTCTTAAAATGACCAAATTACTTACAGTGATTTACAAGTTTAATAAATTCTTGTTAAAACTCCAGTGAAATTTTTCAAAGAAACAGAAAAAAAAAAAGAGAGAAATAGGAAATTCAGTCCTAAAAGTTGCATGGAACCACCAAAAACCCACAGACAGCTGAAACAATGTTGATTTTAAAAAGAGAGAAGCTAGTAGTATACAATTACCTGATATCAAAATATACCACAAAACTGTAATGATTCAAATAGCATGGTACTTTTGTAAAAGTAGACACAAGAGTATTGAAACAAACTATAGCATCCAGAAATAAAACTATTTGTTTTTGGCCAGTTGATCTTCAAAAAGTTTCTAAGAACACCCATCAGAGAAAGGACAAATCCTTCTACAAATAGTGTTGGGAAAACAGATCCATAAAGATGAAATTTCTGTCAGCTATCGTAACTTATTAAAATAAATACCAATAAACTAATAAATTTTTTAGACATTTTCCTGCTGGGACTGAATGAAACTTCAATATAAAAAGTAACATGCATACTTCTATACTACTAAAGTTCCCTCAAAAAATCATAATAAAGTTTGAGCTGATTGTGGTGATGCATGTCTATAATCCAAGCTACTCAAAAAGTTGAAGCAAGAGGATTTGCCAAAAAGTAAATCCCCACGCCAAAAAGGAAACCATTCTAAGATATATTTGTGAAAATAAAAATCAAGCCATATTATGGAATAGAACTTTTTGATGAAATTAACATTTATGGAAAAACAACAAATACAATGATAAAACAATACAAGAACCCCAAAAATTTAATGCATACCTAGCAAAAGAGAATATGCAAAGAGCTAAGGAGATCATAGAAAAGTGTTTAGCATTTATCATTATGAAAATGATAAAAATCCTGAGATTTTACTGCAGTCATCCATGAATGGGATGTAGAAAATAGGATGCAAGTAACAAGCAGTGTGGAAATCATTAATCACATTGTATGCTGCCAGAGGAAGTCTGACTTTAAATCACTTTTGTAAGGGATTTGGCTGCACTAAGACTAAGTACACAACAGAATGACCCCACTTGATCCAATGGCATATGAAAAAATGTTCATTGCATCTTTATTTGTGATAAAAGCATCATGGCGAAGACTGTCCATAATAGGGTATGTTGTAGTCAGGGATTGTGCAGAGAACAATTAGAATCAGGGCATGGAATTTATATTATTTTATGACAGTCACCCAGCGTTAACACAAGAAACTGCAGGAAATCTGTCCACAACACTAAATACTCAGAATATTCAACCAAGGGCCTGAATCCTGCAGCAATGTCCTGCATGAGTCCAGATGAAAACCTAGAGAGCATGACAATGTCTCCCACAAGTCCAGCTGGAGGTCTAGACCCCCTAAGAAGGATTCATGTCAGTCTCTTTTATGGATCCTTGCTAGGAAGGCCCGAAGGTCAGCGGTGGAAGCTAGAAAGTCTATGCCAGTGGAGTGAAGGAGCTGTGCTGATAGGTTGAGGGTTCTATGCTGGAGCTGCGAAGTCACACTCAAAACAAAGACCAGGCTGTCCTGAAAAGCACCACAGCCATCCTCAGGCACATGGAGACCCCAAGCTCCTCCAATGATAAGTACAGCCAAGTACATGCCAGGAAGCCAGCATGATGAGTTTGTCCTGGAGGTTAAGTGGCACAAGTCATCCCCTCCAGAGCCAGGAAGCAATGCTTGATGTGAGGACCAGAGCTTCTCCAGAGCCAAAGGCTCAAACAACAACACATAAGAGAACCCACAATGCCTCAATGCCTCTCTTCTCCTTCTCCTCCTCTCTATTTATGCTGGCAACTTTCCTCGGGTAAAACATCTCTGCTCAGCACCATGTTGATTTATTTTATTTTATTTTATTTTATTTTATTTTATTTTATTTTATTTTATTTTATTTTATTTTATTTTATTTTTTTAAATTTTATTTAAAGAGGGGGGAAGCAAAACAGAAAAAAGGGTAGAAACAATACAGAATTTCAAAAAAGATAAACAGTAAGAAATCACTATTTGATACATTACATATTGTCTTCTTGGATATAGTTGCTCAAGTTACAAAATTAAAGCATACAAAGTGGACATTCAAACAGTGAGGCTGCAAACAGTTCTGTTCACTGATCCAACAAAAACTTAATAACATGGTTATCAAACCTACACACTTAAATATACATACAGTTATCTCTTTTAGAGCACTTTCTTTTCCTCCTCTTGCTTTTTTAAAATTGTTTTATTTAAAGAAAAAATTTTGAAAAGGAAAGAGGGTAGAAACAATACAAATCTCAAAAGCAAAACAAAACAACACAAAAATATTAACCAGTAAAAATCACTAGTTGATAATTATATACTTTCCTCTTAGATGCAGTTGTTCAAGTTACAAAACTAAAGTCCACAAAGTGGACATCCAAACAGTGAGACTGCAGTCAGTTTTGCTCATCCATCCAACTAAAACTTTAGCAACATGGTTACTAATTCCACACACTCAAACATACATGCAGTTATATCCTTTAGAATATTCTCTTTTCCTTTTTTTTCCTTTATAATAACTATAACCCATTCTCATAAACTACTTAGAAGTTATACACATGTATAAGTCTCTACACAAATACCTAGCCTTTCTGTATTAGAGGGAGAAACAAATCAAAACAAGTCAGCAATACAAGTTCCTAGAGAAACATGAGATGAAAAGAACATACAAAAACACAACATTAGGTGATCTACGGTAGTCACTATGATGTCTCTAGTTATTTTCAATAAAATTGTCTATATCATCAAATATAATATAAACTTAGCATTGCTTTACATTATTAATAAAATCTAAACATTGGAGACATTATAGCACTTCAAAGGCAGATAACAATCAAACCAGAATGGGTATCCTATTGAATCCTGTCATCTTCAGAGTAGTTGCCCCTACTCTCAGACTTGACACTCTCAAGCATACCAGATTCAAATAAAATCAGTCAAGATAGAACAGTGATATAACCAATCTTCTCTGTTTTATCTCTGCCATGCTATTTTTCTGTTGTTATTTGTTTACTTTTCTCCTTGATTCCACTGTCTGCCCCTTTCGTTGAGGCCTGTCTGCCATTATTCCTGGAACCCTGGTGGTTTTTTCCTCTCTCTCTAGAATGTCCTTCAGTAGTCTTTGCAGGGTTGGATTGGTGGTCACAAACTCCCCCAGTTCCTCTTTGTTGTGGAAATATCTTGTCTCTCCATTAATTTTGAGAGACAGTTTTGCAGGGTACATCATTCTGGGTTGGAGGTTATTTTCTTTCAGGGCTTGGAATATTTCACTCCAAGCTCTTCATGATTTGATGGTTTGCATTGAGAAGTCCATTGCGACTTTGATGAGTTTTCTTTTATAGGTAATCTGTTTCTTTTCTCTGACCACTTTTAATATTCTGTTCTTGTGATGGATTTCTGGGATCCTGATTATTATATGTCTGGGTGTAGATTTGTTTGGGTTGTAGCTGGCTGGAGTTCTATATGCCTCATTTATCTTAACTTCACTTCCGTTATCTATGTTTGGGAAGTTTTCCTGAATTATTTCTGTGAATAGACTTTTTATTTCATTTGTATTGGTTGCTGCATCTTCATTCACATATTTTATTCTTAGGTTATAAATCCTCTTGTCATCTTCTAGCCTTTGTATCATTGCTTCCTTGTTCCTTGTTATTTTTAAGAGATCCTTCCTTTCATGTTCATACTTTGAAAATCTATCTTCAAGTTTTGAAAGTTTGTCTTTAGTTTCTGTTAAATCGTTTTGCCAGGTTTCAATGGAGTGTTTAATTTTCTGATATTTTCTTTGGATCTGTTTCATATATTCTAGGTTTTATTTATATTCTTCATCAAAGGCTTCTTTCCTTTCTCTGGGTTCCTCTATTCTTTCATTTGTGTCTACTAGAGGATTACCCAGGACTTCTTTTATTAGTCTCCTTATATCTTGATTCACCTGGGTTAGAATTTCAGATTTAAATTTGACAATGAGGTCACAGATGTATTTCTTTATTTCTGATGAGGCTGTCTCTGACATTACAGGTTTGCTGCTCTTGACCTACTCTGCATTTACCTCTGTGGAACTCACTTTCCCTGTTTCCACAGTTGGGGACCTTTTGCTCTTTCTCTGTCTTGTCATGTTTTCGGCCCCCTTCAGACAGGTGGTGGTGGAGGTCTCTGGGACTTTCAGTTTGCTTACAGTTTTTCTGCAGCACACTTGCTAGGGAAGTACCACCCCTCAGTCTGCAGCGGATCTATGAGTTGCATGCTGAGAGCTGGCTCCTCCCCCTATGCCAGTTAACCAGTTTATGCTCCAACAGGTTTGTGTGTTCCCTGGGGATGCCATTGGCCCAGAAAAGCCTCATCCCTGGCTATTGGATTTCAACCAGGGGTGTGGCCCTGCCCAAGCAGATCCCACCAATCTGCTTTGGACTAGGAGTCATCAGCAGATGCAGCCTAGGGCCCCAATTCAAGCCGGCCCTGCCCAACTCCAAAATGTCGCCCAGCCAGTCCTACTGGTTTGGGGGTTCCAGTTCCTATAACTCACCAAAGTTTGTGCAGCTCGACTGGCTGTTTCCACTCCCCGTCTCAGGGCCTCCTCCAGCAGAGGGTCTGGAGCTCACCAACCCCTGCTCTTGGCAGGCCGCCATCTCAGCTTAATCATGAGTCACCTGACTTTAAGACGTTCTGGTACAGCAATCGGGGCTCGCCCAGCTCCAGCCCTCTGTCCATGCTTCTTTTTCTTCTTTCTTTTTTCTTTTTTTTCTTTTTCTTTTTCCTCAGTTTCTTCCTGAATCGTGAAAATTCCTCTCCTTTTGTCTGCTTTCTCCATGTTGCCAGATTCCAGCACCTGAGTTGTTTTTATGTTTTTTTTTCCTCAGAGAAGCTCTCTTATCGTGCCACCACTCAGTCGGCCATCTTGCAACCTCCACCATGCTGATTTAATTCCGCTGGTGTTAAGTTGACCACCAGTTTTTAATCTATAACAAGGTATATTAACAAGTTGTGACCTATTCTTACAGGGGAATATTACACAGCAGTAAAAGGAATAAATTTTTAATGAGACTGAATAACAGAGGTAAAAATATTAAGCAAGAAAAGTTAAAAACAATAAAAGGAGGGATCATTCTTCATGATTTCATGGTGTGAAGTTCAGTAACAGCCAGAACCAGTGCATGGTGCTAGTAATGGTTACTTTAGAAAGAATTTTTATACATTGATTTGATGGTAGTTATACTAGTACATTCAAAGTACAATTTACTTCCTTTTCATGCCTGAGATTGATATGTATGATACACTGTATTGAAAATATAAATTTAATAAAATAAAGCTAGCATACGCATTGCTTTCTTTTTTGATATGATGTATCACTTAAATTTTAAAATCAAATACATAGAATCATTGATAATTCTGAAAAATTCCACTGCAGTGCTAGGAGTTTAAGAATAAAATGTAGAACATATCTAAAAGAAAGAATTGTTGAAGTAATGATATTGATAGTGAAAAAGACTGATTTTTCTGACCTAACTTCTACATTTTCATGAATGTAAAAGAAAGCTGCCAGGTAACGTGGCACACACTTGCAATCCTAGCACTTTGGAGGCTGAGGCAGGATGCCTGCCTTGAGGTCAAAGCCAGTCTAAACTATATGTGAGTTCAAGCCAGCCTGAGATACCATTGCAGCATCATAAATGTTTTGAAATATTTGATCAATATTTAAAATGCAGCATTTTAAAACACAGCCCAGAAAAAAAAGCAACTTGTGTATTTGCTAAGAATTTTCTATCAAATCAACATGTTAAACTAAACATTCTTCTTAAGCAATCTGTACTTTGCTGTGGATGCATAAAGCTGTATTTGAAAGACTAGAGGAAAAACAATCCTGGAGAGTTACATCTGATGAGGTGATGAGGGAGTCTTTGGGTTGCCAGGGGTTGTGCATGAAGTGAACGCCTGATATCTTCTTATTGAATATTAACAGTTCTGTAGACCTTATCCTGAGAAGACCACTCTGTGATTATGATGGATGGAGGCCAAAGCAAAAGAGTCATCATGTCTGAAAAGTGACAGCAAACAGGAACAGTTTTAAAAAAAAAAATCCAGGAACTGTTTCTAAAAAAACTCAAGTCTCTTTAATATCAGCCAGTACAGCGTCTTCACACTCTAGCCTCTGCCCCTTCTGGATGAGATTATCCACATCCTCCTTTCACGCTGCCTTTGCTTCCTGTCAACATCCAAGCCAGAGTCAGACCCCCCGCATTTACACTACCAAATACCCAGCAGCAGTCTGCATCTTACTTGTTCTTTCCAACGTCCTTTGACCAAAAATCCCCTGCTGCCTCCCACAGTGAGTTCCCATGGCCTTTGGCTGGAAGGTGTTGGCAGAGGCAAGAGAAGTCCTGGAAGTACTGAAAAAGCTTCCACGTTCTGCTGGTGATTTATGTATTCTGGCACTCAGATATACTCATTTTTGGCCTTTACAAAAGTAAACCAAGACGGGTGTGATGGCACACGCCTGGAATCTCAGCACTTGGGAGGCTGAGGCAAGAGGATCGCGGTGAGTTCAAGGTCAGTCCGGGCTACATCAGAGAACTCAGTGCCAGTCTGCCCTACATGGCAAGATCCTGTCACAAAAAAATATAAAATAGACCAGATGGAAGTAACAGGAGAATTAAAGTTAACTTTCAATGCAGTTACTGTGCTATAACTACTTATCTAAGTCATCTCATTAAATTGTTAAATTCGTGAGGTTATGCTGTTATTAGCCCTGTTTTATATACATGGAAATAGAAAGTTTGCTATAAAATTTAAATTTCTGACATGTCTAGAAGTTATATCTTGACTCTCAGAGTCTTAAAATACTCTTAGTTGAGTCATGTTAAGGAATTTTTTCCTCACTCTGATCAATTTCTGGCTCATACTCAAATATAAACAGTCTAAAAGAAATGGACTAAATTAGTTCTCAGGAAAATTAAAGCCATATCTTATGCCTGTCGTGAAAGAGACCTGAGCACATGTTGTTGTGGGTGGTCTGGTCCTCAGAAGAGCTTTAAGGGTTCTCCTCCTAACCACAGGAATGTGAAAATCTCACTTTACCATAAAAGACCAAAATTCTATCACCCATTTTTATCTGATACTGGGTAAAAAGCAAAATGTGTTCCTATAGACAAAGGAACATATTTGCCTCCTTTTCTTCTTATAGAGAAAACTCAAGTTTCACCACTTGGAGTTTATTTGAATTCCTGGAAAGAACAACATTCAAAACTCCTTTTTCAATAGAAATGCTCTGACCATGGGACAGGTGTTTGTTTCCAGTTCATTGTTTCATCGATACAGACAGTGATTTGCGTTTTATGTACTCTTAATTCTAAGCCTCTGCATGTTATTCTGGGAAGTATTTGTATACTCAAGTAATATACAGAGTATGAATAATTTTGTCGTGATCTAGAAGATAGGTTCATGATAGGTGAAGTATCATTTCACAAGTACTAAGTTGACCCAAACTAGCTTTGTTTTTGATAGTATTAAAGCTTTATTCTCTATTCTGTATAAAGAAAAAAAAAAAAGGAAATGACCAAATGGTATAGAAGACACAAATGCTCTCAAGAACATGATTAAATATATTGTTTCTGGATACTATAGAATACTTTAAATCTGCAAACCATAATATCCAAATAAATTACAGTCATAATTAATAAACATTATTTGCCATGTACAGAAGAAAAATGTCTCCGATTTCAACATTCCAGATAGAGAAGAAAAAACAAATATATAAACATCTGAAATCCAAGACAGAATTTAATGCATCATTAGGCAGAATCCAGCTGCATCTAGGGTTGAGAAATTAGAGCAAGTTTTGTGATAATTGCTTGTATGAGTTAAATTTAAAATTTTCTTAGAGTTTGCATGATGGTTGTAACTAGAGGCCAAAACTTTTAAATTTTCCCAACCAAATCTTTTTCATACAATAACTTAATAGAACAGTAGTATTTTCGATTTAAAACTGAGATTCAGTTATTTATTTATTTATTTATTTATTTATTTTTGTCTTTTTGAGACAGAGTCTCAAAAAACACATAATCCAGGCTGGCCTTGAGCTCACTTTGTAGCCCAGGCTGGTCTCAATCTCACAACCATCCTCCTGCCTCAGGCTCCTGAGTGCTGGGTTTGCAGATGTGCTCCACTACCCCCAGCTAGAACAGTGGTACCTTTAAGAGAAAGAGTTACAGTCATGAAGTTTTGCAAATTGGAAGTTCTGTTAGGGCAACATTCTATTTTGTTTTGCTTACTATGGTAGCTGCCATACCAAATAACGTAGTTTGTAGAGTAATTAATGAGCGGACAATTAAAATAGGAGAAGAGAATGAATCAAACTGCAGCTTGGAATGCTTTGGAAAGCATGAAAAAATAGTAAAATGCATAGATTAAAACTGGTAATATATTTGCATAGTATAAAATGTTCAGGGGTGTATACCATAATTTTGAGGCATAATTGGAATTATTTCAAAAGTAATTTTGCTTAAGTAATGAAGAACATTTGATTACTTCTGTGCAAAAAAGAAAATTAAATGAAATAAAATAATGCATTTTTAAGTTAGATTAAAATATTAATATAATAAAGTTTATATTATAGACTGGAGGAGGAAAAACTGAGACAGGTAGTTAGGCATTAATTTTAGTCTCACAAGTAAAAATTAGGATAATGAATGTGTAATTAAAGAAAGGTATATAAATCAGAAAAAATATTCAACTAAGATATCTAAAGGCTACAAGTTGCATGATATTAAATAAATGGATTCAGAACATGGTAGCAAAAAATGTGATACACTATGACATACTGAATATTTTAAATTGAAGGAATATGGAAAACAAAAGAATCAAAAAGTTCTCTCTGACCATCACCTGTCCCTCTCACCCATAGTAGATGATAAAATAGTTGTCCTACCTACCAGTGATGTGGGTTATAAAATCCTCTTTCTGGAGTGCTGTCCCTTTTCCAAGAAAACTAATAAAGACATAGAGACACAAGAATATAGACAAAAGAGACTCTTGGCCTCAAAAACTTATTCCCACTGGATCATCACCTGGTGTCTTATAAGTAAAATGTTGCTCTCTTACACATAAAAACACACATATTTCTATTTCTTTGGGTTTTCATTCCTGAAGTCTCACTTGTCAAGAAAAACTTGGTTAAACTTGGATGCCTTTTTCTGATTAGTCTTCTTTTTAATAGAGGTCTCAGCAGTGAACCTTGAAACAAGTGAGGAAAAGATAGGACTTTCTCTCTCCTAAATGTGAATGTGGTTAATGTTTTTATAACACAGCTAGAAGTGTTTACAACACAGCATGCTCAGTAAAAGTCACTTGTTAGTGCAGGCGATAATGATTATGGCATTGACAAAAAAAGATTTAGCAGAGGTTTTACACAATGGTGTGCTAAGATCTACTTTAAAAAGACCTTGAATTCTTGGAGATCTGCATGAGTTGAAGACACTAGCTAGATGAAAAATTCCTTGAAAATGAAAACCATATCTGAAGAATTCTTGTATGTGCTACACTTGAACCCTATTACTCGTCAAACATGAATGTAATTGTAACTTTGGCAAGTCTGTTTCAACTAATCTTAAAATACAGTGTGAAATGATGAAAATGTTTCAGTTATTAAGAAAATGTGCTTTCTCTAGTATAAAACCAATAAAATAGATTATGGCATGAGGTTTTAACTTTCATGAATAAAAGCAAGTTGGAAAACTAGGAGGGCTGTTGAGCTTTTTATCAAAAGAAGAAAGTTATCAAAAATGATAAATTGTATATTCAAAACATAAAGTTTAATTATTAGATTTTAACAGATAAATATGAACACAAATGTTATGGACATATACAACATATGTCGCATATTGTAAATATATTAAAATGCATCTAACATATTTTGAGATGCATACAGTAAAATTTATACATATATTATAAAGCATATTTCATGTTAATAATTATAGATGTTATACATTACACATACCAGTATATAATATATATTTCATATGTATGATAAAACAAGTTATATGCAAACATTCTGCTCAATTTAAATGCAGTAATTTTGGATAAATTCATAATAAATTTAAAATATTGTTAAGTTAAAATATATTTAATATATGGAACCCAGTGAAAAACAGAACTGAGCAATACAGTATAATATACAAGTATCTGTTGTTTATGCTTGTGGAAACTTGGGGGGCTGGGGGCTGTTAAGGTACAGCATTAATATAGAGTACTGTGAGGTATATCACTGGCCTGAGAAAAGATTGAGAATCAAAATTTAATGTGCTGGCCAGGGATTTAGCTCAGTGGCATAAGCGCCTGCCTTGCAAGTGTGTGGTCATGAGTTCAATCCCTGGTATAAAAACAAACAAACAAACAAAAACTTTAATGTGCTGTTTTTATTGAATTTGTGTGACTTTTGTTTCCCAATAAAATTGAAACAACGTATGTTGAATCATCCTAAGTCAAGATGATCTGTCACATAGTATGTAATATACATCAATATTGTATATGGCAACACATGTCCATATCATATATAATAAAATGCATGTTTGGAATGTATCTAACACATTCTATATTACATAAGCAGCAGAATGATAAAATATTCAGGGTAGTGCTTTCAGAGGAGCTGACAAATAAAAATGAGGAAAAAACTTATAGCAGATAATATTTATTAGTATAGTTTTGATTCTTAAACTGAAAGAAAACTAAAATATGAATATGTATATTATACTGATAAAGTTTAAAACATCAGTAAAGTAAAAAACATATGCATTAAACACTAGAATGAAGTATTATAACTAATCTATTTCTGAGTTCTTTTTTTTTTATTTTGAAAAGAATAAAACCAAATGAGAAAAACAAAACAAAACAAAACAAAATGGGGTCATTCAAAACAAAAGGATGGCCATAGTACATAATTTAAAACCACAATACAAGGTGATCTACAGTGGTTACCATGAGGTCTCTTATCTTCAGTAGAATTGCCCATATCATCAGGCATAGTAAAACTGAACACAGCAGTACAGAAAAAATCAATAAAAGGAAAACATTGGAGACATTATAAGACTTCAAAAGAAGGTAATAGTCAAACCAGAATGGGTATCACAGTGAATCTTATTGTCTTCAGAGTAGTTGCCTAGACCCTCAGATTTGATACTATCAAACATAACAGATTCAAATAAAATCAGTCTAGACATGATGGTGATTGAGCAAGATAGATTCAATTGAAATGAGTCAAAACAAGGCAGTGAAAGCAATACAGGGTTTTGGAATAAATTAATAAGAAATTAAAAATGGTTGCCATAGTAACCATTTGGAATAGCTGTCTATGCCCTCAAATGTAGTACAAGCAAATAAACTGGAACACAATATAACCAAACTAAACAGAGTGATGAAAGCAATATGGGTTTTGAATTATGATACAAGATTAACAATGTCCACTGCCCTCCCTATGTAGACAATTCCTCCCCTTTCACTTTCCCAGGGTACACTGTACATTTTGTATCCCAGTTATTCCTTTAGTTTTTAGATTAGGAAGGCAGCCTACTATTTACCTAAGTGGTTCTGAACATTTTTACCCCTGAGCTTGGTCTCAAGTTGTATCCATTTACCGACAAGAGAATCAGGGTTTTCTTTCCTTGAATGAAAACTGAGTAGTTCTCCATTGTATCAAAGTGTTATGTCTTTCCAACCAATCTGTAGCTGATGGACGAGCTACCCCCACTTTTTTCTGGTTCCCTGTCACATAGAGCACTATTTTTTCATCTTTGACTTTCAGTCCATAAAACTGCTGTCAGGTTAAATACATTTCTTAAATAGAGCATCTTGATGGACCCTATCTCCTGATCCACTCTGTCTGTGTTTCTTTTTATTAGTGTATAGAAGCTATCTATGTTAGCAATTATGGCCAATCTTCTCTGCCTCATCTCTGCCATGCTATTTTTCTGCCATTGATTGTCTACTTTTTCCCTTCATTCTACTGCCTGCTCCATTCAGTAAGCCTCCTCTATCACTTTTTTTGAAACCATGGTCTTTTTTTGTCTCTCTCTCTAGAATGTCCTTTAGTATTTTTGTAAGATTGGATTGCTGTTCACGAATTCCCTCAGTTCCTCTTTGTCATGGAAGCATCTTGTTTCTGCATTAATTTTGAGAGATAGCTTTGCAGGTACATCAATCTTGGTTGGAGGTTATTTTCTTTCAGGGCTTGGAATACTTCACTCAAGCTCTTCTTGATTTGATGGTTTGTGTCGAGAAGTCTGTTGTGATTCTGATGAGTTTTCCTTTACAGATGATCTGGTTTTTTTTTTTTTTTCCTCTGACAACTTTTAATATTCTGTTTTTGTGTTGAATTTCTGGGATCTTGATTATTATATGTCTGGGTGTAGATCTATTTTGGTTATAGCTGGCTGGAGTTCTGTATGTCTCATATATCTGGATAACATTTCCTTTTCCTATGCTTGGGACATTTTCTTGAATTATTTCTGTAAATAGCCTTTGTATCTCATTTGTGTTTACCCCTGCTTCTTCACTCACATTTTTTATTCTTAAGTTGCAGATCCTCTAGTCATCTTCTAGCCTTTGTATTGTTACTTCCTTGTTTCTTATTATTTTTAAGAGATCTTTCCTTTCACGATTACACATTGCAAACCTGTCTTCAAGATTTGATAGTCTATGTTTAGTTTTTTTCAAGCAGTTTTGCCAGCATTCAATGGAGTTTTTAATTTTCTGATAGTCTCTTTGAATCTGTTTCATGTATTCTAGATTTTTTTTATATTCTTCATCAAAGGTTTCTCTACTTTTTCTATGTCTCTCCATCCATCCATCTGTGTCTTCTTGAGAAGTACTTAGCATTTCTTTTATTATTTTTCTTTCATCTTCCTTTACTTGTATTAGAATTTCTGTTTTTAGTTCTTTTACAATGTCATGAGGATAATTCTTTAGGTCAGATGCTGCTTTTTCAGACACACCAGTGTGCAACTCCCGATCTGTGTTTACCTCCCCTGGGCCAGTCATGTTTGTGTTGGGGCTGGAGAATTCCTTTTGTTTTTCCTCTTGTCATGTTTCTGGTTTCCTCCAGACAGGTGGACAATGGGGGTCCCTGGAACTTCCTGTTATTTGCTGTGATTACTCTGAAGGGTGCTGGCTAGGGATTGCTGCCCTCCCAAGTCTACTGATGACCACTGAAGTACAGGCAGGGGTGGGGCAGGCTGGACCCTGCCTTCTGAGCTGGTCAAGCTCTGGAGTCGTCATCACATTAGTGCATCCCATGTGGACAGGGCCAATTAGGTATAGTTTCAGGGAGACCGCATCTTTTGCTATGGGATCATGCACAGAGGCAGGACTCAGTCCAAGCAATTCTCACCAATCTGCTCTGTGCTAGGAGTGGCTGACTGAAGCTGTTGTGGGTTCTGGTTCTGGCTTTACCCTGCCTGACTCCAAAATGCCACCCTGCCCCCTCACCCACTCCCGCAGGACTGATTTCCACACACTCACTGTGAGCTGGTATGGATCTCTGAGCCGAGCGCTGCCCTACATTCCACTGCTCTCCTCTGCAACTAGTTCTTCCTTCCAAGGCCCTCAGGCTCACCAACCCCCAACTTCACTGTCACCATGCATCTCTGGATTCCAGCAGCTTTTTGTACACAATAGGACTGGCTCCAGGGAGAGCGAGTCTGACTACAGTCTTCCATCCACGATTTTCATTTCTTTTCTTTCTCTTTGTTTCTTTTTATTCTTTTCCTTTAGTTTCTTCCTGGGTCAAGAGGATCTATCTCCCTCCATCTGGTCTTCTCCAGGATGCTTTATTCCAGTATCTGAGCTCTTTCTCTCAGAAAGTCTCCCTATTTTGCTGCTTACTGATCCTCCATCTTCTGGAATTCTCTTATTTCTGAGTTCTTAAAGCATAAAAAATATTGCTTTAATGTATGCCATTTTGAAAATTTTTCAAATATATTTATTTGTATATTTATTTACACACAGTTATATGTTTATATATGTGTGAGCCATTGTTCCAAAATGGACTTCAAGCTCACATAAAATGCTAAAATACTAATGTGCATTATTATGTGGGAATCTAGAGGCATTACCAATTAATTTGCTTATGAATTTTTGAAAAATCAATATAATTTCTCAAATGCTTAAAGTAATAGGGTCCTTGCATAATACAATACTTCTTTGGTGAGTTTTTTTTTAATTGGGAATTGAACTTAGGACCTTGTATTTATCAGGTAGACACTGTGCCACTGAGCTATATCCCCAGCCCAGCACATCTTATTGGTAAAATATTTTAGCATATTGACTCTTTATGTTCAGGTGAGTCTTCAAATCTGTTTAAGCCCATTAGAATTTCAATCGTATGCTTTGAGGACATAATTTAAGTTTTAGAAAACAAAAGCTTATTCAGCATAATTCTAAACCACACAAAACATTTTTCTTAGAAATCAAAGCTTAAGTAAATTGTTTGACTCAATGATTGCAGTGTATATAAATATTAGTGGATTCAATATTGTGTCCAGTAATGAGAAAAAAAATAAAAGAAAAATGATAGATTTATATGATTTTGTCTTTATATAAGACAGTTTGGAAACTAAGATCTTCGATTATACATTTGCTCATATTTTCATAACTTTTGACTAAAATGATTATTTTTGACTAATACTAGTGGTACTTACTACAGTAAATTTACTAGAGAAGATCTTTCCAGTCAACATTAAAATTTCACCTCTTTGAGGCAGAGATAAGAGTGGTTTGCAAGACCTGAGCAGTGGGACAGATAGGGGAGATGCTGGTCAGTAGCGCACACTTTCAACTACACAATGATTAAATTGAGCAGTCTAATATACACCACGGTTTCTATCATGCTTTCTATAGGTAATAGTACTATACTATTTCTTAAAGTTTGCTATAGCAATAGATCCTAAGTCTCTTTACACCACGCATACATACACACACAAAAGTAGTAACTGTCTGTGGTGTTGGATATGCCAATTTGTCATAATTATTATGAAATATTTATGCATACCAAATCATCACATTGCATATCCTGAGTACTCAGTTTTTACTTGTCAATTGTACTCAAAACATCTAAGGAAAAAATAATGAAAAGATAATTAGTTTTGAAAGGAGACACGTCTGAACTTCAGTAGTTGAAATTTTCATAAGATTATATTGTCTTTAAAAATACATACCTTTAGATAAATTTTATGTATCCTTTGGGGAAAAATGTGTTGTCACATCCTTTATCCATTTTCAAAGTGTTCAAGTCTTGTGATGTTGGTCAGTCTGACCTGAAACTCCTGAATTCATGTGATCCTTCTGCCCCAAGTTATCAACTAGATGAATGCATAGGCATGTGGCATTAAACACAGTTGATGAATTTTAATTGGATTATTTATGGTTTTTTGCCTTTTAACATGTTTTGATGTTAATTTCTTAGTTGATAGAAGGCTTCCAAACATTTTCCCCAACCTATAGGCTGCCCTTTCATTTTGTTGTTTCTTTGTTGTGTATAAATATTTTAATTTAATTCAGCCCTATATATTTATTTATGCTTTTAATACCTATGGTTTTGATATCATGTAAAAAAAAAACTCATGGACAAGTTGAAATCAAGGAAATTCTTTCTTACAACTTTTATAAGAGTTTCACATTTTCAGATCATACAATTGAGTTGTAATTCCTTTAGAGTTGATTTTTTCAATTGCTTAAAATAAGATTCTAGGTTCATTCTTTTGCATCTGGATGTCCAGGGTTCTGAATAACACTGAACAGACTGCCTTTTTCTTTTAGTAGTCTTGTAGACAAATACATGAATTTATGTATGTATTCTCTATTCTTTGCCATTATTCTATTAGCCTGTTTTCACACTAGTGCCATGTTGTTTTGAGTATTATAGCTTTGATTTAAAATAAAAAAAAATGATGATTCCAATCTTGTATTTACTTCTCAAAAATTATTTGACTATACAAAGTATTTTGTGGCTCCAAATTATTTTTAAAATTGTTTTAATTTATTTCTGTGGAGAACTCATTATAATTTTGCCTGAAATTGAATTGAACCTATAGGTGGCTCTATGTGCTGTGGACATTTTAACAGTTTTAATTCTTATTTTTCTAATACTTGGAAATGGCACTTCTAGTAGTATAAATGTAAGTGTGTAAAATTTGTATCTTTACTTTGTACCAGATCCTAAAGAAAAAGCTTTCATATTTTTTCCCATGAGTTATGCTGCTCAATTCAAAACCAAAATGAGGTATGAATTATCCCCTGGTAGAGAAAGATTATTATTAAGAAGATGTGCAGTTCTTACCTGACAGAGGAGCTACTAGATCACACAGGTAATTTTCCTAATTCCTCCATGCTTTCCAACATTGTGCTCATTGAAGATGGCATTTCTTTTCTCTTTGATAAACCCATGTTCAGTGCACACATCATTCTCTGCTAACTTGACTGTGCTTTCTCACACTGTTTCTTTTTTTTAATATTTAACTAGGGCACAATAATACTACATGATGCTGGTGTTTATTTTGGAATCTGTAAATGCAACTAATGTATCTTAATTTCAATCCCTTTTATTTTCCTCCTTCCTTTCTACTCTCCTTCCCTCTCTCTAGAAGTCTTACAATCTGGTTGCCTGTCCTGTCTCTTTTAGATTAACTATTTACTTCTGTATCCTTTTAGGTTTCTTATATGAGAGAAAACATGTGATATGCAACTTTTTGCATCTACCTAATTTCACTTAAAATGATGCTTCACTGCCCTCAGCCCTCCTCGTTTCTCTCCTCTGTCCTCTCTGTGTCTCACTCACAGGACTTGAACCTGGCAGAGGAACCACCTCTTCATTCAAACTTTGCTTCTGCTCATGCATACCACTTTTCCAACCCCAGAAATCTAATTTTCCTGTTCTCTTTCCTGCCAGCTTTCAGGCCAGTCCATTCCACTCAGAGCAGCCAGACCAGTGGGGTTACCACACGGTGGAAAATTGGGAAAAGGATGCTGAGGTCTTCCTGTGGGCTGTCACTGGTTCAGACTGACATTGCCATCTGGGTGTTTGCTGTGAGCCCTGAGTGGGAAATGGTGTCCACACTCTGGTCTTCCTGGCTCTTATTTTTCTGTGCATGCTAGTCCTTGCTCTTACCTGACACAAATAATAATTTAAAAAAAGAAAGAAAAATAAAATTTTGTGAGGTATTGAGAAAGGAAAACCCTGTACACATTGTGTAGATATTTAAATTGTGATACAAATTTATGGATAACAATATAGCAGTTCCTCAAAATAATTTGAAATTTTGAGTGCCATGTAACTAGTGACTCTCTTCTATTTATATATTCAAAAAAGCCAAATCATTTTTATCATGTTGTCAATATATGTGTTCCTACGTTTCATTTTAGTATTATTCCCAAATGCCATAACATGGAAAAACAAAATCTGTGTTCATTATAGGGCCTACAGATACAGAAATTGTGACACATACATATTTATTTATATGGACACACACATAAAATTTAAAAGAAATTAGTCTTAGGAACAAAGATATCTCAAAGAGGAACCTGAAGTACATTATGCTGAATCATAAGAGTCAGACCACAAAAAGAGAAATGTGGTTAGATTTGGCTCCTACATGGAAACTGAGAAAAACCCAATATGCAGAAACAAAGAGTAGAAAAACTGTTATGAGGATGGAAGGTGGGAGGAAAGGAGAGAATTAGGTCCCAGTTTACAAACTTACAGGTTTGACATGTGAGTTTAAAGTTTAATTGCAGCCTGGGGAGGGTTATAATTTTCACTGTGCAGATATGTCTATGAAACACATCATAGCATGTACCTTGGAATATATAATGAAGGAAAACTTCACATTTTATTTAAAAGATTATAAGTCAAAATGATACAATTTGAGTTATTTTTTTAAAAATTTGTTTTGATAGTTGCTCTTCTTGCTTGGTTTTTAATTATATCCACAGTATAGTGTTATTTTTAACCTGTCCTTTTGAAGTGTCCGCATTATTCTTATACCTTCTGCTAAAGACAATATTGCTGAAAAACACCAACAGAAGGGAAACCAGGAACACAGGTTATACATTGCAGACATTACATCACTTATGTCACCATTTTTGTTTTTCACTTAATATGAAAAACACCTTTCAAAAGTGAACAGTGGCATAAGAGGCTAAAAGTATTTCATCCTTCAACAAAAGTTTCAGTTACTGAATGTTCAGAAGGCCGTCTCACTCACTTGCTTTGCAGAGCAGTTCTGAGAGTGGTGTGACCCTCCTAATGTGGCTTAGGTTCCCAGTCATCTCAGCGAGCACTGTCACTATTAAGAGAAGCATTTTGTTCAACTTCAGTGCTGGAGTTATGTATTTTTTCTGTCACTTTGTAAACCCAAAATAGAAAATAAAAGACATAGACTCAAGAGCCATGTGAACACCCAGTGAGGAATCTTCACATGAAGAGAAACTTCAGCAGAAGCCCACTGGGGCCTGAAAACAGGACTTGAATTGCTGGGGGTCCCACAAGCGCCCCCTGGGGGTTCAGACTCCTGATTGAGGATTATTTAAGGAAGCGTGTCCCTTTCTTCCTTTTACATTTTTTCTCAACAACAAACATGATCCACTTATTCCCTAAAATTCAGTATCAGCCTTTGTAATTGTCTGAAGCAAGAAATCGACACATACTCCTCCTTCGTTTTTTCATTCTGGTTAGTATAAGGGATCCATCCAACTTATTCAGAATCCATCTGCCAGAGAGTTTCTTGTCACATTGCCTGGTTCTTGCTTGTAATTGCTTGAGAGTGTTGATTTGTTCAGAGCAAGCTGTCAATATATTTATCCACTTAGACACTTGCGCCTTCCTACCCATTACCCTCTGCCATTCTGCCGTTTACAGGCAAATGCTTTGCTTTTCATGCTAACTAGTTATTCCTGTCTGTTTTTCTGTCTATATGTGGGGGCAGTGCAGGGGCAAAGAAAAGAAATGTTTGACAAGTCCTGAGTCAAAGAGCAATACTAATTTTAAGTCGTCTCTGACAGCACTGAAGGCACAAAGAGAAAATATGAGCAATGGCTTTTTTAAAAGCATTTTTTCATTTAAAGAGTCATGTAAAATTTATTAAAATATATTTAGATGTTAGAAATTTGACTGACTAGTGTTTTTGATGAGAAATATGCCAGCTAAGGAATACGAGAGCATTTAAGAAAAATATAATTGTCATAAAAGTTCTCTGTTAAATACATTGTTCTATTTATGTCTTATTAGGTTTCTATCTGAATAAATGGAATTTATATATACACAATGTTTAATCATATATATTTATCATTAAATATGTTAGTTCATTTATCAAATATAAAGTACATCCCAGAAGAGATGGACATGATACTTAGATTTTAAAATATTTAAATTATTCAACACACAGATATGCACATATCACATCCTCGTATAAGTGTGTAAGTATATGTGTATGTGAAATGGTGAGATTAAATAAAATACTTGAATTTTAGTATACATTGGGATCCTTGTACTCACAGCAGACAGACAAGGCACTGTCAAATGCCAAACTCAGTAAGGAAATAGTTCAAAGTGTATTGAAAAGAACATTTTCTAAGTTTTTTCTATGAAATATGAAAGAATGAATTCTTCCTGGAAATGTAGTCTCCCGAAAAAAATACTGATGCTCTTTGAGAAATAGTTATTTTTTGAAACAGAATAACTGACTGATTTACTTTAACCAAAATGAATGCAATAAGAATCAGTGAATGCTTTGTTTCCAGGTAGCTGCCTGGAATACTTATTTATTAGAATATTTGCATTTCTGTCACAATTACCGAGATTTTTTTTAACATCTAATGAATTAATTTTATGGAAGTCTAGGCTTTTGTTTCCATCCTGTTAAAGATTGGGGATTTTTTTCTAAGCAGGACAAAAGGAAGTATGAAAGAAACTGCAGATGAAATGTGTTACTTTGAATTGCTGGAGGAAGACTGTTTTCCGCAATTCAGATGAAATGCTGTGACAGGAAGAATTTAGGAATAGAGAGGAGACTAAGTAACTGAAAAAAATGGTATATGATTGACTTTTGCTAATAACAAGTTCAAGGTGGAAAATGTCAAGATGTGTTAAGTAATTCCTGCTTCTTTAGCTCTTTTATTCAGATTATGCTCTCAAAAATTTCCCACACCTTTTCCTAGTTCTTTATTGTGAAAGCTAGGCTAGATATAGAGCTTTTGTTTTGAAAAACTCAAAGAAGTTTGATTGACATGACATATGCAGCCATAGATCAAAAGAGCATTCATACTTGAGAAAGCATCTGAGTTTGAATAGTTCTCAAAAACTGGATGGAATTTAAAAGAAGTTGACTAAAACACAAAATACAGCATTCAATAAAATTGGTAACTATGGAAAGCATAATAAATACTAAAATGTTGCAATAGTTCTATTAATTAGAATTTTCAAAGGCATCACCTACTTTCTGTGTATTATGATTCCAATATGGTTCTATAACAGCTGGTTCATAAACACTAGCAAAACACAAAAATGTGTTGCTTCTTCTCATACTTAGTTGGCCATATGTCTGGCTTTAACCAGAAGTCGATATACACATCCATCTCTTAAGACTACTGATAGCCTTGCCCTGTTTACAGAGGAAGCATTGATCAGATTCAGCCAGGAGGTCTACAGAGTGATTCATAATTAGTAAATACATTTGCTGACACTGTTCTTAGCAAGGTAAATGTGCACATTAAAAGTCAAGGAAAAGGTGAGCTAAATAAATCAGGTGATTTTAGTTAGGCAATGTTAGTTGCAAGAAGTCTGTGGCCCATCAGAACAAGACTGTTCCTTGCTTCCCAATTTGGTGATTTACAGATTTATACAGTCAAGGTGCCTTGAATGGATGTCCCATTCAAGTTTGAGAAAAAAGATAACTATCCAAACTAGAGTATGAATTAAACAAAGCTTCTTAAATACTGTTAATAAAAAGACAAGGTCCAAAACAAGATTTTTATTCATCTATTTTTTATTCATCTATCTTTTATTTTGTTTTTTACAGTTTTGGTTTCTCATAAAAGACAAGAAAACCAGTACAACCAGGATGAGAAAAGCTTGATATTTAAGTTAGCTTGGCCTTCTTATCATTGTTGCTTAGGCAGTAGTGTATTTTGACTAAATTATGTCTGTTAATCTATAATGAACATTTTAAAGCAGAAAGTGTGAGAAGTTCTGTGAACCCACAAAACTTTTAGCGTTCACAGCATGTGTATCGAACTATGGACTAAGACCCCTGAAGCTGTACACCAACAAAACAAATCAAAGTTCTTCACTGTTTTATGCCAAGTATTTTGTCACAGCTATAGAAAGTTCACTAAATATATATAAGTGAATAAACAATTGGAAAAGCATAAAAAATAAAAATATGATACACTTTTATTAAAGATGTAACGTGAAAATGATGCCATCTCAGAGCAATATGTTGCTTTTATATTCTTTATCTTTGGATAAGACTGAATTTTCAAGGGGAAAAATAATAGTATAGAAATATTTGATAAGCAAAAAGAATGTAAATAAATCAGAAATTTAAATGTCAAAAATATATACAGTATTAAAAATGTATGAGTAAATAGCTGTAATCTGAACAAAAACTTTTTATATCTATATTTCTTAACAAAGTCTTTTTTAAATCTTTGACTAAAAATCCAGAAACAATAAAGAAACATTGACCTAATTAATTATGTGAAGTAAATTCTAAAAGTACAAATGAGGACACTATAATAGAAATAGAAAAGACTAATGACTAATTAGAAAATATTATCTTCTAACATTTAAATAACTTCTTAAACTAGGAAATAAAATTAGTTCAACAGAGTGTTGGAGGATTGGCTAGAAATGGAAGAAGAATGGTTACAAAATCCAAATGCAAATGAAAGTGCCAAATCCTATCTACTAGACCATTGGAGCTGGAATAAATGCAGACAAGTCCTAACCATAAAAAACTTTATCAAATAAGATATGCACAAAAAAATTCTACTAAAATATCATATCTTCTATGTAAGAATGGCAGGATCTAATAGACCGAGCATACTTTGATGCCAAGCCTGGAGAATCATGGAAGCTCATAGAGAGGATTTTGAAAGTATGCAGCAAAATTATATATGTATTTCTACTTTAAACTGACACTAACAATTCTAGCAACTTTTATCAAGTTACAAGGAATTTAAAATCCGTGTGGCATAAACCTCCTCACTGAACATTAAAGGCAAAAGATTAGAAACAATGCGAATACACATTAATAGGAAACTGACTAAATAAAAAACTGCCTGTCCACATAATGGAAACTGGAGCCATACCAAGGAATGGGGACACTTCTCTGTCTTACTGTGGAGGAGGTCATGAGAATATTTATGGTATCGAAAAACAAGATGGAGAAAAATGCATACTTTGTTCTACCATTTTATGTTACTTTTATGCTACTGTAAAGTTGAGAGGGGCTACAATATGTGTTTGTACAGGATTACTTCTTTTGTAATGCTAACAAAAATCTAAAGTACAATTTTATTTCACCTTTTTTTTTTTTTTTTTTTACTAGGGATTGAACTCACAACCTTGCACTTGCCAGGCAAGTGCTTAGACCACTGAGCTAAATCCCCAGCCCTTAAAGTACAATTTAAAAAAAAAAACAAAAAAACTATTATAATTGGAATAAGAAAAAGGACCTAAGAAATAAATCTATTCCTTAATGGTAGGTTTATGCTATTTTCAGTGGTTTTACATATAGAAAATTCTCTGTATGCTCCTATTGCTGTATACATTAAATACAACAACAACAAAAACTAAAGCTGAGAAGTATAATCTACTTGAGGAATCATATTTCTATTGAGTTACTGCCTTGTCCTATAAATTAAAACAAGAGAAGTTATAATTGAATCTTGCGATACACTTGAATAATGCTTTTAGGTCACTCTGCTGAGTTTCACACAGTAAGGCTGTTCTATTTTTGTGTCAGAAAACAAAAGTTACACATAAATCTCTAGAGAAGTTCATGCCCACAGCTGACAAAAAGCAAACACAGCACAATATTGATGTGCGAGGAAAACTGTTGGTCATCAGAAGTTCCAAGTAGTTTCGTTGATTATCTACACAAGGGATTTAATACATCATTTTTATACTTAAATGTTCCTTATGCTACTTTTCATTCATTTTATTATGATAAGACCTACTTACCTACAGAAATTCCTATTATTAATAAAATTAAAAAATATTTGAGAGTTCTTTCCAAGTATGTTTACTAACATAAAGGCCTTGCACAATAGAAAGTAGAAGACAAGAAAAATTCATACATATGTGCTATTTTGAGCCAAATAAAATAAATTCAACTTTTTAGGTGAGGAAGAATGTCTTTGGACTTTTTAAAAACTATATTTTTATAGGAATTAAACAGCAGTTTTAGATCCCCACATAAATTAAGATACATAGTGTATTTGTGCTACCTTCCAGATTGACCAGGGAATCTATCTTGCACATAAAATTTTAGCATATAAACTTTCTTTATTGTAATAATTCCCTTGAGTTGGTGCTACTCTCTTCAATGATACCTCTGTAGTGTTCATCTCTGCTAAATGCTTTATTACTATCATGTGATTCACATACAGAAAAGGTTGTGGGGCTGGGGGTATAGCTCAGTGCTGCAGAGCCTGTCCGGAAGTGCAAGGTCTTGAGTTAAATACCCAATCCAAAATTAGAAAGAAAAAAGAAAGAAAGAAAGAAAGAAAGAAAGAAAGAAAGAAAGAAAGAAAGAAAGAAAGAGAAAGACAAAGAAAGAGAAAGAAAGGAAAAGAAAAGAAAAAAGAAAAGAAAAGAAAAAAAAAGAAAGAAAAAAAGAAAAGAAAAGATTGTATACAGTACTGGTTTGTTTCAGTGCATACATAAATTTTTACCTGTGCTTATCTTGTCATTTTTCTTCAGATTATCAATGCAATTTGTTGCTTTGTGAAATCTTTTGCTTTTCTTTGCAAAGCGTTCCATATTGCAAAACTTTGAAGGTTGTGTTGTAATCTCACAGAAGGCATATCCATTTCTCTACCAATATCATCTCCATTGATTTCCATGTAAGTATCACAGTCCCTATATTGGCTTGCTTTGAACATGGTGAAAAAATTACTTGGATGGCTTTCATTTATAATTTATTCTTATTCTAAGTGATTTTAAGAGATAGTCAAGGTTTTAAATCCTATCACATGAGGATAGATTTTTAACCCTGTGAAAGCATAAAATTTTACTGTATATCTTTCAGCATTGCATTCTTTGTATAAAAAAAAAATACCAGTATTATTTAAACCTGTAAATTAAAAATAACATTTGATTTCCATGTGAATTTAACCTATATTGCTGGCATAATTTTAACCTGCTTTCAAAATATTTCAATATCACCTCACTGAAGTTTATAAAATTATATTCACATAGTTGCTTTCATTTTTCTCTGGAATTTTATGCTGTTCAAAAGTTGTGGGTTTTTTTTTTTTTTGGCATTTTCAGCTATGCTCCCAACTGTAAAATGAATATACTAAAAGCTTCCTTTTTCTTTTAAAATATTTACCATCTACACTGATACTTCGAGTAAATTTACACCAAAACTCACCTATATTGTGAAATTTATATTTATACCTCAGTGAAGAGTATTAAAATTACTATTTTGTACAATAGTTTAGATTTGTAGCAATAAAGGCCATTTTCTATATATCTGCACTTGGATAAGGAACTTATAATTTTACAACTTACATCATTATTTTCAATAGTGTATATGGAATAAATCTTAAACAATGCAATTTAAATAATTGAATGTCCATTTTCATTACTGCCTGGTAGAAGACATGCAATTAAAATACAGTTTCTAATTCTCTATTCATGGCTGAAAGTGAAGTGAAAAATGATGCTTCATTGAATAAATTAAGAAAGTTAGTTTAGTTCAGTTATACTGAGCAAATATTAATAGGGTCAAAGAGCTGCTTTACATAAAATAATTTTGGATTTGGTAATGCCTTATATGAATATGATAAAGTTTTGATACTCAAAAGTTAAAGTTGGTGCTATGTTAACTAAGCTACTTCAGTTATGAATCTTTCTTCTTTTTCCATTTTTTATTTTCTTGGATTCAGTACATGATACTATTTTACATTCAGTCATAATTTAAATTTGACTTGATTTCTAAAGAAAAGACTTTTAGCTCTCTGCATCTTCTAATTTGTGTGGATGCTTTTTTAAAAATTTTGTTTTAGGTGTTTTTTCTTTCATTTTTGTGTATTGATTTTTCTATATGGAAAATTCAAGCCAAATCATTTACCCAGTGTGTCTCAATCTTTTATAATTTCATAATTTAAAATTATATTATAGGAAAAACACTTCATACTTGAAGTTTTATATAAATAACTACAACTATTCATTTTGTTGCTATATTTTGTAATATAATTTCTTCCTACATAATATAATCTTTTTAGTTAAGTGAGTTAACTGGTAGGGCTAAGTAATCCCACTATTATTTACAAAAGAAGAAAAAGAAAAGAAAAATAAACACTTTAAATTAACATAAAATTCATTGTACTTTGTTTTTTTTTTGTGGACTACTGAAGCACTATTATTATCTGCACGGAAATTACTGCCTAGATGTTTATTTAACTGCGAGAAACATTTAAAGAGAATGGGAATTCTTATTTCTATGGGTAACAAAAACTCAACTTTTAATTATATTGGTCAACAATGTGTTAATACATTTCACTTCATAATAATATTATCCTTCAGTTCATTTTAATGTCAGTGTGGGTATCACACAAAGAGAAAGATACTGGGATTAAAATAGGAAGAATAAATGTATTTTCCTTTCTTCACCAGTCTTCGACTTTGACTCAATATTCATGAACCTGAAATTGCTGTTAAATGAATAAGGGATCATCAAATATTATGAAATTAACCATGATCCGCAAGTGTTATATATATTAATATTAAAAGAAAAGAAAAAATAAATATGGGTTATACATTATGGATATACCTGAAAAATCATTGGGCCTCAGTAACATGTGCCTTTTAGTAAGGAGCTTGTTTTATAGCAAAACACGGAGCACAATATTATTTTAAGGTTATGCACTGTGTACTTTCTGGTATGGGACCTTCTATTTCCACAGTAATGAAGGCAGTGCTCCTTGTTCCCAAGGCCTATGGCCAGTGATATTAGACAATGGAAAATTCTTTAATGAAGACCCTCCCTTTCATTAAAGACCTTCTCAATTACAACTTTTTCATTTATAAGTTTCATACAAGAAACTTGAGGAAACACTGATCATTTCAAATAACAGGGAAGGCATTTTACAATTCCAAAGAATTGCCATAATATCTCTATAACATGTCTCATCTCATGCAGATGAGACAATGATAATCCTTGTAGTTTCCAGAACCCAGAAGTGACTGTCATATGCATAAAAAGATATCCAAGCAACACTCCAAGCACATCTTTATGTAACTGCCCACCTTCTTACTGGAAGGCATATTTTCTTTGTATCCTTGGTTTTTCAATAAACTTTGCCTATACTATTTCATAGCTGCCTATATGTCTCATCTAAATTGTTTCACGGAAGACATAAAAGACTGAAGAGTGAGGATGATTCCTCATGGCTTTGAGACATACTTTCTTGGCAACACTTAAAGATTCAATATGTCAACTAAGAGAGAACTCTTTACACAGCTAGGTACTCTCTGCATAATATTTTATATGCTTTGAATCAGTGATTGATGTAAAAATGCTCATGCTCCTACAGCCAGAATATATGTTGAAATGATTCATTCAAAGAGTAGAAAGAAAAAAAATATTTTTTATAATAATCTTTGTGCAATACTCTGAATTATTTCCTCACTTAGGGTTCTGCTGACTCAGAGGAATGATTCTTCCAGAAAAATGTAATAGGTGTTCCATGGAAGTGCAAAAGCAGTGCAACCACTTTGCTATTAAGATACTAGAAGTCATAGGCACTATATGTAGTCTCAAGAGCTGAGGGCTACAAAGTACCTTGTTTCTCTTATCAAGGTAACAGGTGGAATTAAGGTGGCTAATCAGTTGACGTGTGGATGAAAAGATTGTCTAGATTATGCAAGAGGGTTCAATATAGTCATGATGGTTCCTATAACTGGATAAATGAAGCTGAAAAATGAGAGTCAAAGAGAAACTTTAGAATGTTCTTCTCTTGGACTTGAAAACAGGGTCCTAAAGCAATGAATATAGGTGGTCTCTACTGTAAAAAAAATAAAGCCAAGGATATGAGATTTTTGCCAGAAATTTGAGAAAACATGGACCCCCTCAGACATTTTGCTTGTAATCAGTAGAACCATTTCAGATTTCTGATCTCTCTAACTATAAGATAATAAGCCTATTTTGTTTTAGAGTATTAGACTTGTAAAACTGTGCTACAACTGTAGAACATGAAACCCACAAATATGTTTCAACAACAGAGAACTTATATGAATAATTTTTACAAAATTTAATCCAACATTTGTAGCAGCTCTTCTTTTAAAAATTCTGTTAATAGACTCTAGCGATTATGATTACTTGGTCATCTACTGCCATTTTGACTTGCACATTTAATTTGAGCCCCACTTGTTATGTAAATTAGTTTGGAATCTGGCAACTAAATGTATGGCCAGATTTAGGGAGGGAAACGTCAAAAATGCAAAGTAAATATAACATTTAAAGGTAAAATGCATGATACAAGAAAAAGTTAATTTTCTAAAAGTGTTTGCTAAACAGTAATTTCAGTACCAGCAACATACTGTATTTCCTCTTCCAAGGAAAGTCTTCATTTGTAGTCTTCAATGCAATAAGAGGAATTTTAAGAATGCCTGGTGAATTTAATTTTCCAAATATCAAGAAAATCTTATACAATCCTTCCAGCTAGAATAATTTCTAATTTTTTTAAAAATTACTCTCCTGATTTCAAAGGGCTACAGATTCTGAAATATGTCCAGAAGCATAGGTCATAATTTTAATGAGGTTTAAATGTGTTTCTGTTCAGTTAATAATTTAGGCCATTTGAAATGGCCTTGCTCAAACTCAGAATACCCTTGGAAGAATAGAGTTGTTATATTTCTCTATTACTATTTTAATTAACCTATCTCTGCTATGAAAATGAAAATCTCTGTTTTTTTTTTAAGTCTATGATCATACAAACCTTTATTTTTTTCTAAATAAACTAGGTTATCTTTTGCTGATAAACAAAGACTTCAAAGCCACACGAAAAAGGTAAAATATACAGAAGGGAATGATAATTCTGGTCACTTTGGCAGTGAAATTTTAGTTTTTAAAATAGGAAAATAGTCTGTAGCTTTTGAAGACTTGGAGATAAAGGACATACCATTTGGCAACTGTATTTCCCAAAAGTAGACAGTGTATGATAGCACAAAACTAATATATACATAACCAAATGTCCCAAGATGACTAGGTTTGTATAAGCTATATTAATATTTATACTTACATTACTATTTTAACTTTGTTTTTAACCATGAAAATATGTCTATTAGAAACTCAATTAACTTATGTTCTGAAAGTTTAGGAAACCACATAGGCACTTGCTTTCCATTCTCCACTAGAAACAGTTCTTGACATTTTTGGCATACCGTGATCATCATTGCAGTAAAGATTAAATATCCAGATATTTTCCACAACACTGATTGATCAAAACTTAGAGTATATATTTTTAGTCAAATATTGTTTTATTGTATGTTTTGCCCTCTGGAATTTGTAGGTTTCCACAATGCATGTGTATTTTATATGTATCCTAAAGAAAGCAGAGATAATCGGTGATTTTTCTTTTTTTCAAATATCTACTGAAATTAGCCTATTGACAGAAGTGAATTTAAGGTCTCTTTTCTTTTTTTTTTTTGATTTGAAAGAAAATGAAACCATAAAAACAATGGTACAAAATTTCAAAAGATTGTAGGAGAGCAACTATGGTTAGTACATTGTGTATTGTTATTCTCAAAGTAGTTGCTCCTATTACAAGCTGTAGGCATGAAAAATTGATCAAACAATATAGGCACACAGCTTTATTTTCAAAGAACTAATATCGGTTAGTAACATAACTATTTTAACTGGTTTTGGTATATATATATATATATATATATATATATATATATATATATATTTCATCTGAAAAGTGTGCATTCATTTCTGCTGCCCACTTCTGGATTGGATCTTTGAATTTTGGGAAAGCTGATTGTTTTCAATTCTTTTTTTTTTTTTTTGTATTGGTACCGGAGATCAAACTCATGACCATGCGTTTGCAAGGCAGGTGCTCATGCCACAGAGCTAAATCCCCAGTCCCTTGTTTTCAGTTCTTTATACATTCTCAATATGAAGTCCTTTGTCTTAAGGACAGTTGGCTAAAATGTTTTCCACTCTGTGAGTTGTCTTAACTCTGTTGATGATTTCTTTTGATGTGCAAATGCTTTTTAATAAAATAAGACCCAAGTTGTTGATTCTTTGAAGTGTTTCCTGGGATGTTTGGATTTTTTTCATGAAGTTTCTGCTTCCTCTGTGTCTTCAAAGGCAATCCAAGACAACAAAGGTAAGGCAGGAGGCATCACAATTGCTGACTTGAAATTATGCAACAAAGCTACTGTGATAAAATCAGCATGGTACTGTCAAAAAAAAAGACTTGATGATCACTGGAACAAATTAGAAAATGAAGACACAACTACAATCATCTGCAACCTGTTATTTTTGACAAAGGGCCAGACATATTGATTGGAAGAATGATAACCTCTTCAATAACAATGCTGGAAAACCCAGGCTCTCTACTTGCAAGTTGCCTAACCCCTGTGTAATGCCATGCACTAAAGTAAAAGTCGCTCAGAATCTGAGTATTAAAACAGAAACATGAAATCTACTGGAAGAGAAAGTAGGACTTTTTCCTTAAACTAAGATATTATTTTGTTTGTTTGTTTTTCTTAATATCTCATTTCAAAATATAAATGTAACTATAGTAACCATGAAGTTATAGTGCACTATTCAACAGTTGGTCAACTATTGACAACAATAATTTTTATACATTTCAAAAAGCTAGAAGAAAGAACTATAAAATATTAACCATAAAAAATGATTAATTTTAAAGGGGCCAGAAATCTTAAGCCAGATTTCAAAATTCAGCATTGTATTCATTCACTGAAATATCATGTTGTATTCCACTCATATATTTAGATTTTTGTTTTTATATATCAGTTAAAACATAATGTAAGAATAGAATAATTTTTCTGAAAGGATTGACTTTAGCAAATGATTGGTGTTATATACAATTGTGTTCTGCAAGTTACAATTAAACATGGCAGAGTTGTATAATGAAACATTTTCTCAAGTTTGGAGTAAGATATAAGAACTACCATTTGTGTTCTCCCTTTTAATGTCTCAATCTAGCAGCCAAAAAATGAATTAATTTGTTCCTCAAAATCTTTATTGATTTTTAACACAACAATAGCTGCCACGGATTAAGAATCTTAGAGAATCTTATTACAGAGAAGAAAAAAAATTTTAAAGTAATAATATTATTCTTTATATTGAATATAATATACATCTCAAAGCCCATCAAACTTTAATTAAAAAGAATAAATTTTATTGTATATATTTAAAATTAAGTGCTAAAAATGTAGCTAAAAATTGTACTATGCAGTTGAAAATTTAGATCTCTGAATGGCAATGTGTCATTGCATTGTTTGAAATCTTAACATAACCTAATCACTTTGTATTTTATCCAAATTAATAGCTTATTTTTTATACAAAAATAAAATTAACAAAAATACTTTATGATAGATATATTTCTATATTATTATAAGTTTTTGAACTATTATTGACATGATTCAAAACATTTAGAAGTCTAGCATACTTTGGAAGCAATCATAGCTAAGTAACATTAGTCAGTCACGTATTTCTTACTGTGTACTTGCAGTTATTTTCCACTTTGCCTTTTCTCTTGTTCTCATTCATTCATCTATTGAAATATAAATTCTAAAATAAAATGAAAGAAGAATGAACAGAATGGAACAAAATTAGAAATTACTAATGTTTTAGATTTTTTTTCTTTTTCCCATTGCTGGGCACAACCTAACACTTAAAATTTAAAGGAGGAGAATTATGAAGTTCAGTCCTCAGTTCATCGGCTCCAAAGCAGAAGGGTGTGGTATAGCAAAGGTTCTTAGTTCGCGCTCACTGGGAAGCAGGGAAGGGAAATAAAACCAGAGAGAAAGGCAGTAGAGATCAAATATAAATCCTAAATTAACACCACCATGGCCCAGAAAGACACACCCAGAAGTGCTCTGTTTCATTTGACTTGGAGGCTCCCAAGCCAATTAAGCTCCTAATTGTTAGAACTAATAAGTGCATTCTGATGCTTCAACTTCATTGTGTGAACTTGATTGAGTTGGTAACCACTCGCACCATTAGTAAAACACATTTGTGGATGGGTCTAGGTTGATCAGAGAAAGCTTTGCTTACTATCCTTGGTTCTTCACCTCTTTCTTCCTGACAGTGTACACTTGCTCTGGTTTTTAGTCACCAGGATGCATCTATTGTGTTCTGCCATTCCATTCCACTATCATTTTTCTGCGTAGAGCCAGCCAAACTCGGACTAAGTCTCCTGAAGCTTTAATCCTAATTAACTCTTTTCTCTTTCAAATTGTGGATGTTGGGTCTCAGTGATGAAAAAGTGACTAATATAGAAAGTTGGTATGAGGAAAGTGGGTTCCGTGCTCTACCTGTGTCTTCCCATGTTGGAATTGGTTTGCAGAAGGAGTTTGGAATGCTGTAGTAATGAAATCTAAAAAGGTGTTAGGAAGTCAAAAGCACAACTTCCTGGGAAATTCTGGTGAGTGTTTAAAAACCAGAAGCAAGCAGTGCCCTGGGAACTGGATTATAGTCTGTTTGTGGTACTTTCTGCTGAAGAAATTTTAAAAAATGTTTGCTCATGTTCTGAGGCTTAGAGGAAGGCTAACTTTAAAGGCAGTGGTCTGATTGATCTGTAGAGGAGATTTCAAGGCATCCCAATATTGAGGGTATAGAATGAGTATGGCTGGATCCTCTAAGCCAGATTTATAGCAAGAATTAAGAGTAAAAGATAGAATAGAAAGATTTTTTTAAAAAATTCAAAGAAATAATATGTAAAACTTAGGGCCAAAGAAAGTGTGGGGTTGCTAAAAAAATTAGTGGAATTCAAAGGAATTCAAATACTTTGTACAGGGATAAGGATAAAGGTATCATCATAGAAATTAGGCCCTATGCATTTCAGATTCAAGAGTGCAGAAAGTATAAACCTTTGGTTTGTGAACAAAGTCCTTTGTACTCCTTCTCAAGAAGTGCTTCCCAAAGAATTGGGCCGTTGGTATTTATTTCACCATATTCAGTCATCCAGCCACTCAGGACTCTGCAGTCTTGATTCAAGAGGGCTCGGCTACTCCAAAAGCTGGCAGCAGACCTTGGTGTTGTCCGTGTGATGCTATATGTTTAGGCAAGAGTCGTGGGATCATGGAGGCTTCCATGCAGATTTCAGATGAGGCCTGGGAGGGGGGCAGGCGTCACATTCCTGAAAGATAGGTGTGTACAGCTGTGAGTAAAACTGAAATACAATGGATATTCCCAAAAGTTGCAGATGACAGGAACGTAGAATGTCTGCCAAAGTGAGCTGCCCTTTGTGAGTAGAGCCAATCAGCCAGGACAAGTGAGCTTCAGTGGGCAAGAAACTGGGGGGGGGGTCCACAAGCCTTCACGACTGTGTGTCTTGCATGCTAGACACACAGATACAGAACTTAATATTTGCCTTGTTGGGTTTCAATCTTGCTTTAGTATTATTTATTTTCTATCCCCCACTTCCTACTTTTGGAATGAGAATATTTACCCTGTGCCAATATATCACCAGATCATGTAAATTTTTTATTTTTTCCTATGGTTCACAGCTAAGAATTTTCCTTGACTTTCAGACTTTCATTTGGACTTTCTATCAATGCTGGAACTGTTGAGACTTTGGAGAAGGGAGTCTTGTGTTTCAACTGTACACAGGTGTGATAGTTGTCAATTTGAACAGAAATACACAACTAATTAGATAGCATAATTCTGGGTGTGGCTGAAGGAATTTACTAAAAACAGAAAACCCATCCTGGGTGTGAGTGGCACCAATCAATAGGCTTGTAACCTGAATGGAATATAAAGGAGACTAAAAAAGGAAGTTTTGCTTCTGTTCCTTCAGAGAGGCCCCAGTCTTCACCTTCACCCTGGACATCATCTCCTGTCTTCCAGGGTAGACATTTCAACACTGTAGCACAGACCTTCCAGATTTCCTGTGCAAACCCTTCAGCCTTCTGCTATGGACTTGCTTTGGATGCTACAGTGAGCTCTTGGCCTTGGATCTTTGACTGAATCCTCAGTATCTCCAAACTATCCTTTTGCATTATTTTGCACCTGACTCTCAAGGCAGCAATTATAAACCTACCTTGTAAATTCTTATATATTGATACAGAAAAGTTGGAAAGACCCTAATCCATGCTGGAGATATGCTTCTAATCCTAAACAGTCTAAACTCAAAGTATATTTCCCCATAAGAAATTAATGGTAACTCAGAAGATTCATCCCACAACCAAAAATATCCATATAAAACTCATTGTAATGCTGTAATGAAATATAAAATAGTGAATAAAATACAAGTACAAAGAAAAATAAACAAATTAAACTTAACTTACCTTCGGAAAACTTCATGGCTTGTGTGATGGAGACAAGGAGAGCAAGGTTATTTTTATAGGACAGCATTCGCTAAATAACAGAATCACTGCTCTCTTTTCATGCATGTTTAACAAGGAAGCTATGTAATGACACTTGATTTTATCTCCTTTTGAGGATTTCAAGGAAGTGCGATGCTGCACTGTCATTAAACAGATTCACCGCTAGTATTGCTGCAGCTTTATTTTGATGGTGCTTTTCTGCAGAATTTTGCAGTTTCCCATACAGTGGTGTCTTGATTCACAAAATTAATCGTTTTCCACAATTCTGGTTGCAAACTGAATTGCTCTTGAACCAAATTAAATTTACCCATAATTTCATCACTGAACCTAACCACTGATTTTGATTCGTATTGTAAGATATCCCTCATTTATCAAATTATTAGAAGTGTTTGCTCATCTTGTGGGACATTTGCAGAACAAGTAATTCACAGTATGAGGTCTTACTGTATAACATATTAAATCTGTTTCTCTAGTGAACACTGACCGATACAAAATAATAGTGGTGTTATATTATTATTATTATTATTATTATTATTATTAACAACTTATTGTAAATATTTTGTGATTGTAAATATTGTAAAATTATTAACTTATTGTAAATATTTTGTGATTAAGCACAGTTTAATATGTATGGGTGTCAAATTGTCAAAGGGATAGGATGTAACAGTTCAGGTTCAATTGGTTAGCCTGCAAGAGCATACATCTGAATATATCTGAGTGTCATGGACCTGTTATCAAAATATCTGATTCTGTTGTCCTTTGTCTGTCTGTTCTGTGCTCTTCCCCCTCACCATTGTGAACGAAGGAGCTGTGCTCCATCACACCCCTCTCTATGGTGCTTCCACCTCAGAGCCAGTCAGACATGGACTGAGCCCTCTGAAACCATGAACCAAATGAACTGCTTCCTCCTTTAAATTGTGGAAGCTTGGTATTGTGTCTCAGTCATGGGAAAGTTACTAGGAGACCTGTATAACAAAAAGCTAAGTTTTTTAAAACCTGCAATAATGATGAATGATGCAACAATAAAGTTAATACCATGATTTTGATCTCAAATGGCAATTGGGCTAATCTTTTTAAAACAGTCTACAAAAGTGTACTTGGTCTCATAAAATACAATATAATAAACAATTTTTGATATCTACTCTAAAATAAAGAAAAGGTGAAGAGTAATTTCATCTTCATTTGCCTACTTAATTCTTCAGGATGCTGAAGTCTAGATGGACAGAAACCATATACCATTGCTGGTGTACTAACCCACAGAAAGTCTCCAGTTAAGTTTCTCACTTTTACTTCATTAAAATTTATCTTTTTATAGTTTAAATACATCTCATAATAATATTTCCCTTAAATAAATTGAGAATTTGTAAAACATCAGAATAAGTTATCAGAGATATTGTGAAATGAGGGATATGAAATGCTGAATCTGAAGTCATAAATAGCAGTCAGTCCAGATGCACTGTTACTTACCTGCGTGATCTTGGGAACACCTCTTTAAAGCTACAATTACCTCATTTAACACACACAAATCACTGTGAATTTTCAGTCTTTTTCATTTTTGAAACTCAAAGTATAAGATTAGTTTCTTAATTGTTATATCAGCTGAAGACTAAATTATTTTTCAAATTATAAAAGATGCCCATGTAAGATTTCCTTGGTTTAAACTTGAATTTTCAGTTTTATGACAATAGTAACTTTCTGTAAATACAAAATTATATGTCTAGCAATGATTTAAGTCTTTTTTAGAGAAAGAAAATGAGATGTAATTGACAATATGAATAGGAAATATGTTAATAGTTTTATTTTTCCACAGTATAAAATATTGCTCTCATATAGCCACCTATATTAACCTTTTTTTTTCTCTCTATGGTATAAACATTGTTCTTAAAGGTAGTAACATTGAAAATTAATTATTGTATCATGATAATGTATGCTAGTGTTAGTCAAGGTCCAGAACTGGTATTTAAATTCGCATGTATGTTTTGCTTTTGTTTGTTAGAATGATTTTCAGTTTAATAATTTATTTTCAGTTGATTTTGAAAAGCAAATTATATTAAAATATAATTACCCATACTACTGAAACAATTTCTGGTGCACATATTTACTGGAAATCTCATAATAACAAATAAAAGTCAAATGTTCTGCATGTAAATTCATTATATGAGGTTTCTGGCTGGTTTCTTCCTTTCCTTTACCCCACATATCTATTAAGTATATGATGCACTACAGAAGTGATAATTTTAGCCAGGGATTTAGCTTAGAAGCATAACCTGCCCGGCAAGTGTAAGGTCTTGAGTTCAATCCCCACCCCCACCCCCCAAAAAAGTGATAATTTTAATCTTTCAATACAGGCAAATGGAAAAAAAATCAAACCTCTTTAAACATGTTGGTCTAGTGGACAAAGTGCATTTTCAGTATAAACAATTTTAAACAGTGTAAACAAGATCACTATCTGGCCCCCTAGTCTCATTCATGTCTGAACTTTTTTGTCCTAAAGTATATGAGTTTCTAGTTATTGTCATTATTTCAAGAAATCCAAAGTTGTCTTTCTTTTAAGGCAAAGGATGCTAATATGTAAGTTGTTTTTTTCATCTAAAACCTCAGTATTTAGGTTTAACTGTAGCACTGGCACTTTGAGATAAATAAGTCTGAGGTTGCTGCAAGATACTTATCTCTAAAAGATTCACTATCACTGGTCTGTATTATAGGCCTACAAATAATAATAAAATTATAATGGAGAAGAAGGAAGAATGTGGGAGGAAAAGAATATTGTTGGTAGAACATGACTCTATTTTGGGGACTTTGTTAAATTTTTGTTATAGTAACGTAATCATTTTCCATCAGGACCAGCCTAAAGTGTTAGTTATGGCTTTCAGAAGTAATACTCAACTAAGCACTGACAGGAATGACTGGGTGAACTCATCAGCCTCCTCTGCTTTGATTAGCATAATGCAGGAGAATTTATTTTCTCCCAGAATTCCTCCGGTAAAATGCTCTATAATTCATACATCTTGTGGCCCTGCTGCATCAGCCAGAATAAGAACCTTGTGACCTTATTGCATCAGCCAGGTATGGGGCTTAAAGTCTTGAATTTCCACTATAGAATCTCTGCTAGTTTCTTTCTTGGGCTGGCTTGCTCACTCCTTGAGGCACTTCTCAGATGTTCCACATTCCTGACTTTCCATTTCTTGGTGTCTCTGCTGCACATTTGACTTCACTTTCACAGCTTCATGCATCACTCTCTCAAAGCCACACTGCTTAGCCTACCAGGCCTTCTGAAATCTGAGTGGAAGCTTCCCTAATCTCTGAACTCTTACATTTTGCATACCTGTAAAGTGAGTCCCATGTGGATGATGCCAAGTTCTATGGCCAGCTTAGCAGTAGTCAGGCTTCCTTCTATCATGGATATAGATGTCTCTCAGTACATGGATAGCTAAGAAGTATAAACTGTAGCCTTGAGAACAAATTTTTTAGGTGATTCTTCTGTAGCCTGAGGTTCTGGGTCTCTCTGCTCAAGCAAAGCTCTTCACTTCTGCAACATGGAACCTTCAAACAGGGATGGTCTTTCTAATTTCTAGGATGCCCTCAAGCCATCTTTTTTACTGCCCTACTGTAAAGTACAGTAGTGCTCAGTTTACAAATAATTTTGTTTGTGAACAGTTTGGTTGGCAAAAAAAAACATGTAGTGAAATTTTGTTTTTGTTTGCAAACTCTAAATTAGGTGAAATACAGTATCAGTATTGTAGTCAGAGGTTGTGCAGATTACATTTATAATCAGGCACAGAATTAATAGCATTATGTATGATGGTCACCCAGAATTAACACAAGAAACTTCAGGAAATCTGTCCGCAACACTAAAGACCCAGAATATTAAATCAAGGGTCTGAATCCCACAGCAATGTCCAACATGAGTCCAGATGAAAACCTAGAGACCATGACAATACCTCCCACAAGTCCAACTGGAGGTCTAGAGGCCACTAGAAAGACTCATGCCAGTCTGTTTTATGGATCCATACTGGGAAGGCCCAAAGGTCAGTGGTGGAAGCTAGAAAGTCTATGCCAGTGGGGTGAAGGAGCTGTGCTGGTAGATTAAAGGCTCTACACTGGATCCAAGAAGTCACAGTCAAAATAAGACCAAGGCTGTCCTGAAAAGCACCACAGCCACCCTCAGCGATATGGAGGTCTCGAGCTCCTCTGACAATAAGGACAGTCTAGTACATGACAGAAAGCTAGCATGAGTTTCTCCTGAAGATTAAACGGCACACAGCTTCCCCTCCAGAGCCAGGAAGTGATGCTCAATGTAAGGACCAGAGCTCCTCCAAAATGAACCACAGCCACTCTCCCCAAGGTCCTGAGCTCCTCTGATAACAATGGTTGAACTCACACTGGGGAAGCTAGTCACAGCGAGCTCCTCCAGGAGAACCAATGGCTCAAGCAGCAAAACCTAGGAGAGCCCACAAGGCCTAGCTTCTCCTTCTCCATGTGTCTATTTATTCTGGTAACTTTCCTCATGTGGAACATCTATGCTTAACACCATGCTGATTTAATTCAGCTAGTATTAAGTTGATCACCAGTTTTTAATACATAACAACCAGAACCATATTTCCTGCACAAACAAATGTGATTACCTTTTCCAAAACTGTGGACCAAATTGAGTTCATGAACAAAGGTACTCTATACTTGGCCTTTTTATAATGCTAAGCTTTTCATTAACCAAGCTGTCCTCTGATCCAGCTTTATAAACTCTGCTTTCTAATGAAACTCAAAACTTTTAAAATCACTCAGTTGTGCCTTATCCTCTTTATTTTTAGTATAGAGCTGGATAAAACCTCCCAATAGTATCCAAGCCATAGCCTGAATGTTGGACTCCCTCGAAATTTCCTCCACCAGATTCATTAGTCTGCCAATCTTAATTTCAATCTCATGTAGCTTCAGGATTTTAGCAAAATCTGGACATGTTTTATGCCAGAGCATTCAACACATGGTATAGAGACCAGCTGCCAATGAAGTCTTTCTTCCCAACTGAAATCTCTGGCTGCATTTTTATCTGCATTCTGATCTTCTGAACTCTAACCAGAATCCTCCTCCAGTTTGTCTCATTGCATTGTAGAACTTCTCCACTCAACATTTCTAAATCTTTCCAAACTCCTCCAATGAACCAGTTCCAAATACCACTCAACCACATGGTCAGGTCATATCACACAACAACAACTCCCCTTTCTGACAAGATCTATCTTAGTCACTCTACTTGTTGCTGGGACAAAATACCAAACAGCTGCAAATTAAAAGCAGAGAAATTTATTTTGGCTCACAGTTTGTAGAAGTTTCAATTCAGAGTTTGCTGGCTCCAAGGCAGGTTGGCACAGAACAAAAGCGTGGCAAGGAATAGCTGCTCATGGTCTGGTAGACAGGAAGTAGACTCAAGGGAGGAGTCAAGAAGAGAGGCATAATCTTTTAGATCATAGTCACAGTGACCAGTCTCCTCTGACAGCCCTGCCTGATATTAGCAAGTCAGCTGTAATGCCTCATATTCTGGTCATCCTCAAAGCCCAACCTATGACCGCAAAAACCTTAGGGCGGATATCTACACATAAACCATAAGCTGGATTAATGCAAAACTGTATGCTAGATCTTAATATGCACTAAATCATTCAATTTACTGTTCCTTTCAAATAGATACCATTATGTGTATTTTTGATTAAAAACTATATAATTCTTATGGATCAATTTACTTTTTCTGAGTCACTGTTCTACCTAGAATGTTAGCAGAATGAGTTCCAGTGAAATCACATGATAACACAAGTACATATATTTTCTATGCTTATATATATCACATAATTAGGACTAATTTTTAAATTCATTCTTTCAACAAACTTTATGTTGTAAACATCTCTACATCATTAAAAAACTCGCCAAGAACAAAAAAGGCCACACAATTGAGAGACAAGAAGTTATAGTCAGTGAAAATTTCCAAGGAATAATACAAAGAAATCAAGAAAGTTAATAGAGAAAATAGTCTACTCCATCAAAAACTCTACATGTAATACTAATTCAATAAATAAAATAGACTTTCAAAGTCCTCAAAATTAACAAAATCATTCAACTAAGATTTTTTTTTCTTACAGAGCAATTGCCAAGCAAGAAATCAACTCTTTTTAATCTGTAACTTATATAATTTTTAAGCACTTTTTTTCTGCATTTTTATATTTTTCCTTTTTGAAATCTATAGGTATCACTTTAAGGTTATAAAACATGGGGGGAGAAGCTGTGACAATAACACAAAATAAAAGTATATTTTCTTCATATAATACATTAAAACAAAAGCTAGTAAAATGTGTTTGCCATTTAATGCATGATTGTATTTTTCAACAAATTATTGAAGCAGATTTTGGAAATACTATTTGAACTATCTAGAGGCATTTATTGTTGCTTGTCTTATGTTGCTTAGCTATTTTCTACTCACTGATTGTTTGCATAACTACAGCATAGACATATGATGAAATTAGTAAAAAAGATAAAGTGACAATACATTATCTGCTTTAATCTCATTTAAAAATTAGCAAATAGAAATATTTTACTAAAGATGAACAAAAAATAAACAAGAAAAATTCACTTTATGAAACAATTGTTGTTTATTAAAATTACAAGACACATGTGCAGCCAGGTGTGGTGGCACATTCCTGTCATCCCAGCACTTAAGAGACTGGAGCAGAAGGATCACTGTGAGTCTGAGGCCAACCTGGGCTACATGAATGAATTAAAGGCCATCCTATAGTACATAGTAAGACCCTGTCTCAAGGAAAAAGCAAAAGCAAAAACTTAAACAAAAAAACCCAACCAACCAACCAAACAACCAACCAAATAAAAATATATGCAGCCCAAAACATGATAACCAAAAAACTGTAAAAATGAATTACAATAAAAAGCATTTATTATTAGTAGGTCACAAAAGCATATTTTTGTTAAAGTATGTGATATACAAGTAATCCATATGTTTTTATATTAGATACTATATTTACCTAGCTTATAAATTTTAAATAAAATGAAAGCAAAACTTTTCATTTGTAAATTTTTCATCAATTTTACACTGCTGATGTTTTGTTCTAAACTGAAATTGAATTTCTAAAAATATTTTATAAGATAAGTAAAATTTATACTTGAATATGTTATATATTTTATTTTTAATTGATTATATTATAGTGTATCCAAATATATATCAGATTTTATCTAACAATATTGTTCAACAATTACATGCATAACCCAAATTACATTGGTAATGGAGATAATGTATTTTTTCCTAACATTTTTGTGTGGTATTCTATTAAGCTTTCAAAGCTGTTGTAAATCTATTTTTACATTTTGTTTTCTTCTTAGTAACTTAATTAGAAAGAATAGGAGACAATGAAATAATAGTCATTGCTATTTTACTACCCACAAATTATTTGACCTTTGCCTTCTTTATTGTCCAAGATGTATTTGTGGTACATGACAAGTTAAGACTAGTAGCTTTTGTTTTGTTTTGTTTTGTTTTGTTTTGTTTTCTTGTTTATACTACCCTTAAGAAAAAATTGAAACAATTAAAATAATTACTAATTTGAAAGTAATAAATTGACATTTGCAGAGTTTAGTATATTTCTGCAGCACATGCAATTAGGGGAATATCTTTATCTTGGACTGATATGAGATGCTGAAGAAAGGCTGCCTTATAGTTATTCATAGTGGGAACTAGTTAAGGACTTTTTATGATGTACTGGTATAAATTCCTTTCATCAATTTTCTAACAGTTCTATAGAACTCAGAGCTGGAGGATTCATTTAGCCAATATTAGAGAAATTATCACTAAGAAAACAGACAGAAAGAATCACTCATCTTTTTAAGTAAGTTTCTGTTATGTTTTCTCTTTCATTTAAAGCTTGTTTTAATACTTGTACTTAAGAATATTAGAAAATTTTTTTCTGCTATTCACCAAGTAAAGATAAGAAAATCTTTGTCAAAAATTGGAAAATTTTCAAATAAATGATTTTTCTTGAATCCTTCAGAAAACTGGGGAAATATCACAGTAATCTTTTTAAGGAACATAAGTTATTCACAATAACTGCCCTGTGTGCTCAAAAACAAGTAATTGTGGTATTAAATGTAAAGAAAAATGGATAATTGTGTTTATACTTGGCATGTCCTATTTATAGAAAATATTCACTAAAATGTTTAAGGGTAAAGAAATATCATATATTCTATTTACCATCAAATGGTTCATGCCTGTATAAACACACAGAAATACATACAATTATTCATATGTATGAATAGAAAAAATTTACAAACAATATAGTCAAAGGTTAACTTGGTAAGAAGAATATAAGGAGCTCATTGTAATTCTTTTATAATTGGTCTGTAACTTTGAAATCTATTTTTAAATTCAGTTATTAAATACTTTGGTGATTAACTAACGTTCAGCTTGTGACACCTAGCTGAACTGAATCAGGTGGTCCTGGGTGCGGAAGGCCCATCTGAGGACTGGTGCCAACAGCATTAAAGGAGAACTGGTGGGGAAGATGGCACGCTGATGATTCCCCTGGAGAAGCTTGTCACCATGATTTTCCTGATATGAACTCAGCTGTTCTCGTTGTCAGAGGAGCTCGGATCCTCACCGTCACTGGGATGGCTGTGGTTCTCTTTGGGGGAGCTCTGGTCATTACCTTGAGTGTTGCTTCCTGGCTCCAGTGCAGATTTGTCAGCTTGGTGCCACCAACCCTGTATCCCGCTAGTGCAGTTTCTAGCTTCCACCGCTGATCTTGGGCCTTCCCAGTGCAGATCCTTGGTACAGACATGCAAGAGATACTGTTGAGGGCTCTAGGCCTCCAGCTGGACTTGTACAGGGTATTGATGTGGGATTCAAGTCCTCAGCTGGATTCTTTGGCTCTCTAATTTGTAGACATGTGCTTCCATACCCTTTTGCATTTGACACTTCATAGGAAAATTACAAAGTAACCATATAAATTATGTGTTCTGTAATAAATCTTTTCCCCTGGGAACCCTGACTACAACAATTATATATTGATAAAATTAAAAATAAAAATAAATATTTACTAAAGAGATTTAAAAATATTTTATTAATAGTGCTTTGATTGAAAAATTTATTATCTCACCAAAGCTTACATGTTTGACACTCATAGAACTACAGTATAGAAATTTGTGATTCAGTCTAAATCACAGGTATGATGATGTATTAATGAAACAGAAGTATCTATATCTAAATCATTCAACTCACAAAGAGTAACAAAACTATTAAACAATGTTGTTGGGAGTTTATTTTACGTGAAAACAGAAATGAAAAAATTCATCTAACGTTCTAAACATTTTTCAGTTGTGAAAATAGAAATATCTCCCATTGTTATCCAGATATCAAAATATTTCAATTTCAATTGAAATAATCATTCTGTCAATAATTTGTATGACATAATGAAATCTTTTACTATTTTCATCTATCCATCTTCAGCAATAACAATCTTATAGATACTTTTTGTTTATACCAAGCTTGTTGGTTATCAAATGTCTCTTTTTTTCCTATGATTCTGTCCTTTTAGACAGTAGCAAAGCTTTCTTCCATTGTGCTTTATAAGCACACTAACAAAATGCTATTTTCTTTCTGATTTATCTCTAAGTACTCCCAGTAAAACACTGTTTTGTTTTTTCTGAAATCATGAAACTCATTATATCTTATCTGTTACTCTTTCAAAGACAGCTAGCACACTGGAGGCTTAAAAGTAATGAGAAAATGTTTAAATTCAATCCCAAATCAATGACTGAATTACTGACTTTATCAAATATTTTATTGCTTATTATCCACTTGAGTGTTGTATTGATACATATTTAGGCATTATTTTTATATTTAGCAATTCTCAGGTTGTAAATCATGAAATCAGTACTCTATGTCTAACTCTTTATGTAAAAATGTTCTGACCCTTAAGTCCTTGATTTTTTTTTTTTTTTTTTGTAAAAAGGCAGTAACTGATAGAGGGAAACAGGAATGGACCTGTGTGCTACTGAGCAGTGGACATTCTCAGCATTTTCACCTACACAGAGTGAGGCTGGAGATTTATACTGCGTATGTCAAGTGAGCCCTGGAAATGATGTATTAATGTTAAGTTTGGAAAACAAACATTCCAATTATAATCAGACCTGGGGGGAGAAAGCAAACATTTTACAAATTAATTCTCCTTTATCCCTAGCATATATGTAAACAGACACACCAAATACTAATCTGGGAAGAAAAAAAATTGGTTTTTTTTTAAAGTCTATAAAAACTATACAGTATGACAAATTTGGAAAATAAAAATATTTGTGACACAGTTTAGGTAATTATCCAAAACTCCAAGAGCTGGAATTTAGATAAGTGAAAATTTTTATGAAACCCACATTGCAATTTTAGCTACTGATTCACATGCATCTGCCAAATTTGAAATTGATCTCAGAATATCTAATTTGGATACTTTAAAGTATTTGAAGCCTATTTTAATCAAGCGGGAAGTGAAAATAAAATAGATTTAGAATCACTGGGCTATTTTGCTATCGCAGTCTCTCAGATTTCATATGTCTGCCCCATCCTGTGTCGCCACTCTAAAATCCATTGTGTTCGGCTGCACCTGATTTGCTGATGGAATTGGAGTCTGCTTTTTCTGTTTCTGTTGAATTAAAACAGGAAGAAACAATGGACTCTATTCACAGTCTCTGGGCTCTGCTTAAAACAAGGCCTGCCTTGGCGGGAGCGCTGCCGTACCTGGCTGCTTCGCCTGGGTCCCGCGCGACTGCAGGCTGGCTCTGCGGTGTGTCCTGCCTTTCCAGCTTGTTTTGCTTGGTTGTTTTATGAATAAGCATCTAATTGTTTCTGTCTTTGCTTTATTGAAAAATCCTGCACCGCTTTTGGTTGTGCCAGCCAGGAGAGCGAAGAATATTGTACTGAAAGCAAAAGCTGGAAGGAAATTTGATAGCTTTAATGAATAAATAATGAGTTTTATTTTAAATGATTCATGCACGCTTTGAATAAAGCACTCTAAGTGTATCTAATTGGGAAAAATTAATGAATATCTAGTCAGACAACATAGTTTATGAGTTTTTCTATATCGAAATGTGTGGAAAAGCGAAAATTAGTCTAATTATGGTTTGAGTTTCAAGATAGGAATATGAATTACAGTGGTATAAGCCCAAGCTGTGATTATTTTATACAATTTAATGGATAATCTACTCTAATTTCTTACAGTTAGAGAATAAAACGAAGGCAGTCGGTCTTGTGCCAATGGGGGAGGGGTTTCCTTTTAAACTACTATGGACTATCACTTTCCCTTTATCAAAGTTGGCTTTACAAGATGCATTTCTTGTATTCTTAACTTCTTCAGTTATCAGATAGTCCACCAATAACTGAGGAATTACGTACAGAAAATATAATTATCATATGTGCCCCATTTCCACTAGCTACATCTTTTTTTGTAGTTTCTAAGTATCTCTCCCCTCCCCCAGCTGCACATAAATTGAATGAATACTAGAGACATTTAAACTCAACGCAAGACCATCATAGCTCAAAGACAGGATACAAATATATTCTTTGGCTTACAGATAGAGGAGTTTTTTTAGCATGAGGGTAGTAGTAATATCTGAAAATTTACACAAATTTTTTGAGGTGAAGGTCACAATCTCTGTTATAACTTTTAGTACATTCCTTACTTCTTAAGGAATCTTTAAAAAAACAAATATTAACCTTATCTGCAAATTCTTTAGGGATTTTATCAATTTTAGTAGGCCGAGTGGTCATATACTGGATATAGAAACATATACCACCAGAAGTTTTGTTCAAATATATATATTATTGTCCCTGAAAAATATATATATTTCTAAAAGAAACACACACACATATTTCTAAAAGAAATTTATCACCTAATATTCCATTTCTTTCTCTTTTTTTAAATTTCATTTCTTTGATGGATCTTTCCCAGTCAATGTTAGAACTACTTGTTCAGGAGAAATGGCAGGAGTCAATTTGAGGATAACTTGTCTTTAGGATCCTTTTCTGGTCTTGCAAACATTGGAAAATTGAAGATGTGTCAGTCCTAGCATAACCAACAATCTTGAGTTACTGTGTAACTTGTATGATTGTGACATCCGAATAAGTATCTTAAGTACATAGCTATACATTTAAACAAGAGATAGGATGAAAAATACAATAGGATTCATAGGACATGATTATTTGTGATGATTCTTTTCCTACATGAAAGGGAAAAATTTGTAATTTACCTCAGGAGGGAATATAAAGAAGAAAGTGAAACTATGGTAACAAAATGCTAAAATGATTTAAGTGATTCTCATACATTAATTATGTATTGGCAAAATATGCCCCTATGTTGAATTGACACTTATTGTATGGGACAAATGAGGGTCACAGAATTAAGTGAGGGAACAAATTGGTTAACTTTAAGTTAACTGAAAGAGAAACTATCCAAGCAAACCTAATCAACCACTTAAAGTTTTAAGAAATGTGTTCAATTCCACAATAGTCTATATCTCTAGAAAATATAACAATTTACATGTTAAATAATTTTTATTTATGAACATGTGAACATAATATCTCACTGTTCCTTGTATATTTCTTTTTAAAAATATGCTTAACAAATCTGTCACACTTTAATCATAAGATTTTTACAAGCATTAAACCAATAATATAAACACAGTGCTCAGTAGTTTCATTAAAACCATGAACTCAGCCTACATTTCATTATTGCTTTAAGATTTTGATATATTTTCCATTAATTTATCATTGATTTTTGATAAAGCATAATTTTTATTTAAATGTGTTAGGTTATTTAAACATCCTTATATTTTCAACATTATATATAAACTGATACATAAATATATATTAAGATTTAATGAAAGAATTTCTGTAATACAAGGGTGACTTTTATAGGCCAGGAAAGTTCCAGTCTTGATGGAATAAATCAGGCTTTGAAAAAATAAGTACTTGACTCTTATCACTAAGATAATCTTCTTTAATATAGGGAAAATTTTGCATAGAAGAAAACAATTTAGTCTTTCAAATAAGGCTGAGGATTATAAAATGTGAATCTTAGGTTCTGTATCATACTGGCTGATTTAGCTTCAAGGCTGAAGACGACAGAATAACCTGCTGCTGACTGATCCTTTGCTGAAACTCCTGACATAAAGTGATGCTATCTTTATTTATTTTGTCTTACAGAAAGGATAGTGAATCCTAAAGGACCATAGGAAAAAACAGATCCCAACACTTAGTAACAATAGTCATAGAGCTAGTTTCTTGAAACACATAGAGTTAGTTGTAAGATAGTAAGTGGGGAAAATACAACAATCTCTAATAAGAGAAAGGATTTATTTAAAATGAGAACTATCCAAAATATGCAATAGATATCAGGAAATTAAAAGAGGAAGAAATTGCTCAAAAAGAAAAAACAATTGAATATGGGAAAGGAGAAAATAAAGAAGAGAAAAGATTATATATATCCTATAATTTCATAGAATGATATAGATGACATATATATGTATATATATTTATATAATTATATTTATATAGTCTATATTACTATGTCATGCTATGCAATTATAATCTACAATCGATATAATTTATAATCTGTATCTATATTGTATATCTATATATGTTAACTCTATCATTTTATGTAAGTATAATCTATAATCTATCTATATACATATATATATATACAAGATATATAATATACAAGCTATATAATTATACTACTAGTTTCTACTACTTCATTAAAAAGAACAGTTTGTGCTTTCATTGTTTGATCATTTTTTCATGCCTTTATTTTTTAATCTGAGCAGCTACTTTGAAGATAACAATATACAATATATTAACTCCTGTTAATCTCCTAAAAAATTAAGAATTATTTTAGGTAATGGCAGTATCATTTTTTCTTACAATTACATAAAATAGTAGTTACTAACAAAATATTTGAGAATGAATACCTTGAGATTGTAGCATAATAAATCATTTTAGATGAAAAAAATCTAGCTTCAATTACAGTTAGGCTGGTTATCATTTGGTAGTTTAGCTTCCCCATAGTATTAAACAATTTACAACACTTTCAGGTGCATTTTGGTAACGCGTTTACATGGTAAATACCCTGAAGTTTAGAGATCTTATTAAATTCACACAAGAACCAAATACAACTTTGGTCTGATTACAAAGTCCATTATTTTCCAAGTACATTGTACTATAGATACTATAGAAAAATGTACCAGATATTTATAAGCTTTTTCATGAAATATTCAACAGTGTAATGTATTTTAATTCACTCAGGAAGCACTCAGTAGATCTGAATTTTTCAAATGTCAAATATGTATCAGTGTTTGTGTGTGTATATAAACTTAGCCATTTGGTTAGTTTTAAATGAACATACACACATGTGACATGTATACACATACTTATCTCTTATAGGTATTGGTATACATATTTATTTCTTGTGTTTATATACATTTATGTTTCTAAGTATATATTTATGTTTGTTTACCACTTATGTAACTATCCACACTTCCTCCTGATAGTTTGTACTTGTTTATCCTCTGTCCCTCACCCAAGTTAACTACACAAGAGCATGGAGGATATTTTGTATGTCTGCCACTCTCTCTGTAGTTTCTGTAACAGAGTTTGTAAGATGAAAGACAATAAAAATATTTTGAATAAGTGAATACATAAGGAAGACATTAATTAGTTAACTTCTAGGACTGTCAGTCTAGCACACTGAAAATTCCAATGTCTAGTTGAACTGAAGAAAGCAAAAACAGGAAAGGAAAATAAAGATAGGGTAAAGGAAAAAAGAATGAAAGGTTCAAGAAAGATAGTCTGAATGTATATGCCTATGTGCCTTTAAAATGTGAATCATTGTGTTTTTTTCTCTCTATCCTTGACAATGCTGTTCCATGTCGCCTTTTTTCCTTGACTCTTGTGTAATTATACACATCCCTCTAGGGAAATTGCATTATTTTCCATGAATTAAATTTTATAGTTACCATCTTTATGATAATTACAAAATATATCTTCAGCAAAATGCTCGTTCCAGAGGTACAATTTTGAATATCTAAATCAAAGTTTTACTAAATAAATACTTGTGCATCACACACTTATGAAATCCAAAATTACAATACTTCTTTGGCATTTCTCACTCCTCCTCTGTATTTCCTAATCTAAATGGATGGATAGAACCCCTCTGTCAGTATTTACTGCTCACCTGCTATATACCACATACTGTCTAAGTACCAAGAGTTTTCTCAGTATCTTTACATGTATTACAGTAATTCCTTTATCATCTTGCATCTGTATTATAGCAACACTCCTATGGCTAATTTCCCTATATTCTAATAGGTCCCTAAAATTGACTTTTTATGATGGTACTACAGAAATGTCAAACCTAATTATGCTAATTTCTATGTTTAGATCTTTATTCCTACTGAATAAAATTCAAGTTAAGCACAGTTTGTAAAAATGTAAATCCCTACATATGATAAAAATGTTAAAAAGTAATAAAAGTAAATCTCAAACACCATGTGAGTTCAAATATGATCAATCTGAGTTATACAATTGTAAACAGCAGGATACTTTAGTCAGTAAACACATTGTTTTAGTCTATTTTCTGTTGATAATAATACAATATTACAGATTGGGAAAGTTACAAAGGAAATTTAGGATTAATTTATAGCTCTTTAGGTGTGAAAGAGAGCGGTAATATTTGGGAGTGGTTGGCAGATATATGAGGTTATGTAGAGTATCACATAGCAAGTGTGTGTGTGTGTATGTGTGTGTGTCTGTGTGTGTGTGTGTGTGTATGTGTGTGTGTGTCTGTGTCTGTGTGTCTGTGTGTGTGTCTGTGTCTGTGTGTCTGTGTGTGTGTCTGTGTATGGTTTCTTTCTCTCCATTTATAAAATAACCAGGATTCAGCTGTTGAACTCCAGGCTAATCACCCCCCAGAGGCCCACTCTTCAAATCACCTTAGTCAGACTAAATATCTGTTTAACTTTATTTCTCCTTATTGTAAAATCTGTGTGAATTCTGAGTTTCTCCCCAGTTCCTAGTATTCAGTAAGGCTTTCAAACTATTTTGATACCTTTCACTACGTTTATTAATGCGTGTCCCACAGGGGCCACAGTGGAACATCTTCCACAGTGAATCATTCCACACTACTGAGACCAGTATCGGTGTCTGGTAAGTACTTTATGTCTCATCAATCATGAGGTTTTTCAGTCTGGCAAGTAAAAACGGGCACTAGTCCACATTTTGGGGAAACATGAGACACTTCCCACTAATCTCTTTGAATGCTTCTTCCCTGACTTTAGATATTTTCATAAAGTCTACGTGCCTGTCTCTGTTCAGATGAATACTTGAAATGGAGCTGCCATAGAAACCTGTAGTTCATGTGTGTGTGTGTGTGTGTGTGTGTGTGTGTGTGTGTGTGTGTACCTGCCTTTCTCTCTCGTGTACTGCCATGCTCATCAGAACTTCCTTATCTTCCCGGACTCAGCTCAGCCTTCTATTTTCTGCAGCATACCTGAGAATCCTTAGCTGAGTAAATCAAAGCGCTCAATTATTCATTTCCTATCATTCAGAGATCCCTTTCCTTTGCCAGCTCTTGGCTAATGTTTTGAGTCATGTGTGTTTCATACATTTTGAACATTTTTTTATTCCTTTCAGTTGAGAGAGAAAGTGCAATGACCAGTATTCTGTTTTTTCAGAAGCCTGAAACTACTGTTTTTTTTTTTCTTTCCACTAATAATCATACCACATCATGGTGGAGTCTGGAAAATAACAATGTCACCTTGAAATAATTTAAAGTTGATTGATTTGTGTAATTTTCCAATCTCAGACCCATTAGAAGGAATTGTTATGTCATTTAGAAAATAAAGACACTCAAAATCAGCAATATCTTTCCATAATTTTTACTGCTCATGGTTATAAGTGAAAGTGTAATAAATTCATGATTCTTTTAGTAGTTAAATGAGTGACTGAAGAATGGACTGTGCAATGAATGGAACATAATTGTATCTGAAAAATGAAACTTGGAGAATTCAGAAGTCTGTGGTAAACATAGAAGAATTTCACAGAAAACTGAAACTACTTGGCTTCTTCAATATCTTATTGAAGCAATAGTTTCTCACATTCTGCAAATGTTCTAGTTTCCTGCTTTTCATAGAAAAATACACTTTAAAATTGGGTAGATTTGTCCTCAGTGCTTAAACTCACACATGGCCCAACTGCTTCCAACGTTTTATTTTTTATTTTTTGTTTTTTTTTTGTTTTTAGGATTGGCCCTATGTCACGTTCATGACAATTCATTAGTCAATTCATTGTTTTAAAATGTCACGCATCATTATCATTTCTCAGGTTGTATAATAACTGACCTAAGCAGAAGCTTTTAAAATTAATAATTGTGTGATAAAATGGAGAATTTTTTAAATTTTCACAACAGAACACTCTTTTTCTAAGTAGAGTAAATATAAATTTGCTTTCTACTTCTGCTGATGTCAGTAAATGTAATTGCTTGAAATTAAAGCATTATTGTGTGAGAAAGAAATAATATTATGCCTGTTAAAACATCAAAATGAAACTGACCTTCTCAAGCAGAACTGAGGAATTAGATTCACTGTTGTTAGATGCTTTTCTCTATAACTCAATATATTTGAGGGTCACATTTCCATGTCACTTTTTCAAGATGAATAGAACAAAACAGAATTTGAAATATTTTTTACTGTATCCTTGGCTTTGTCAGCATTTAATAATGTTTACATAGAATTTCTTTTGAGTCTATGTGATATTGCATATGCACAATTTTTTTTAACCAGGATATTTGATTCTAAACAATCATACTTCATTTACATATATTTTAGGTATGTAACTTTTTATAAGATTTAAGTTGCAATTTTAATGATGTTATTGTTTAAAACAGTTCATGCTGACCCTCTTTCTTATATATCCTGATTATATTCTTTATAAAGAAAGTTTATCTCTTGGCTTCAGCTCAAAGATCATATGTTCTAGCATAAAATGTTAAAATGAAGGTATTCAAAACAGAAATCTAAAATAATAAAGGTAATTCAACTTCAAATAAAAGTAAAACAAATATCAAGAAATACAAAATAATAAGACACTCATTTGTGTTTTGCTTTTTCTCTATAATGTAACTATTACAGAAAAAATAATAAGCTACATTAAAATGTGAAGAAATGAATTTCAGTTGTGGGGTGTGGTGAAATGAAGAATACATGTTCTGAGATCACTGTCATCTGATAAATTTATAATAAGGCATAAACTTGAAATAACAACATACATACTTTACCTATGTCCATGACAAAGTACTATACATAATAAGAATTTGAAAAAGATAAAACTAGCAAGAAAAATAGATAAAAAGTTTGATTTTCCAAATGGCCATAATTTTTTAAACAGCATAAATCTTATGGCATCATATTCAATCATATGATTTTTTTAAATATTACTCGTAATTGTATGCTTAAAAGAGAGCATGTTCGATAAGGCAACCTGCAGGAGAGGGCTGATGAGAATGCTGACGTAAATGCTCACTTTACGGAAGGAAATGTGGGCTTTGTCTGCTCATAGGATAGCTTATTTGAGGAAAAGATGTGTGTTATTCAAAATATATAGCTATAGAAAGAATGGCAGTAGAATGAATTTAGTTGTGATCACACAAAAGTAGGAAAAATTAAGTGAAACAAGGAATGGGAGAAATGAATATTTCAAATTGAATAAAATTAAAAGCAATTAAAGAAATCTTACTATGGCATGAATAGAAAAAGAAATATAAAACTACTCATGGTACATTATCACTGAGAGATAAGATAAATTTTAGCAACAAAGCAAATTATTAAGGAATATATAACATCCTGACTTAATGTATATGTCAAAGAGTACTATTTCCTGCTATTCTGTTATTTCTGTGTTCCCAGCCAATAAAATGAAGAAACTTCGCTGACTGCCTTTATGGAAAAGACTGTGAATGACTGCTAAATTACAGCAGCGTGTTAGTTACTTTTCTCTGGTTGCTGAGACAAAATACTGATTATTCAAAATTAAGGAAGGAAAGGTTTATTTAGCTCATAGTTTGTGGAGGTTTCAATCCATAATCACTGGCTCCAACGCAGGTTCACATGGTATAAGGGCAACACATTGAAGTGGCCGAAGACTCCAAACACAAGAGCAAAGGGTGAGGTGCCAGCCTCTTTTCCTCCCTTATGTTGTGTGCAGGCCACCCACCCTCATCTCTGTGCCCTCTTCTCACACAAGCTCAGGATGTTCACAAAGTTAGCACCTGGTCCCCTGCTGAGTCACTTAATTAAGCTTCTAAACTTCTCAATCTTCAAGTTGAAACAATGTATCAACTATTCCAAACAATAAAGATTTTATTTAGAAAAAAATTAAAAAATCATGATCCTTTTGGAATGCAGATATGTTCCACTTTTGAGGGCACATACTGTAGAAGTTTCGAAGTAACATGCTAACTAATTCTGATGAAACATTATTCTATGTCGATCACTTATGAATCACTATAATAGATACAAAAATAACATTCACAGTTATTTCCTATTCTTAGTCTTGATGTGAAATGTAAGAGTTTTGAGATGGAGATCTTTTACTTAAAAATCAATCTCTATTCAAATGTGACCAGTAAAGTTATACAATTTTATTGATCTCCATATGTGCAATTGATCTCCATGTATACAATTGATCTCCATATATACAATGTAATAGTTTGATATCCATGAATGTATTAGATCCTTCTGAAAAATAATTAGGAAATTATTTTCATGATTTTCTAAGACAGAAACGGTAAGTCTGACCCTATAGTGCTACTGCTACTCAATGCAACCCTGAACTATGGTTGATCACACATCCTCAGATTACTTTACTTGTTTTGCTCAGATAGTTCAATTTTACACTATTTTTGTTTCATGTCTGCAAGAGTGAACCTTGATTGTCATATTGATTGACTTGGAGACAACTGAAAGATTACTACAGCACCCCTTCTGGGTACATCTGGATGAGCCATGTGGCTGTGACCTTGGAGACTAGATCTGGTCCCTGACCTTTTCCATTCCAGTGCTGTTCCCCATCTCTAGGTTTTGGGCTCTATGCCTGGAGCAGCTTTGCTCCACTCGTTTCTGCCTTAGCTCCAGTCAGCTTTGGACAGAACACTCTTACAACCTGCCAAAATCAGCCTTCCTTCTCTTAAGATATATGGTCAGATTTTTTGTTCCAGCAGTGGGAAAGCTGACCAATACGACATGATAGAGCAAATGTGACTCCTTCAGCTATTGCCATTGACATTAATCGTTAGACGTACTTTTCTATAATGTTGCCACAGAAAAATAATTCGTGAGTCTCTCATATAAGGCTTTACTTGGGTCTTACATATATGAAAATTTCATATAAAACCAAAAACCATACATGACACAAATACACACAAACTTATTTAATGACAATTCAATTTTTTATATAGAGGCATTTTGATTTACATGCTTGGATTTGAATCTTAACTTCTTTTTTATTGCTAGTGAAATAATTAGAAGAGAATTACGCCAAGTAAAAAATTCAATGCCATTTTATGATCAGTTGTAACCAATTTAAACTTAATTTTAATAAGAAAATATGAAAAGATCTGTAGTGGAAATGAAAATAGCTTTAATTCATTCCTTGGCCTTGTAGATCTGAAGTTTCTCCCAACCAGGAGAATTTAGCACAGACAGGAGTGAGGTAGAAAAAGCAGATCTGCACTCCTGCTGGCTGCGGAAGAACAGAAGCCCTTCAGACAGCCTGGTTTAGGGTCAGGCGTAGCTCATAAAAGACATGGAACTTGAATATTTTAATATTCCAAATCAACTATAGTGCATACCACTAAAATGGAAGTCATTGACTTTTTGCATGATTTATGTGACATTTATCCAAATCACTTTTAAGTAGCATGCCTTTTAACTCATTTGTAATGCTTGTTATTTTCTTTAATATAGGTAATATGCCTTAGTTTTTTGACCTTCTTTTTAAGGTCTTGTATATACTTTATTTATGATGCCATTATATCAAACCTCTAATGCGCAGCTTCAAATATTTGCTCTATGTTAGCATATCTATTTAAATCAAACTTTAAAAGCTTAAATGTTTCTCATATTCAGATTATAGAAAAGTCCTAATCTGAAAAAGAAACTTTAACAGCAGTATAAAATTATTAATATTTTAAAAATGATTTTATAAATTATGGCACAAAAACAATGCTAATATTTAAAGTCCAGTTCTATGTTATTATAGAGTGGGTATTTCTTATCCAGAGTGCTTTGGAAGGAAGACATGTTTAATATTTTGGAGGTTTTCAAATTTTGCAATGTTTACATAGATTTACTGGTTGAGTAATGTTACTCAAAAGCCATATTTATCCAAAAGAAATTAATATTATGGTGATTTAAGTGTCAAGAATTTTACAGGTCTTATTGAACCCATATTAAATTGACCAATTCTGTACAACATATGAACCCAGAAGTTGGTTGGAATGGATTACTCTGAGGGCTTAGGAATCATGACCTCAAAACAGTCAGAACAAGTCAACAAATCACTTAATGCAAGTGGCAACAACACCAGAGATTTTGGTTATTTTAACACAGTGAACAGTGGATAATCTTTGATGAAATCAATTAGTAACAAGATAATATACAAATGCAAGTTATATGAAAATAATCATACTTCTAATTACACAAATGCTAAACAGCTGGATGCACAAAATATTTGATTTCAGTGGCCCCATAAAAACATTTTCAGCTATGGAAACAGGAATATTATAAAAGTGACTAAATTTGATAAGATTCTGTATGAATACTGTCTCTTAAAGCATGAAACTCATTTATACTGATTCTATTGTTAACAGTCTTTTTAAAAATTGATACAGTGTTTGTGGTAATTTTTTCCTTACTTCTTTACTGAATTTACTATGGTTTTATGAAAAGTCTTAGTAATGCACTATAAAACCATATTTGCACAATTTTTATAATTTTTGCTTTTTATTTACAAGAAGAAAATATTTTTCCATGATTTTCTTTACTTATTCAATGTAATTGTAAGTTCTTTGCTTTGGGTAAATTTCTAATTTGATTTATTTCTACTTGGAATATGTTTCTTTCTATCATCACATTAATCCTTTTGATTCAATAGCTTAATGAGAAGTGTCGATATTCTAAGTTAGGAACAGCAATGATGAACTAATTTGCTATTAGAAAATCAATCAAGAAACCAACAAATCAATTCAATGGCTTTCATCTTCCAGAAGGCTAAATGTAAATCATGAGAAGATAGTAAGCTCATGGACTTAAGAAAATGATACAAATTAAAGAGTACATCAAAAAAAAAGTGGGAAATCATCTAGCTTACACAATGCCTTGAGAAAAAATAAAGAATGAGAATTGAAGGTATAATTAGATTATATACATCGTTAAAGTTTGGTTTGGCTTGGTGGACCATGCCTTGTACTCATGATTTCAAAATTTGTGTTGTACCAATGGCTTGATTTTGGCTGATGTCAGGATATTAGTAAATATCCAAGTGGATAACCTTATTTCCCAGATTAGTGATTTTCAGTGGCTAAAATTCATTGATTTAATATTGTAAATTTATTTTGTGAAATTCATAGTCACAGACACCAAGTTTACTGTTTTGTGAGCATATATTTCCTAATGTTTATGCTTGTAAATATTAAATAATTAAATGAATAGAGAAAAATAACTGTTAGATGCCACCAATGTAATATTTGGTGAGATAAAAGCTGCAGCTATCACAATAACCTAAAAAAAAAATGCCAGGTGAACAATCTGACTTCAGTGTATTGTAGCAAACAATTTTGCATTCATTGAACAAATTGCAAAAAAAAAATTCCAACATTACAAAAATTGCAAATGCAGTTTATTTTAAAACGCTTAGCGATTTTTGGGCATGCATCATTAACAGTATGTTCTGAGTTTCCTATTACTCCTACGAATACAGTGGGAAAGCTGTTTCCTTCACCGGATGCCAAGCAGCCAGAGGAAAAAGGTCAGCCTACACAGGACCTCTCTTTTGACTTTAAGTTTTAAGTAGACACCTCTGGGTGGTTAAATTTCTTCCAGAAGAAGTCATGAGTAGTGACTGCAAGAAATTTGTAAGAATGTTGTTTGAGACAGTGGCAATTCATTTAAAAGTATTCATATTTTGGACTTCTAAGGAGATACAATATGTAACAGTTGACACAGCAGGAAAAAACAATTTCATTGTCATCATAAGCTTTCATGACAGCGTCATAAAAGTGGTCACAAATGTATTTCTTTCTTTTGTTTTTTTTTTAATCGGTACCGGGGAGCACTACTGCATGCTCATAAGGCAGGTGCTTATGCTGCTGAGCTAAATCCCCAGCCCCCCACAAATGTATTTCTAAATTTCATCACAGTTCATCATCAGTTCGGGTAAAATTCAAATCATTCACACATAATTTCCATTTTTAAAGTGTCATACTTTTTCTATAATAACTGTATTAATTTATCATTTATCAAACAATGTACAAGAGTGTTTCCTCCATCTCACTTACAATACTTCTTTTGCTTACGTTTTGGAATATTATTTATCATTCGAAAGGGGAAAATCTTGCCATTTGCAACATGACTGAACTGGAGATCATTATGTTAAGTCAAATAATCAGGGATAGAAATGAAAGCCTAGCATGTACCATATGCTCCCACTCACCTGTGAAGTGTAAAACTCTTGATATTACAGAATTAGAAAGTGAAGTAATGGTTACCAAGATATAGAGTGATGGTAAGGAGAGGTTCTGGATAAATGCTGGTTAATAGATACAAATTTCAGTCAGGTAAAAGGAACAATTCAAGAGTTCTATTGGATACAATGGTGATTGTAGTTAATAGCAATTTTTTATATTCTTTAAAAGTTTTACAAGTGGATGTTAGCATAGTCTAACCAAAATGATACTTCAAGATGATGCTTAAGTTAGGATTAGTCATAGCAAAATGTCTATAAACTTTAAAAACCATGTCATACATGATGAATATGTGCGATTTTACCTATGCTACTTTATAGGAGTTCTACGGGTTTGCATTTTATATTTAAATTCATCAACAATTTTTGTAAAATATATCTAGATTCCCTTTTTTGTTTGTGGATGTGTTTATTTAATTACTGTTTTTTAAGAACAGTGCTTTTGCCATAGAATTGTCTGCTCCTTTGTGAAACATGAGCAGTAGTATTTGAGTAAGTTCATTTCATGCATTTGTATTTAAAATGATTGTGTATATATTCTATTCGGTTCTGTGAAACCTGATGGATAGGAAAACATAATTTTGGTCAGTGAGTTAATATACTCAAATCTCACTTGCTGTATTGATAAAGTATGAATTCTTTTCCCAGGGATTTTTATACTATCAAAATAGAATCATTGTTTTTGTTTGTTTTTTTTATTTTTCTCTTCTTTGTGTGTGTGTGTGTGTGTCTTGTCTGTCTGTCGTGGGAATCGAACTGAGGACCAGGCACTGTGCTGTGGAGCTGTATCTCCAGCCAAATCATTGCTTTTCAGATTAAAAAAAAAAAAGATGACGAAGTCACAGTTACCCTTATTTATGATGGATACAGAACCTGTGAAAGGAGATATAATCATTACGATGTTAAAATTCAAATATATATTTTAAAATAATTTCCTGAGGGCTTAGAAGGTAATGGTCAAAGTGGTATTTGATATGTCATGATTTGAAGATACTATTTAAATTATTTGTAATTATCAAAGTGGTATATTTTTCTTACAGCAATTTCTTGAAACATTCTGTTTCCTGTGCAAAAGAATGTAGCAAAATGCAGCCTTGAATAGGTTATTTGCCTGAAATCATGGCACTTTATTAAAATCAATTTAGATCATACTAGGATTGATTTAGTAAAAGTCTGTTTCTACATAAACCTGAGAGAACACTCTCATACTTTAATGATGCTTTTATTAAAAATCATGCTTACATATGTATTGAATCTGTAATTTATAAATCATAAGCAGAATATTTATGTAGAATACTAATTCTTTGGTAACAATTATTATTTTAACAAATATCCACATTAAATATTTTGATGAACATATGATTAGGTGAAAAATATACACAATTATACTTAGAGTTTCCCTAAAGTCAAATAAAAACCCAATAATGTAGCTATTAGCTAGCTAACAGTTTAGCAGTTTTCTTAAATTGCACACTGTATCTCTGGAGCATCCACAGGAAAACTTATCTCACTTTTTTAACAGGAAAGCCCACAGCAATTATACACTCTTCTTAACATTTTCAGAGAATAGGAAACTATGGCTAGATGAAAAAAAGTGAATGCAAATGTATTTAGTTCCACAATTTTTTAATATGTCAAAAAATTTACCACTAGATGCATTTAAAATTATGTGTGAGTGCATTAGCTTTATGTTTTCTATTTCTCTTGCTACATAAATTATATTAGGAAGAGAATATAAATGTGTAATCCCAGACATAAATTTAAAAATTATAAAAATATGCATATATGAATATAATTAGGAACAGATTAAATGGAAAATATTAAATTTAGAAATTAAATTCTCACAGTCCATAAGACATGTATGTAATAAATAACAATCACAATTAAACAAAATTATAGCTTTCCAGAAGACTGAAATTAAAGGACAAAAGTTAAAACTAATTTTCCTTTGTCTGATGTTTGTGGTACTTTATTTTATATTATTTCATTAAATCTGTCTCAACAAGCTTTTACTGCCCGAAGCATTAAATATTAATGTAATGATTGCAGTCTGAGAAGGTAAACACAACAGTATTAATATGATACAAAAGTGATTTGACTTAAAGAATTAATACATCTGTGTGGCAAACATTTAAGGAGAATGGCTCCCCACATCTTGTCACTGATGATTCAGGTTAAATATCTTCTAGAATGTTTAGCATCACATGAACTTAAATTTAACAAGTATCCACTGCTAATGAAAAAGACTAACTCTGTTATAGGCAATTCATTGTTTTGACAGTTTTAACAAACAAAATGACTTAGCAAAGTTGATCGTAATATTACTCATCAATCAAGTAGTCAAACTAATTTATACATGCTTTAAGTGAATGTGGGAAGCCAAATAGACAAATGCCCTCATTTATCCTGCCATTGTTCAGTGTAATTAAGAAATTCAATAGCATATTTGCCCCCTTAAAAAAAGACAGATTTCTAGTTGACATACTACATTAAAAACATAATGAAAATGAATTTTTATAATTAGAAAATCCTGAAAATGCTTTACATGTCAATGTACCTTAATATTTGACACATTGTGTTGAGATAACAATACAGATTTTAGAGTATGAACACAGTAGATTTACTAAAATTTACATGTCTATTATTGTAATCCACTGTTAAAAGAACTAAATATAGTGATGTAATTGAAACATAATTCAAATATTGACAAACATGTTCAAATATTGATTCATTTCTTGCAAATGCTATATCAAATAATCAGAAAAATATTGTCTCAAAATATAATATCCATTATGTACCTTTACACATTTCCACCCTGCTCTTGAAAGTAAATGAACTTCAAGTTCCATCTTATTTTATCAGTGATGTTAAGTATTAAATTTCTGTTTCCTTTATCTTTATTACATTTTAAAATCTTATATTGTCTACTTTATTGTGGGAGAGTGTTAAGCATTATTTCAGGGAATTCATTTGTGCGATAAATTCTTGAAACAGACATGCCTCTTTTCATTTGTTTTTCTGTTATCTATAGAAATCACAATTTTCTCAGAAGGTATTGGTTTTGTGAATGGTCAAATAGGATTTTCTGACTATAATTCACTTCAAATTCTTTAATTCTGTGAAATATCATACTATTTTTGTGGCTTTAATATACATAAGAGTAAATCCGGAATAGTTATTTGAGTACTTTATGTTAAATATCAAGCATACTAAATTTCCTTACTTGTCCCCAGTTACTTTTAATCCTCTTTTGAGCCTAATGTGATGAATTTTAGGGTTTCAGAGGAATTAAATAGTCCATCTTAGCTTTCATATGTGCCTCGCTGAAAGAGACATCAAGTTGGTTTTAGGCATTTATGATCTACCTAAATCACTCTTTCTCTACATCACGTGTCTAACTGATGGATACACTTAAAGATCAATAGCTATGTTATAAATATCAACTTTTTTCATGGATGGGCCAATATTAATGTTTCACTATTTCTCTGTTAATGTTCTGGTTGAGCTCAGTAAGACTATAACTTAGACCATGATGTCTAATGCATGGCTTGGAAAAGGAAACAGAAGTTTTATCCAAAAGACCAATGGAAAGGAAAAACCTATACAGTTCATTCCTGTGTGAGCCAAAGTGTAAATATAAGGGAAAATGTATAAAGCACTATCCTTCTCCTGAGACCTTGACTTGAGTGAATCAAACGAGAGACTAGAGAAGGGGTTTTTAGAAAAAGAAGTGAAAATATTGAGCCCTTAATACAGAGGAGCAGGTACATTCATAAAAGAGCATATTGAATTACTCCACAATGCACAACAGAAGCAAAAAGAGAGGAAAGAACCTAAGCATGAATACACACACACACACTCACACACACACAATTAATTGCTTCAAAAGTAGTATTAATGATGGAAACAGAAAAGCAAGAACAGAGGATTTTTTGTATAGAAGCAAGAGAGTGTTTTATTCAGAATAATAATCAGAAAAGGTTTTAACCACTATTTTTCATATTTTGGTATTTCATCATCTCTACAAATTTTGAAAAATTTAAAAACAATCAGTTCTAGAAATCAAGAAGATGATAATAGCATAGACAATGACAAAAATGATCATGTGAGTCTTAAGAACGCATCAAAGTCTTCCCTTTTTGGGAGAAGCCAGCATTCTTTAGCATAAATATCATTTGTGTTTCTGACATGCTTGTTTTCTTAGAGGAGAAAGCCTATTATATTTAAGACTGTTTGTTAGTGTTTTTAAATTCATAAAGAAATTTAATTTCACTATGGCCAGAAAAATAAGTTAAGAAATGTAATCCCAGAGAAGATAGCCTGTATTACAAAAGTTCTGCAAAATTTAAGCAATTTGAATTTTTAAAAAATGTGGAAGTAAGTGTTGAGACAGAGTGACTGTTTGAAAGTTTCTAGATTAATATGAATATACGTTTTAAATTATTGCTATATGAGTGCATCACTTAAACATAAATTTTACAGTGTCAGATTGTGCATTACAGATGGACTTACAAATGGTTTTAGTTGAAGATGTGATAAAATTATCTACACTTTTAAATGCAGAGATGCCAAACCTTATTGAAATGAATTAGATTATAAATTCTAAATGTGTGAGTGTGTGTACACGAAAGGGCACATATGCATATACCCAGGTACACATGCAAATATGCCACATATCTCTCTGACTACCTGGTTAAGCCCTGGACATCTTGGGCAAATAATTGACTATATTTATAAAATAACAGACCCAACATTACAAAGGAAAAAATATTGAATACAAGTATAGTTTTAGACTATGATATTGCTGTGTATGTGTGCTAGTCAATAACATATGAAACACCAAGACAAAAAAAGATTTTCAGTTACTGTCTCTTCAAAGTAGTGATGTATGCACATGGTATTTTGAAATATCTGGAGCAATTTTAATATCATATAAATGTTTCATTAGGGAAAAAATCCACAGATACTGCTAATACCATGGGTTCAGTGCTTAATTTTTAAGCAATGAATATGCTAATAGAGATCAGTGTTAGAATACATACATGTTTTCCATTGGCGAGGCCCAGAGTTTAATCCTCAGCAACTAAGAAATAAAGAAATATGTAAATGAAAATTTATTATCTTGGTTGACATTAAGTAGTATGTAGATAATATTTGATTAAAGATTTTCTGAACTCCTATTTAGCTATGTTAAATGCCTATTAATAATAACAACTAAGTGGCCAATAAAATGCTTTGTAATAATATCTTATGTAAGAATTATTCTGAGGGATTGTGCTAGTTCTGATCAAGGGACTCTGAGCACATATTTTATTCTAGCATTTTAGTACCTTACAATCCTCTGTCATTCCACATGTTTTTCTTTGTTTTTATGAATCATTAAAATTATCATTTGTAGAACAAAATCTTATATTAGGATTCAAACATTAATACATATTTTTATGTATATGTTTTAAGGAGATAAATAAAACTGTAAATAATGGCGATATATGCTCAAAATAATGAACTGTGTTGAAAGTCAAAATCTATTCTGATTGTAATAAATCAAAGATATATATTTATGTGAATAAAACTCATGTAATTCCTAGGAATTAAACATACAGTACACTACTACACTTCCGATTTTTTGCAGCTTTCTATTGTCATCTACACCTTATCTTTCTTTGATAATTCAAATTTGAGTCAACTTCCTGCCTACTCACTCATACGATTCAAAAGGAACAAAGATCAAGTTGTAAAATATCCCTCGTTACTATCTAAGAGTCCCTCTCTCTCAGGAAAACAAATTCATTTAGACTAGAACACAGCTGTTAATTTTTGATACTAGAAATTTGCAGTTAGTGAGTTTGAATCAGAGCAGTTGACTGCTACTAGTAGCAGAGATTTCTACATTTCAATTTTACTAAGTTTTATAACAACAGTCTTGTACAAGAATATGCTTATTGTATTGAGAACTTCACAGTTTCAAAAAAGCTAAACTGTAACACCTAAAAATATAATAAAAGTCAGGTTCCCAAGATCTTGGTCTAGGTAATGTAAAGGTACAATTTGATAAGCAACTTTTCCTTTACCTATTTTCATTTTGCTTTCCTTTACACAAAATGTCAGCACATACAGTTCAGCTGGCATTTGGGATGAAAAAAATCATTTTTTTCAAATGTGCTCAAGTTTGATTATTTCTTTAAATGAACAATCATTTTATCTAAGCAAAGTAACATCTTAAATACCCTTTTTCCCTGATTGACCTACATCATTGTTGCAGATTATTAAGTGTAAAATCAGCAATTTAATAATTTTCTTATTCTTGATAAAAAGGTCTTATCTAATATTTGCCTTCTGGGCAAACTTGAAAGGGAGAATTTCATTAACATTTAAGCTCAGCTAACAAATAAGGAAATGTAATTTTTGTTTGATAAATATTCTAATTTCAGTAAATGCCCTAACTTATTTTCTCTATAGATTTCTATCTGGTAGAACATTTGTAAATGCTTTTATGTTACAAATTAAGAACAGTGATACAGTTTTAGACAACTCAAATACAACCTTCTTTCTTTATATTTGAAAATTCAAATGAGTTTAAAGATCACTGATATCACTGATATTGGTTAGAGAAACACATTAATTTTTTTTCACATTTTTAAAACTTCTCAAGATAGAGGACTTTCTTTTTAGTGAAACAAGAGCTTCTATAACAAATATCCATGAACTCAGAGGCAAATGCAATTGCAGTAAAGATGTCAATGTGTTTCATACAACAAAGAAACATATCTTATTAATTTGAAGTATTTTTAAAACTGCCTCATCCTGATAGCACATAACTGAGGGAAGACCTTAGAAATCCAAGAATGTCCATTGAATGATTTTATGAATAAAATAAGCATTCATCATCTGTCTTGTCATAAAGTTTACCAGAACCAGGAGGAAGGCAAAGAAAAAGAAAGACAAGGAGGAAAGAAGGCGAGAGTGAAAGGAGAGATGTTTGCAGAGAGACAGAGGGTGTGAGAGAGAGACAGAAAGAGAGAGAGAGAGACAGAGAAACTGTAAGTGAATGCTTTTAGAAAATTCTCTGTCAAAAAATACAAGATTTGTTGTTATTGAAAACAAAATAATGAGAAAATCCTCCAGAACAACACATAAGGGAAGGAATTGAAAAAGAGAATGACAGGGACCATATTTGAAAAGATATTAAACTTGCTACGGCTTGTATCTTGATGTCCCCCCAAAGCCTCTTGTAGACATTGGTGGGGGAACTTTTCAGAGGCATCTGAATCAAGAGTTTGTGATTGATTTGTGGTTCAGTTTTGGGATGATGCTTGCAAGTGCTACACCTGCACTAACTCTATACTCTGCATAAAATATAACGACAGAAAGAGTCTTGTCTCTTGGGCTCTCTCCTAATTGCTTTTTCTGTCTTCCACCACCATGAACCATTGCCCCTCTGCCATCCCACCATACCTTGGAGCCAGTCCATTATGGAGTGAAACCTCTACAAACTGTGAGCTCAGTAAACTTTTCCTGCTTTAACTTTCAGTGTATGTTGTTTCAAAAATGAGAGAAAAGTAACTAAGAAAAAACTCAATAGCAATTCACTGAAATACACAATTAAAACCTGTTGGGTGTGGTGGTTCACACATGCCTACAATCCCCCCACTTGGGAGGCTGAGGCAGTGGAATTACTGAGAGTTCAAGGCCAGCTGGGCTCCATAGTGAGTTCAAAGCCATTCTGAACTGCCTTATGGAAACCTTGTCTAAAAAACTAAAATAAATTTAAAAAGTAGAATCCTAATTATAATTAATCCTCTTTGGGATTTCTTTTCAATAATAATCCTTATATCTTCAAATATGATTATCATTTGTGTATTTGTTTATTACATGTTTAGTTAGCCAACTTTTAATAATGAAAAATCATGATTCAAAGCAATAGTGAAAGGAATTAAAATGTATTAGGTACATGTGCCAATGCCCAACCACAAATGTGGTTCATTATCATACTTTATACTGCACAAGTATGTAAATATATATGCAATAAATGGAAATATATATGGAAATATATGTAATTTAATCATACCATATACAAATATATACGAAAAAAGATATAATCTGAAAACAACCCACCTTTAAATCCAGTCATTTGATACTCAGATACCCAGAGACCCTCATTAGGAATCCAGTATTCACCTTTCCCTTGTTTAACCAAAAATGGATTCCTAGAGCATAATTAGGTTACAATTGTATTATTACAACCCTAGTTCACTTTCAACTTTGTTAGAAGTACCTAGTACTTCACATAATATTTTTCCATTTCTTTAACAGTACATTGCTAAGATTCACACGTATCATGATGCTAGTGCAAATTTAGGCTGCACACTTATTTTCAGACTGTCATTATACTAGGCAGCATCTTCTTTTTTTGCCCTTAGATTATAGATTATATGATAATTTCAACCTGGATCATCCTTCATGTTTAAGTATGCTTTGGTTTTGGTTTTGTCTCTTTATTCAAATTATTCTGATTTAATAAACCTCTCCCTGTTGTCTTCCAGAAAACATCAAACTAAACTCATTATTAGCCATATTTATTTGGTCTTCTCTGTATAGTTACTAAAAAACATGAATCATGCTCATTTTCATTGGGAAATTTCCAACACCTAATCTCCTTTCAGGGCTGATGACCCTACATGGTTGCACAGTTGGGTTTCCTTGGTGTCCATGACTGGATTTCTATCTTAACACAATCACAGATGCTTCCCTTGATTTAAATTGACATAGTTTTCCTAACATATCTCAGTATCTAAAATTATCTTTTTATTGTATGTTTTCTATTTTTAGTTATCTGTACCCTGAAGCTTAGTGAAGGAGGAAAGTTGTTTGTTTTTAAATCTTATTCTGATCTCTCCTCTAGAATTCAGCTCAATGACTCACTTGTGACAAGTTCTTAAGAAGTCTTGACCAAGAATATTTATCTATTTTTTGTAAACATCAGTTACATTCATATAATTTTGAAAGTATAAGACTTACAACTTCTTTTTGTGCCATGATGCCCTACCACATATTTTGGAATACTCTGCATGTTTAACCATGATTAGTAAAGGGATCATAATTTTAGCTAAGCATTACCCAAAGTACTTGAGAAACAATAGGATATAATTAAAAGACATAAATGTTTGACCATTTCTGACGTAACAGAAACTGAGACAATGAAATGTTGTACTAGCTATATTACAAATATGAAACTATTAAAGATTTGACCCAATTATCCAGATGTAGCATAAAAAATATATTATGTATATAAGAAAAAAAGCAATATATTCTTTTTTGTTAAAGAATGTCAAATGTCATTTTGAAACTTTTTGGAACACAAGAGTATAACTTAATAGTAAGCCATTTGTCATAAATTTTATACAAAGAAACAAATGAATCACACTTTCTGTGGCTTCCAATTTCACATCACCATAAAATGCTTGGTAGAGCTTGTGATGAGGAGGAGGAGATAGTGAATACTTTCAAAGGAGGTTCATTCTGCTCCATGTTTTGTATTTGTGAATATTTGCCTAGCAAATATCATTTTAAATATGAGAGAGAAAAAATTCTGATATGCATTTATAAATGGTTCCAAATTCTTCAGATTAATATATCAGATAAAATGTTAGACCACTGCCATTTTTTAGTAAAAAAATTCTTAGAAATCCTGAAATATTAAGAATACCCACTTTAATAAAATGAAATTCTAGTACAGGAACAATTGTCATGTAATGAGTCTTGAATAGCTATAAATCACCTGCTGATAGCAAACACTTCAACATACATTCAGACATATAAGGAAACACATACCTTCAAATAGAATACAGCAGCTTTAAAGGATGAAGTCTAAGTTTAGTTCAGTGCATAGTGGACTCTAGACAAGAAACCCTGGCACAAAATTTATAATACAAGTGTATGTAGCAAATGAGCATTTAACTTTTATAACACACTGAATCCTAGTTTAGCACTCTTGCTATTCGACAAAATCAAAAATGAAGAATAAAATTTCTAACACGTGTGTCTCTAGATACTGTTTCCTTGCAAACCAACAGTGAGATATATAGCAACAGTTAAAGAAAAACTCCCCATATGGAATAACACTAGATGGTACAATTCCCTTCTTTCTTGGAGATATAGACCCTTAAAATAATTGAGTTTGACCAAAGATGTCTAGAAGTTTCTCTAAATATACTGGAGCGGGACAATTCTGACACAATAACATATGCCACAAACTACCTACGGCTGTAAAATGTGCCACCAGTATAAATTGTTTTAAAAACAGAGTTGGCCAAGTATTTGGAAGAAAGAAATATTGAAGGGCAGACCTGCTAAATCAAAAGGAAGCGATGGGCAATAAATGCCAGGCTACTGAGTTTTTGTGAGATTTACTGCAAATTCTTACTGTTCAGTAGACTCATTTTTTTCCCCCTGTGAGGAAAATGAAGTTATTATAAGTTATCATGCCAAATCTTATGAAATGCTATGAAAAAGCTCTAAAAGTTAGTCACATTTTGCATGGAGCCCCTGAACATGTTTTTGGAAATATTTAGTGCTAAAATTCCCACGTGAATAATAACTAAATTTAGAAAGATTAAAATAATACAAGGTTTCTCACTAATTTTATTTTAATCTTTTAAATGTATTATGCTAGCACATATTTGAAAGACATCTTAAATATGTCATTGTTTATGGTAAGTCACATGTTATTTTTAAGTGAGGGAGATGTTACTGACTTCTTCCCAGATGGGACATGCATATAACCTTGTCTTTCCAGTGAACAAGACATAATTCATTTTTACTCATTCTCAGCCTTCTTGACTCATATATTACTAAGCACACATTTGTACAAGGCTGACAACTGCGACATATATTTTACAAATTAAATCAACTTGGATTTTCAGAGATATTGCCCATGGCAATGTCATTATAAGAACTGTGTCCTAACAATTTGAGAAAATTTGGCTTTAGAATTTAGAAAAGTCCAGTCAAGTTCAATTAATGAGACACTGAATTCTATAGGCTGGTTATACTCTCTTATCAATACACTTCTACTTGTCCTGCAAACCTCTTTTATTGAATCTTACTAGCATCTTTCCCTAAAACTCTAATTGTTGGAATTCATTTTGAACTCTTTTAATTTTTTTGTCAGTTCAGGTTTGCAAGTATTTCATGAGTATGGAGTTGTACAAAGCACATCTTGATTCTTTTTCATTTCCTTCCCTCCCTTGACTTTCTTTCTCTCCATCTTTTATCTCCTACAAAAGATCTATCTCCTTATTTCCTATTGTCAGTCTTTGATTTTGCCTTTTAAATGATGTGCATTTTGGGTTTCTCATATAAAAGATTCTAGGTGATATTTACACTTGTGTGTCTGATTCACTTCACTTAACGTTCTGGCCTCAAGGCACATGCAGTTCCTACCAATGATGCTTTCTTCTCCTCTCTGAAGTGAGTTCAGGGAGTCCCACCGCCCAGATTTCTTTCAAAGGCAGATTTGCTTCCTGAATGCAAGGAACACTTTCAACAGTTTTCTATGTTTATCCTTTCAGGGTTTGCCTTGATTTCTGAAAACTTCCACAGGAAAACCATGGGGTTCATTATATGGCTCATACCCACTGCCAGATCGTATGAAGGATATACAGACTCACCCATTTTAACTGAATGCAGTCTATCTGAGCAGGCATTCAGTCTTAGAACTTCCTATTGCATCTGCAGAAGCTGTTTGGAATATATTGTAGGTGAGTTTTCCCACTGCCCATTCCTGATTATTTCCCCCTATCTAAATGTATCGAAGATGTTGTGATCCTTAACACACACCCTAAGCCTGAACTATTCAAGGTTTGCTGCTCATTGTATTTGGAACACTCCCATACATTACCCTTTGTATGTTACCAGCTCTATTCTTCTAACTATATACAAAATGAATCTAATTTTACAATTTCTTTTTGATTATTTCAGCATATACTTTACCACTTCTATACTGATTGACAAGAGACCTACTAACTGAAGAATTATTTTCTACTCACAGTTGCTTTGAGTATGAAGCCACATACCCACTAGAATGAATGTAAGTGCAAAACACATTGTGTCATTTGTGTCTTTTTGTTCCTTCAGTGATGGCCCAACAATCACAGAATATTTTGTCTTCTATTGTTAAACTCTGGTCAATTTTTCTAGACCCAATCCAAATGTTGTTTTCACTTGCATGCCTTGAGATTTAGCCTTCATAATTGCATCTTCTTTCCTGAATGTGTGATTTTCACTCTCCTGTGTACTTTTTTCTCTTTCTAAATTCCATTCTTACCATACCAGTGTACCTGCTGTCTTCCCAGCATAGTTAAAATCATATCACACGTTTTCTCTCAAGTGTGAATTTATTGTTTATTACATGACCGTTTTCCAATACTGCTGAATTCGTTTTCATTTCTTTCAAAGACTTTGGCACATAATTGTTTAATGCCTACTGTAGCCTGAATGATTGAGTGGAGATATTTAGCATCTTTTTTTTTAACTGGTCAAATTTAAGTATAGTTATTAGGGAAACAAAATAATGTGCATGGACTTTGATTTGGCCAGTCAACATTGTTTTCATCTTATTATGGTTGATACATTGTGTCAACCTGAGAAGTTTAGAAGTTTAACTAACAGACTCAGCCAGGAACCAGGTTACTTTGTAAATATCCTCATCCTGTGCAAGAGGAAGGTACAGAGATTTTGTGAGTGCTACTCTTCCCGCTTTTTTGCTCTGGCTGCTGTTGCTGGTTGCTGCATTGAAGTGTTGCCCTGCACAATGCCACTCTGCCTTGGACCCAGCTGATTATGGACTGAAACCTCCACAAACAGTGAGCTAAATAAACCTTTCCTTTCTTCATTTTGGATGTCAGGTATTTTGTGCCAGCAATGAAAGAAAAGTAACCAAGACACATCTGACAAATGATAACCATTAGAAATCCTATGAATGGATTGATTGCTATCAATCCTAATATTGCCTAAAAGCAGGTAGATGAAAATAAACATTCTTAAATTATTTAAAATTATTCCTTATTTACATTTTAGAGAAATTTGCCCTTGATATAGGAAAAAAGAAAGTCTATAAACCAAAATCTGTTGTTTACTTTTCTAAAATACAAGCTGATTTGACCACGAGGCCATAAAATTGCATATATTTTGTGCATGACTTATGTAGGTTGGTTGATTTGAATAAACTATTTGTTGCGTGTTTACATTTAGACACATACAGTTTAAAACAATGAATCTCACTTATTTCAAGATATGTGTCTATATACTTGTATATTTTAATGTTCTTTGATTATAAATTCAGAGAGGAAGAGTGAAGGATATTCTCTGGTTTATCCTATTTTTTTGAAACTTTTTTTATTCATCTTATCTGTCAATTAATTAACCTGTAGAGTCTAAATCAATACTTTCTCAGGTTTTGTTGCCTTATCCTGATGTGGTGTTTCTGAACTAATGAAAGGAATGCAGTTCGTGTTTAGGTTCAATTTAAATCTACTGTAGGACAGAATTTATGCTTCTTTGGACTAACTGTCTTTTGGATTAAAAAATTCTGTTTTAATAAAGATGTTTGTTATTATTACATTATTATTATTTAGAATGCTTTAACCAATTCTTCCAGAGATATCTATTCTATTTATAATCTCCCTTCAAGTAGTTTAATCAAAAGTTATTTTCCAGGCATCTCTGAAAAATTTGTAAATATTAATCAGCAATTTATTTTTAAAGATTGCTTATATCAGCTCCGCATGGAGCATGGGCTGTTTCTTTTACTCATTCTAAGTAACGCATTCTTCAACATTTTGTCTTCAGAAATAACAATAGTCATGGCAAGGTTTGGCTCATTGAAGAGTAAATATTTTGAATTTGAGAGAATTCAGTGTTTCTTTTAAGTATTTTAAAACTAAATAGGCATCTCATTTTCGTAATTCTTCAGACATCGCTTAGACCTGATTCTTCCCTATCTTGGTCACGTTGCTGTAACCTTGGTTACTGTTAAAAGGGGCCACGCAGAAGCGATAACGCAGACTTGCAATGAGATTACATATCCTAAACTGCTCCAAAGGACTTGAACAAATATGCTGAAACAGTGAATTCATTTATCATAAAAACTGTAAAAAAAAAAAAACGCTTAATTTTCATTAAACACAAATGAACTTTTTAGCACCACCCCTTCCTTGTTCCCCTCACCATCCCCTTTTTTTTTTTTTTTTTTTTTTTTTTGGCGGTACCGGGGATTAAACTCATGACCTGGCACTTGCCAGGCAGGCGCTTATGCTGCTGAGCTAAATCCCCAGCCCCCCCCTCACCATCCTTCTATTGTGTGTATTTTTCATTCTTCTGTTACTTCTCCCTGTATTAGCATCTAAAATGATCTTTATGCCTCCCCATTACGTACTTCTTATTCTTGTTGTTGTTGCTTTTACCAAAGAACAGTAGTGAAAGACGGCAGTTAGGTCTTTAGATGAAATAGATCGCAGGGAACGAGAGTGAGCTTTCCCACTTTTCGAGGGCAGCTTGCATTTTGTATTCTGCACACTGGCTCCCAACCTGAATGACCTCCTTGATTTGCCTGCAGATTTTTATCTTGTGCCTTCAACAACCTTGCTCAGACTTGACAATAAGCCAATCTGCCAGGTAACTAGTTAATCAGATGACATTTCATTAAACTTCATATTTACTATATATATTTTAAATTTGAAGTTTTGGCTCTTTGGAGTTGAGGTGCCAGTCAGAAATTATAAACATTAAAAAAAGGACTCAGGTGGAATAAAAAACATGACAGAGAAAAACATCTTTTATCAAGAGGAAGACAATCGCAGCAAAATTTTGTTTATTTTATTATTGATATTATTATTTTGGTACCATGCGTTCAACTCAGGACCTTGTGCTTGCCAGGCAAGTGCTTGAATAGCTGAGCTATATCCCTGGCCCTCCACAGCAAAATTATAAACTGGTAAAAATATTGAATATTTCCCTAAAATAAATTATACCTTATAATTAATAAATGTGTCTTCCAAATTCTGTAATAAAACTGTGTTCACTATTCTTAATTCTTCTTTATATTCAATATGTATTTATTTACTTGTATATGTTTTACATCTATTGTCTTCATAGTTTAAGTTTCCCAAATGCTTGTGCAATTTAACACTCTAGGCAAGCTGGAACCCTGGGTAACTCACTTAAAGATTATAGTAAATATTTAAAGAATGAAGCTTATTGGAATTACATTCAAGTCATAAGTTAGTCTTGCCTTTGTAAAGTTACATAAACTATTCTTCTAAACAACTCAGTAACTAACTTAGAAAATATAACATACCCATAAGAATGATGAAGATAAAACTAATCTCAGTATTAGGTAGATTAATTGTCATACTAAGTCAGTGGAATTACATACACTGAGCATGAATACTCTTTTGTTCAGAAATAGAATATGTGAATTTTATAACCAGAAATTTAAGGGAAAGCATCCATACAGGTAGATAATATGCACATTGCAAACATACATATACTTGTTTAAAAATTAGAACATTGAATCCTGTAGAGAAGGGTGCCAGTGACTGGGAGGACACAAAAAAGGACATTTTAGTGTGTTAATTTTTTTTTTAATTTCTTACCGATGAGGTGCATTAACTTTAAGAAAACTGAGCTAAACATTCATGACTTATATGCTTTTCTCTATATATGATATATTTTAATAGAAATTTACTTCAAAATTTATGGTGGGAGGAGATCTTGTTGGATAGTGTAGCAAAATATTTTTTATATTTTATGATTTTCAAAGGAGCTGCACTGAAATCCAAGTTTGGGTGGAAGAATTGGACAGTGCTAGGAGTAGTTCACAAACATGAGTGACTAAGAAAGCATAATTTGGCTACACAGATGCAAAAGGAAAAATGAGATAAAAAGTTCACAGGAGTAAATGTTTAATTTATGGTCTTTGAAACTGCATTTGAGATGAACACTCATTGCTACATGATTCATTTCATAGTGTGATTGGAAAGTGAGTCACAATAACTGTGAAGTGCACATTTAACTTGGAGTGAGAGGACTTGGACTGTAAAAACATTTGCCTAAGCTTTCCTAATTAGTATATCAAAAAAATCAAGAAAAAAAACAAAACCCTAGATGAATTAGTTCATAAGCACTTTGTTAATTTAAACATCTTGTTAATATAATAGAATTAAGTCTTTATTTAAATAAAAAAAAGTTTGATAATTTCAGTGCCATGTCATTTTGCAGCAGTAAACAGAAACACCGAAATGACATCCAGGATTTGGAGGCAGATTTATTTGCATCAACAGTCAGGATCATTCCAGAATATCAGCCCTGATCTCTGGTGATCCAGGGCTTATATGAGATAAGCAAGCAAGAAGCACAGAGGCAGAATAGTTTGCCAATTAGGGATTGGTTTATACAATGTGCATCACAGATGCCAGCTATTTACCATAGTGACCAGCTGTTTCTAAGAGAAAGAAGCAGCCAGAACTAGAACAAAAACTAATTACCTGTGCAACAGAGACCCTGAAGTACACTGGCTGGTTTTCTCTTACAATTTCATCCTATATAAATCATATAACCCTAACCTGAACCTGCTTTAATTGAAATTCTATATTCATTTGTATTAACCTAAAGTACATAGGTCTAACAAAAGTAGAAGTGATTCTTTGACCTTAAAAGGAAATGAAAAAGAAATAACATTGCACAAAAAGGGATGATTTAATGCTATAAATTTTCTCTTATTATTTATTTTTATTTGCTTATTTTTGTTTCCATTCATTTAAAGAGACACAATATGACTTGGTATGGACAGAAGAAGCATATTTTCTCTTATTTCTGACATTATTTCAGATTACCAAGTCTCCACAGAAGGTAGAAAACACATAAGTAATGTGAGGCAGCAAAGAAGAAATGCTAAAGATACCCACAGGGTGCAGTACATTAAAGGGGGGAGAGAATAGCCCTAAATTCATATTTGAATACTGAATTTAGCTTCCGTATCACTGCCAGACTACTTTTTATTTGATTCACGAAATGTGTCATTCCATTTCCATTTCTGCACTCCTAGGCCAAGATGTTTCAGAGTTTTTCTTTATTTTGACATTTGAAAGTATTCAATTATAAAGAAGATTGAAGAACAAACCATCAAAGGCAGCTTTTAATGCTCCTCATTAATAGTGAAATGCATTCTACATTCTTCAAACCCGAAAATCCAGTATCAGCAGAGCTGGCCACTAGCTGCAGCAGTACCCTGGCTTCTCTGAGCCGTGGACGCAGAGGTTGTGCAGTATCAGGAAAACATTTCCCTAGGAGATGCTAACTGAGCAGGGAACCCCAGACTTTCTTCTCAAAATCTTAAACCTCTGATATCCTTGAGGTAGCAACACACCAACCACCTCACTCCTAGCTTTACAATATCTATGCTTTTATTTTCCCTTCACTGGGACACATTTAAACTTAAGTGATTTATTTGGGCTCACAGGTTGTGTACATTTCAGTCCATGACTGACTGATTCCAAGACAGAAACAGCGTGGGAGAAGGACATTGTGGAAGAAAGCTGCACAGCCCATGGGAGGGAGCATAGAGCGGGTCAGGGAGGGAGAAGTACTCTGCAGAGACACCCCCGGCAGTGGCACCCCACCTCCCCCCAGCTGCACGCCCCGCCCGCACAGCTCATTCAGCTAGGAGCTCATGAGCGAATCCACTGATCCATCGATCACCGCGGTGCTCTCACAATCTAAACATCTGCCAAAAGCCTGGCTTACAAACACACGAGACTTTTGGAGGAATTCTGGAGCTAAACAATAAAATTGCTATCATAATTTCTCTTTAGATCTCCGATTGTTTTCCTGTAATTCTAAAGTGTAGACTCAGTTTCGCTTGGGTGCACATGCCATGCAAAATTGGTCATTAAATGTTTTAAATCTATGTTTTATTCCTTCCTCATGCTGTACTTACCTTTTAAGCATCTCAAATCTCTCTTTTCATCTTCCATATGTTATGTGATTTTCATTATTTGATAATTTATTGTGTTTAAGGTATTAATTAAATTAAAAAGAGTTGTAGATTAGAATTAGAGTTTTTTGAGCACTCTTTACATGCTGCTACTGAGCAAACAATTTCAATCTCTTAGTTTACCCTCAGTACCACTTAAGGAGTATAGCGTAACACTATCCCTACTCTACATTTGAGAAAAGTGAAAGTTACAGGACTTCTATGTGTCCGTATTCACATAGCACAAATTAAGCAGGACCCACACATAAACATTAGGTAACAATGTGACTGAATTTTTGCTGGAAGATAAAAATGGGTGACGCAAACAGCATTAGGCATCACTGCAGCCTCAAATCCTCTCTGGCAAAGCTCTCCTGAAGAGTTTTGCCTACAGTCCTCTTCTCATTCTTCTTCTCATTTCAGGATGGAAACCTCAGCCATCTTCATGGCAGGCACTAAATTAGACTTCTCTGGTTTTGTTATTAACAAATCTAGTAATATATTACTTTAATTACACTCAAGATGTCAGCAGACATCTATGGCCCATTAAACAATTGTTTTAGTATTTATTTCTACAACATATTAGTAAGAAAAACTGTTCAAAATGTGAGAACACAATTTTTCATAAAGCAATATTTAAAATGAGTCCAATTTCCTTTGAAGAAAAAGTCTCAAGATAAAAAAATTGAAGTTACAAACAAATACAGTTTCTATTATTCTCTCTTAAATTCATATTAAAAAGGATATATAGGGCTAAGGTTATCAAGATAATGGTAATAAATCATATCAATGTTTTTCCAGAGTGGAATTTCATTATACAGAAATTTATATCATCATTTTTAACTAAAATGTTAATGCAATAGTGTCAAAATGATATTACAAGATAGACGATGATAGATTTTTGAAGTATTTTATTGGGACCAGTTCAATTATAATAGGCTTAAAGCAATAGTTTGATCCACAGCTTTGTGGACATTTCCCAAAATATAATCTTGGTTGCATAGATGTTCAGGTTGTTTGATTAAGGCATGGTTCATGAGTGTAAGATGTCTACAGATGCAATTAATATGTTACTTAGTATTTATAAGTGTAAGAGAATTTGTTTTCAAGTAGTTATAGTTCTCCTAGTTTTGCATGTATTGTGAAAAGCACATAAGAACCAAGATTTAAGCTTATCATAATCAGTTTACTCAAAGCTTCAACATCATGGATGGTTTATGTTTTCTATAGTTGATGATGGATTCTTAATCATATTTATCATGAATAAGTTTCTTTAACATGGTAATTGTAGAATGAAAACAATAATTGGTATAGCTATACTGTGTCCACTTTTTGAAACAGTATTGTATGAGTTTTGTTGTTAATGTTGGAATAATAGTAAGGACTAGGGCTCTAATTAAAACATAACTATTAAAGTATGACAATGAAAACAAAATTTTCTGATAGGTGATGCTGCATCTTGAAATCCCAACTGTAAAGTTATACCATACAAATAAAGACAGTGTATCCTATAAATTAATTTTAATGAAGCTATACTGATTTTGCTCATATTTCACTTGTTGACAAAGTCATACTGATCACAAAGTTGGCTTGAAACTGACTACAAGGTATCCAATGCCTTCTTCCTCATTTAAACTTTAACAAAAATAAGATCATATATGAAGTAAAGAGACTGAAAATTCAGTGATTCTAGATTTGTACTGGAAATTTCTGCTACAGAAAATCCTCTCTTTGAAGCAGAGATTTACCAGATTATGAACATTTTTACTATTACTGCTGTAACGAACATATACAAAGATAGATTATATATGTATGACAGAGATAGGTGAAGAAATATTGCATCAGCTAGTGGCAATATTTTACTTTTAAAGCCTTTCTTACATAGAAATTGACACTGCTACATGCTTTTTAAAGATAATGATTTGTCCAGCCAGTCATGATGGATCATGGCTATAATCCTAGGACTTGGAAGATTGAGGCAGGAGGATCACCATGAGTTTAAAGCCAACCTGACTTACATAGCAAGACCCTGTCTCAAAAATAAACAAAATTATTTTCCTTGATAATATGCAAAGAATTAAAGATAATTAAAGCTTATTCTAAAGTGAAACTTAAAAGCATTAGTTTTATTATTGCATGTATTACTCTACTGTTATGTACAGTTATAATACATAATCTATTCAGAATTACTGCACAGATTGTTAAGAAGTGATCATAATCTTAGTTCATGAAAAAATTCTTGGATACTAAAAATATGATAAATACATTGAATAGTTACAGAAATTTAAAAAAATATTAGTGAACTAGTTACAGATATAACTGTAAATTATGTTGATGTTCTCAGATGATGGAACAGAAAGATGTATAGACAAAATAATATGTGTGTCTATATATGTAGGTCTGTCATTTGGAAGAATTTACCATGATATTCCTGAGACAGAAAATATAGTGTGAGCTGCTTGAATAATCCCAAAGAAATATAAAGTACCATTTTTCATGTCACAGAGTGTAGTTAAGCTTGTCAAGATGCCTCATGTATATATTTGTTGTTATATTGCAGGCTTATTAAAAGTTAAAATATTCACTAAGTTGTCAAGTGAAATATCTTAAAACTTTTGCATTAGCAGTGTAGTTTGTTTTCTGAAATATCTGTCATATGTCCAAAATACATATGACCACTTCCTGCAAATTAAGTCTTAATTGCATTTTTGCATAAAACATAGTTAAAAAAACTTTTATTTAAACTTCAAAAACTAAATTGATCTAATTATTTTTTGAAATAATGGGCTTATTAAGATATGGATATGTAGATTCTATCCCAGCTAGCTTATGTGAAAAGAGGAAAAGTATTTCCTGAATTTTAAAGCATATTATACAAAAATAAGCTCTAACTTAGAGTGGTGAGGAGGGGACAACGTGACAAAATGCTGAGAAAGGAAGGCCATAAACAGGAAATAGAATAAAGGAGTCCCAATGTGATATTAATGCCATTTAGGGGAAAAATTAATTTGCAACTTTCTTAGACTTCCTTCTAAAATTGAAAATGGTTTTTAGAATGTGCTATGAATTCCACATCTATATCTATGGCAGGAGAAGAATCTACATTAAAATACATAAATCCAAACAAAATGGCTCACAGAGGGCAGAGGAACTTTGTCATTTGCTGTCTCTGCTCAGAAACTCAGTCATGGGTGAAAGTGAATCAGAATTTTCCCTCGTTACTTGAATTTTGGATTAAATACTCACAGAAACTCAATATTTTCACCAAAATTCAGATTGCTATTTATTTCTCCCGAATCACAACCCTAATTGCTTAGCTCTATTCATTATAATTGAAGATTCATTCCTTATTAAAAATTTTTTGCCTGAAAACAAGCTATATGATAAGAATATAATTAAAGAACCCCAAGATTATTTTATTACCACGTACAAATAACTGGAAATTATAGACTTCACAATTTTAGCTCTCTCCCATTCCCTAATCAGGCCTCTCACCTTATTTGGCACATCTCATAGATTTTGAATAGGGTGTTTTGATTTTTTAAAGAGGCATTTTCTTCTATTAATCGTGATCTCTAACTGTAATGTCTACTTGGGTCAAAAGAACTTAGCTCCTTAGGAAAGCTCTATGGATGATTGACGTGTGCACCGGAAACTGATGAGGTAAAACGCACCCCAGACATGACGGGCTCCACTTAATAGGTTTGGGGCATGAATGGAATAAGAAAGAAGGAAGCCTTCCCCTTCTCTTCAGGCGCACTCTGGTCTTTGCTGTTGTCTTTCGACTTAGGTATCTAGTTTTTTAGGATTCCAAGCTGACTCCTTAGCTTTATAAAATTCAGACTCCACAGCTTTCTGGCAGATTCACACAGATGATTCTGTAGCATGCTTCCAGACCTTTGACTTTACTCTCTACTGGGTTCTCTAGCTGTCCAGTATAGTCTGAAATGTTCCCATTGTGCTCATGTGTTGGGAAGATTATTGGGTAGTGGGTGTGCTATACCCGTTAGTAGATTTGTCCATTCGTGGTGGTCATAGGTATTGTGCTATCAAGAGGTAGTGCCTGGCAGAAAGGGACAGGTCAGTAGGGCTGTGACCAGAAGGGTTAGGATCAGGTCATTCCCTCTGGCTTCCTCCCTTCTCTCTGTCTCCTGACCACCATGATATGAGTAGCTTTCCTCATCATAGGGCTTCCACCATGCCATTTCAATGTTTGAGCCTGGCAGCCATGGACTGAAAACTCTAAAATACACGAGCCAAATGAACCTCTCCCTTAAGATTCTGATTTTGGGTGTTATAACTTAGAGAGTAAGAAAGTGGCTAAAATATTAAAGGTTACACTCAAGAACACAGTACTTTTAACTCTTGCAAGGAAAATTAAAAATTCACATTCAAAGACACAGTATACTTTTGTCTCTTGGAAAGATTATTTAAAATTGATCATTTTCAATACAATCATGTATTTTACCAACTTTTTGGGACACATGTTTATTAGGAGAGAAATTTAATACATGTACTTCACAGCTGCAGTATAATTTTAAATTAGATGCAATATGTCCAACACTCTGGTTTATATACCTTTTCATATTTTTTGTATCATAAATGTTATATTAACTAGTTTGTCAGGGAAAATCAGCAAAATTTCTCTTTCCTTAACTTCAGTACCACTCTACTCCACTCTCAATCCTAGTTCTACTCCTAAAGCAATAAAGCAGTAAATAATTTTCCATAGCCTTTGTTTTGCACACAATTTATCACTGACAATACTTTACATATTCCTTAATTTTTAAAGCCTGTTTTTTCTATCTTCTTTATCAAGGAGCTTATAGAATGTGAAGACGAAGTAAAAGGAAGGACACTTTGCATGGAATTCTGAATTCCCAGGGCAGATCAAGGGCACCATTCCCATATACTTTAGATCCCTTATATTCCTTGAGATCAACTGAAAATGTTCAATGATAACAGTTACATGGTAACTGTGTGTGTGTGTGTGTGTGTGTGTGTGTGTGTCTGCTTGCCAAGGTTTTGAATACAACTCAAAGTCATCAAAGCAATGGGGGAAAAATAGTCTTTTTCTCTTGCTCAGACTTTTATCTAAGCTTGGCACACTTCTATGGGTAAGAAACGCTATCTGGCCCTTTTACTTATACTGTGGTCCTGGCAATCAGCTCAGGAAAACTGCCAAAAGAACTTCTGCTTTAGATTCTAATCTCCCTTGATTTGCATCACCTTCACGGGGGACAATTCTTGTAGCATCCCAACGTTTCCTCTCTTGAATCTGAACCTGTTTTTTATTTCTTATTTTTTTGTGAGATACTTGGAATTGAAGCAAGACTTTTGCACTGAGCTACATACCCAAAACTGTTTTTGTTTTTGTTGTTGTGGGGGTTTTTTTAGTTTTGATTTTGAGACTCAGTCGCACAAGCTGATTACTTGTCCAGAGTAGATTCGAATTAGTAATCCTCCTGCCTCAGTCTCCCAGAGTACTGGGATTACAGCTGTGGGCTGTGCCACCCAGGTGAATCTAGACTTTAATAAAAGAAATGCTTGTTGCACTGAGTAAGGACACCTTTTGAGTCATTCCACGGTAGTGTTCATTTCATTAGTGATATCTGCACAAAAAAACAGGGCTGGTCTTACAGTATTTCTTTCACAAAGGCCAATGGAATAACTAATGCTTTCTTAAGGGCCTGCCCCACTCTTCTACCTGCTGCAGCGTGCTGTGAACTCGCCGGCACTTCCAGCTCTGAGGTTTCCAAGCAACTCAAACATGCTTTCTACTGGGACAAGTGAGATAAAGTCAATCCACAATTTCTTGATTTTATAATGACTGTAAGTTAATGTGAATGAATACTTTAGTAGTTCTTAAATAGGTGGGGACAGCAGACATTTATCCCTCAAACAATTAAAAGTCAATGTACTACAAATGAGTTGAGTAATTTCTTACCTCAAGAAGTATTATTGGCATTAATTTGTTTGAGATTCATATCATTTATGTTCTTCTTAATTTTTGCCCACTTATTTATTCATTCACTTATCTGATAACCACGCAGGCAAAGTAAGCGCACTCCTGTGTCTGATGTCAATTCTGCAGTTGTTATGGAGCCCGCTGATCTATTTGTCCTTATTTTATTTGTAAAAATTTTATTCGCACAAGTGTGCAAGTGAAATATTTTGGCGGCTCTGATTCATTGCACACCATTTCTCAGTTCACGCAGTCTGTTGCTTTGTTTTGTGTGTTTGCTTCATGCTATAATAATATACCCACCAAATCTGCCGCTTCTTGTGGCCATGTGGTGCTCAGTTGTGTTTATCAGCCTCATTTTCCTAAGTGCTGCCACACTGATGGCTTCATGTGTCACATCCAACATTCTGTCACAATAAACGGATGAGCAATTAGTAGCCTTGCTCATAGCACCCCACATCTTCTCTGAAAATATACTTGGAATGTGTTTCCAGCAGGGAAGGTGTTTCAGGGTGTATATTTATTCTGTGTAATCAAGGATTATCACTTCTTGCTGTAGACCAGAGTAATATGTTGAAAGTTACTATGTCCCCAGTTAGAAACAAAAATTTATATTACACAGGATTTCTACTTTTGTCAGGCTAATCTACATAAAATGATATCTTTGGTTTTTTTCCTTAACAATTTTATTGACGTATAATTAACTTAAGAAACATAATGCATTTAAATTGTGAAACTTAACATGTTTTTTGACAAAATTATCTACAAAATAAAAATAATGAAAATACTCATTACACGTAAATTTCTTCATATAGTTTTCCAGTTAATGCTTTCCTAGCTGATCACTTTCATTCATTTACCATGACTTCTAACAATGGTTAGAAATTCCACTATGATGAATAGAAGTGCGAAGTGGTAGGAAGTGACTTCTTTCCAATCCTCCTGATTTTTAGGGGACAGCTTTCAGACATGCTATACTACTTTTAAAGAAGTTCTTTTCAATGTTGAATTGACTGAGTCTTTGTTAAGAATACATTTTAGATTTTGGAAATGTTTCGTCTACATGTAGTTTTCAGACTATAATCATATGACATGAATATTGTTTTATGGTTTGTAAATTTAATGAATTATATTAGTTGAGTTTTAAAAAATGTTTACCAACCATGCATTTTGGGAACTGATACCAATAAATTAAGATGCATTGTCATTCTATATACTATTGGATTTAGTCAAAGTTGTTTATAATATGTTGAAAGAATAAAATTTAATTTTTGATAAATTTGCAGTGTCATTTTACTACTGTTTTCTTTAAGTACTGATATATTTTGAAATAAATTTTCTTGCATGAAACACGTTTCATGTAAAATAAGTTGTAATCTTTGCTGTTGTATTTATTATAAATATAATCATCAATTAACATAGTTGACATAACAGGACACAACTGTATAATTATGTAAAATTTGAAAAAGTGAAAAACATGCATTAACAAGAAGCTTTCTAAAAGTATATTTGTTACCTTATTCTTACATCCATAGCATCAACATTCATCTCCACTGACCCCCTGATAACCTTACAGTTCAGCTCAATGATTAAGTATTTATAAGTAGGTGATTAGAACTCTTGTTCATTTCTGTATTTTCAATATCTAACACATCTGGAAAGAGAGAAAAATTTTATTAGCCCGTCTCTAAAACATATTTGACACATTAAAGTAAGATAGGTAACCATGCTACTAATTTTTTATTAATTCATCAAACAGAAGAGTTTGTGATATCATTGTTTGTCTGCTCTTTTTTTATGCTTTGATTTTATAACTTGAACAATTACTTCTAAGATAACAATATGTAATTTATCAACTAATGGTTTCTTACTGTTATTTCTTTGAAATTTTGTATTGTTTCTACCCTTTTTCCTATTTTGCTTTTTTTCCTACTAAATAGAAAAAGAAGAAAAAAGAAAAACCACTGAACAATTGAAGTTGTTACCAGGGGGAATAGCTGATTATTTATAGTTTTTATTCTTAAACAAAGTCAGAATTGATAAAATATAAGTTCAATATTTTAAAAACAAAAAAACTAATTTTTATTCTGTAAAAATCCAAAAATTAACAATTCTACAGAATAATCATTTCATATCCTTGAAAGTTTAACTAAATAAGGTTGTTAATGCATATATAAATTAAAAGACTTTTATACATGTGCAATTTACATATTTCAAATAGTTAATTTTGTCCCACTTTGACATAATATTAAGATTAATGACTGTTGCCGGGCATGGTGGCTCACGCCTGTAATCCCAGCACTCAGGAGGCTGAGGCAGGAGGATCATTGTGAGTTCAAGACCAACCTGGGCTACAAAGTGAGCACAAGGCCTGCCTGAACTGCATAGAGATCTTGTCTCAAAAAGAAAAAAAAAGATTAATGATTGTCACATTTCATTATTCAATAATTTTCTAGCTTTTTTGAAGTATATGTTAACTCCATTTTATTCACTTACTACTCTGTTTTTCCTTATAATCAAAAGAGATTGTAATATTCATATTCCTTTAAAGTTATTTTGATTCATTTTTACAGATATTAGCTATTAATATCTACCATATGCCATTCCTTAGTAAGCAATATTGCTTTAGGAACCCCATATAATAAAACTACCTCAGTGTTTATGTTTCTTTTTTTTATAAACACAATATGGTCAGAATCTTAGACTATAATCATTAATTTCATATTTTAGTCCAATTTTATTTTACACAAACTAGACTGATACTTCCTCTCTTCAAAATAATTCTCTGTAGTGGATATTTCTTCCTTTGATAGATATTACATTCTCTATACAAAAGAAAAAATAATCTTTTCCTACACAGAAATTTTTTGTACAAAAATTTATAGCTTTTCCAGCGTTATGTTCATCCAAAGATACATTTTAGGAAAGTAGAATCATGTTTTAATCTAAAAGTAGAAAAAAAAGTCACTCTAGTAACAATGATAATAAACAGGCTGAGTAACCTTATCCACTGCACTGCCTAAACTTATTTTTAGCTCATCAGCTGAGCCTGTTGTTGAATCTACGGCTCAGAGGAACAACAGTTTTTAGAGAATGAGTAATAGCCACATAAAGTTGAGAAAAAATATATTATCCTAGCACTTTTGTTCCCTTCACTGTAGAGATCTTATTCATACTTTTATACTATCATGTAATGCTTGCAAAATGATGAGGAGTCACAGGAACTAAAGGATAATATACATTTATTTCTTTAAAATTTCAGGTGATTTCCTGTCATCCATAGAGTTGTTTCTTGTACATATCTAGTACTGCTACATTCACTTACAGTTGTTCACTGTAACACAGAAAGCAAGTGAAATTCCCCAAACCTCAAAATCCCCACGAACTTATCTTTGGCATACCATACTTTTAAAGGCAGAAGTACTTATTGGTGATGGTTACTATCGTTTGCCAGTTAATCTTTAGTTAATCAGAACCACACATCTATTGGCATTCCCATAAAGTGAGAGATATGTTTTTTCCTAGTGCAATATATTAAATCACATATCTTCAAAGTACTCTAGCATTTATATCATAGGAAAAATTTTGTTAAAAGATTTCATTATTGTTTAGTAGCCAAAATCATCAGCACTTACAAACATAATCTTCCATAAATATTGGGGAATAGTGTTGTAACTACAGAAATAAGATAATTATAATTCATCAAGTATCAAATGTATTATAATTTTGTTACTTATACTAGAAGTAATTTCTAGCTGCTTAATAATATGAAATATCGAAGATGGCCGATTGAGATGTAACATGATAGAGAGCCTCTCTGAGAAAAACAACTCAAATGCTGGAATCTGACACCATGGAGAGGACCGGACAAAAGGAGAGGAATTATCGTGACCCAGGAAGAAACTGAGGAAAAAGGAAAAAAAAAAAAAACTAAAGTAAAGAAAAAAAAAGAAGAATAGTGGACAGACAGCTGAAGCTGGGCACGCTCTGGTAGCTGTGCTGGGTGTGTCTTGGAGTCTGGTGACTCACCACAATAGAGCTGGGGTCACAGCCCTGCCAAGAGCGGGGGGGGGGGGGTTGATGAGCTCGAGACCCTTGACAGGAGGAGGTGCTACAACAGGGAGTGGAGACTGCAAGAGGAGCTGCACAGACTGTGGTGAGTGCTGGAAACTGGATCCCCCAGAGCGAGATCACTGGCTGGATGACATTGGATTTGGGCAAGTCAGGCTTGAATCAACAGCTGAGGCGGATTCAGTCAGTGGCTTCTGGCCCAAAGTGGATTGGTGGGACCTGCTTGGGCTGGGCCATGCCCCTTATCAGGACCCAATAGCCAGGGACAAGGCTGACCCGAACCTATGACATCAACAGGGCACAATCTAATATGCTGAAGTCACTCACTGGTTGAGAGGGGAGGGGCCGGCCCACACCACCACCCCTGTGTGTACCTCACAGATCAACGGCAGATGGGAGGGCAGCAATGCCCCAGCCAGTAAGCTGCAGAGGGACTTAAGACACTATGTAAAGGTCCAGACACCTCCACCTTTCACCTGTCTGAGGGAAACCAGAAGCATGACAAGGCAGAGAAACAGCAAAAGGCCTTCAACCACTGACCCAGGGGAAATAAACCCAGGAGGGGTGAGTACAGAGGAGATTGAGGGCAGTGGACATGCAGTATCAGACATGGCCTCATTGTAATTAAAATACTTCTGTGACCTCATCAATAAATTTAAATCTGAAATTATAACTCAGGTGAAGCAAGATATAAGAAGATTAATAAAAGATATGCTGGGTAATCCTCAAGAAGACACAAATGGAACAATGGAGGAACCCAGAGAAAGGAGAGAAGCCTTTGATGAAGAAAATAAACAAAATCTAGAATACATGAGACAGATTCAAAGAGAATATCAGGAAATTAAAAACTCCATTGAAAGCTGGCAAAACTTCTTAAAAGAAATGAAAGGCAGACTTTTAAAACTTGAAGATAGGTTTGCAATGTATGATTGCAAAAGGAAGGATCTCTTAAAAATAACAAGGAACCAGGAAGTAACAATACAAAGGCTAGAAGACGATAAGAGGATTTATAACTTAAGAATAAAAAATGTGAATGAAGAAGCAGGGACAAATACAAGTGAAATAAAAAAGCTATTCACAGAAATAATTAAGGAAAACTTCCCAAGCATAGCAAGTGATGTTCAGATATATGAGGCATGCAGAATTCCAGCCAGCTACAACCAAAACAGATCTACACCCAGACATATAATAGTCAGGATCCCAGAAATCCATCACAAGAACAGAATATTAAAATCAGTCAGAGAAAGGAAACAGATTACCTATAAAGGCAAACATCAAAATCACAGCAGACTTCTCAATGAAACTATCAAATCAAGAAGAGCTTGGAGTGAAATATTCCAAGCCCTGAAAGAAAATAACCTCCAACCCAGATTGATGTACCCTGCAAAACTATCTCTCAAAATTAATGGAGAGACAAGATATTTCCACCGCAAAGAGGAACTGGAGGAGTTTGTGACCACCAATGCAACCCTGCAAAAAATACTGAAGGACATTCTAGAGAGAGAGAGAAGAAAATCACCAGGATTCCAGGAACAATGGCAGAAAGGCCTCAATGAAAGGGGCAGACAGTGGAATGAAGGATAAAAGTAAACAACAATGACAGAAAAATAGCATAGCAGAGATGAGGCAGAGAAGATTGGCTATATCACTGTTTTGTCTTGACTAATTTTATTCGAATCTGGTTTGCTTGAGGGTGTCAAGTCTGGGAGTAAGGGCAACCACTCTGGGGATGGCAGGATTCAATAGGATACCCATTTTGGTTTGATTATTAACTGCCTTTGAAGTCCTATAATGTCTCCAATGTTTGGTTTTTATTGATAGTGCTATGTTCCACTAAGTTTAATTATACTATGCCTGCCGATGTAGACAGTTTTATTGAAAATAACAGAAGACATCATGGTGACAACCGTAAATCACCTACTATTGTGGTTTTATATGTCCTTCTCATTTTGTGTTTCTCTAAGAATTTGTATTGTTGACTTGTTTTGGTTTGTTTTTCCCTCTAATACAGAAAGGCTAGGTATGCATGTAGAGACTTATACATGTATAGAACTTCTAAACAGTTTACGAGAATTGATTATAGTTATTGTAAAAAAAAAGAGAGAGGAAAAGAGAGTATTCTAAAGGATATAACTGCATGTATGTTTGTGTGTAGGATTGATGACCATATGTCTACTTTGTATGCTTTACTTTTGTAACTTTAACAACTACTTCTAGAAGGAAAATATGTAATTATCAACTAGTGATTTCTTACTGGTTTTTGTTTTTGTTTTTGAAATTTTGTATCATTTCTATCCTCTTTCTGTTTCATTTTTTTCTCTAAATAAAAAAATGAAATGCAAAATAATATGAAATATCCAGATTTACATGAAGATGCTTAAGTGACTGAAATTTATGTACAAAAAACTAAATTGACCTTGCTACTCCCTTGCTAGCTATCTTCCTGATCAGGTTAAAAACACCATATCACAGTGATGCATGCATACCAATAGCAGCACAATTCTTAATAGCTAAATCTTGGAAGAAGCTTATATGTCCATCGGCAGATCAATAGATAAAACTTACATAGTATTTTCACACAATGAAGTACCCCTTTGTCATAAAGAAAGACTTGAGTCATTTGTAGGAAAAAGAGTGCACCTTGAGACAGTAACATTAAATGAAGTAAAAGACACACAGAAGCTTAAATATTGCATAGTTTCTCTTATGAGAGAAACCAAAATTATAAATAAAAACAAAATATAAGATATATATATATATATATATATATATATATATATATATATATATGAAAAAAACAAGATAGAAGTTGTGCAAAGAGAAGGGGAAACATGGGCGTGAAGGCGCACTCCTATAATCCCAGCACTCTGGAGACTGAGGCAGGAGAGTTATTTGCAAGTTTGAGACCAGCCTGGGCTACAAAGTGAGTCCAAGGCCAGCCTGAATTGCACAATGAGACTCTGTTTCAAAAAGACAGAGAAAGAAGAGAGAGAGAGAGAGAGACAGAGACAGAGATAGACAGAGAGAGAGGAATTAACAAAAGAATTAAGATCTGTGTGGGTATGTACCAACACTACCAAAAATATAATCATTCTATACTGAAAATGTGTACTAATAAAAAACAAATAAGAACTGAAAAAATACTACATTAAAAAAGAAAACGAAGCTGAAATGAGATAATTTTATTTTAATATTTAATAGAAGATGGAAAGGTAGCTGCATGAATTGAAACCTTATATAACACAATGAATTTCTGTGATTTCAAGAAACTGGAGGACTGGAGACACAGTTTAGGGGTACAGACCCTACTTGGCGAGTGCAAGGTCCTGAGTTTGATTCCCAGTACCAGAAAAAAAAGAAGAAGAAAAAGAAAGAAACCAGATAAGCATACTGTGAAAATAGCAATAATAATGTGAGTGTGATGCAATGTTAAACAATATAAAAAGAAATATATATATATATATATAGAGAGAGAGAGAGAGAGAGAAAATATATATATATATATATATATATATATATATATATATATATATATATATAAAGCTAGGTGAACTAAAATTCAAATTTTAGGTGGAAATTAAAACCCATTACATGGCTTTTGAAATTTCTCATTTAAATATATAAAATATTATATATCATTAAATAAAATTATTTATTATTATATAAAATATGCACGTTTCTCATTTAAGAATATAAAAACATGAAAGAGGAATTGTGAGAAATAAAATTAATGGAAAATACATTTGCAGAAAGTATCACTACCTTGCTTTGCTCCCAGCACTCTGAAGAAGGAAGTGGAGGAGTACGTGGTCCTCAGCTTGAACCAAAGGCAAATGCCAACAGTGAGACAGAATGAACAGTATGTGCTGCCCGCATTTTAGTCAAATGCTTTTTCTCGGTTCTGACCTCATATTTGAAGACTTTAAGACTTGTTTCTGCCGCACTGTCTTGCGGTGATACAGGAGATGGAGATATGGGATGGAGATGGTGAGACAGACAGATACGGGGAGAGCGGTAAAGAATGTTTAAGGGTTAACATCGTCACCAAGATGGCGAACCGTGTCTCCAAAGGAAGAAGATGAGTTATACAGGAAACAGTGTGACTCAGTCTTTGTGGATCTTAAGGTGACAAGGAAGAAGTGTTCCAAAGGAGCTAAGGAAAGAGCATCAGCAAGTGGGGGTGGACTGCATTATTTGTGAAATTGAAGTTATGGGTAGAGGGCAAAGTGTAGCGACACTCTAAAGCCCATATCACATCCTGCATAAGACTCAGATTTAAATCTCACCTAAAACCAGACAATTCAAAGTCGTCTTAAATTTCTTTAAATTCAGAGAATCTGCACTTTTCCCTGTTCTTTAGTCCGTGTTTTAAACCCCAAGAGTTGAAAAGACAGGCTGGGCATGGCAGAGGAGCATGGGATTGCTGACCACCTGCTGTGGTGTCAATCAACAAACCTGCTGTCTGGAACATGGCCCACAGGAACCTGGGTCATCAATGGTACCAGAAATGTTGTGTTGACTCCAAATGTGGTTATAACTGCTTTGTGAAATCAGGAGTTTTAATTACTTGACACTTTTTTGGATTTAAAATGAAGGTAAGAGATTCTGTTATTTCATGGAAAATATTAAAAATCCATGATTATTTTCCCAGAGCTTCACAGAATGTCATATCAAATCTTTTCTATTAAGCAAATATTAAACGGTTGGGAAAGAATAGTAAGGTTGCTTTCCACTGATAACTCTTAAATCATGCCTGTTCAATCTGTTGATTACATTTGGGTACCAACACATGTTATTGGAAATATTTTAATATCACAATATTTGAATAACACAATATAAAATTATCTTTCCCAACTTAAATATTTCACAAATAAAAATAGTTTTAAATATGTGACTGATGAAAATTAATGGTAGAGATCCTAAATTTTTCATAATATAAAATACACGAAAACTGACAAATATACTTACAGTATCAGAAAAACCTCTACTCCACAATGGTTGTTTCACACAGAAACAAAGAAATATCAGAGATAGAAACAATACAGATGCTCTTTCAAATAATCTAGAGAACTCCAAGGGATTTTGAATTTCAACATAATTTTCTATACTAATTAGAAGAGTCCACAAAGTGCAATACAATGGTTTTATCAATAATTCTTAACCAAAAACTTCAGAAAAGCACTGTTGGAGTCCGGTTAATAAGCTTTTACATTAGAGACTATAAAAACTAAGTCACCCTTTGACATCTTGTTTGAAAAATAACAAATTTGTCATTAAAACAGGGCTATAAATTCAGGCTTATTGATATCTCTATTGGCACAGTGGCATGAGAAGCTATAAATATTTCTTGCAGTCTTATTACTAACTTGAAAGTTCAACTCAGAAGAAAGATAAATCATTCTGAGTTCTTAGAGATTTAAGAAATAGGCAAGAAGATTATATAGTGTTCTATATAATAGAAAATTTGATTTAATAAGTTATTCAAATTACTACATAAGTCAGCCTTACCAACTAACTCCATGTTCACATTTCTCAATTAATGAAAAGCAATTCAAAATGTACATTTACACTATACATAATGTCATTCCATAGCAGTGATAGAGCTGACAACACCTTAAGATGCACACAGAGTTCAGCAATCAAAATGCGATGCAGGTGCTCTTTCCATGAAGAAAGTGTCCCAGTAAGCTCAGCACAGCACCATTCAGTACTGTACTGGGAGAAGTCAAGACTTAATTCTCTTAATATAATACTATTTCCCATCAAAATTTTGCCCCAACAGCCTTGTGAGTCAGCTGTGGAGTGCTGATTCTGCCCATGACACCAACTTCAGTGGCTCCATTTTTATATTCACATCCTCTGTGACATTTATCATCACTAACTACTGTCTCGTTCTTGGTGCTCACTGTTTGGATTTCCCATCACTCTTTTAATACTTTTCAATGTCATCTACTCTATTTTCCTGTTTCCAGTCTCTGCGCCCTATACATTTGGTTTGGTTTGTGAATAGTATCTACTTTCTTTGTTCTCAGTATCTTGGTTATATATATATATATATATATATATATATATATATATATATATATATATTCTGTCAATAAATTCTTCCAATTTTTCAGAAGTTTAAATAGATAACTTTAAAATTTTATGAAGCTAGCTTGATATCTCCACTTTGACATCTAATATAAATATCCAAGTATAACTTGACCCAACTTAAAATATTCATTTCTAAATATTCATTCCCTAAATCCATTCTTCTTTACATGATGCTGCCTCCAGAATCACCTCCAAATCATCCTTTTCTCTCACATCTACACATCAGTAGCTCTTACTTTTCAGTCACATGGTCTAGCAATTGTCCTTTGCCACACAACTGTTAAGGTATCTTATGTTTTTCACCCTATTATTTCTTTCCCAATAATGTTACACTTCGTCGAGGAATCCAAATGATTATGGATTATGGATTATGTCCATAATCCTTTTGGATTATGTCAGCCTTATCGTATTGCTTTCTTTAACTCCTGAAGTATTTTTCTATAACACACAGGGTACATATGACAACCTCACAAGGAATGATTTATTATATGAAAGGACTCTTGAAAATGCCTTGACTTCACCTGATTGCTCAATTTCTTTTGCATGTACCATTTCAATCAGATAAAATTGGTATTGTTCTCTGAACACACTAAGCAAAAACTTAATTCTGCATTCTCCATTCTTTTCCAAAATTCAGTGAGGCAGTACTGGAAGGTGAATTCTAAGGGGAGGTGTTTAAATCGTGGGGGTTCTATCTTCATCTGTGGAGTAACAGCACTTTAAGTGACTTTGAGGAATGAGTTCACTTTCCCTTCTACTCTTCTACCATAGTAGGAAACAGATTTTTTTCCCTTTTATTGTCATTCTGACTATGCAGGAACAATTCACTCATTATATAGACAACATTGTCCCTGGCTCAATCTTAGACTTCACTCACACTCTTAAACTGTGATAAATAAATATCTCTCTTTATTACCTACCCAGCCTGTGATATTCTATTTGGTAGCAGGCTAACACAATTCCCAGTAGCACATTATTCAGATTTGGTTAAAATGCTGCCTTGAAAGAAAATCCTTTTCTGACCTAATTTATAAAAAGTACCTGATTCATGTCAGATTCTGCACTTATTTTTTTTTCTTTAATTCTTAGCAATTATCACCATCTAATATTATGTTTTGTACTTGTTTTTACTTGTTTCTAAATGTAATCTCCATTATGCAAGGCACATTTTCTTTTACTTCAACATAGTATTTAGCAGAGAGGAAGAAAGAATACGTTAATAAAGGAAATGATTAACTTATGGTATCTTGATGGATGACTGTTAGTTCCATAATGTGAAAAGGGACCAAACACTCATCTTCAAAGTGAAACAATCACACTATACATGTGCTCAAATAATTACATATATATTTCTTTACACGACAATAATTTCTCAATGTTTAATCAAAGTTAAGATTCTGTTTATAAATGTATGACAGTTATTATTACTTTATAAAAGTATGACATTTATTATTACTGTCTAATCAGTAATAATTTATACTAATAATATATTCTATTTTGAAGTATTTTTAATAATTTGCAACTATACTACAAGTTATTTTAGTGATTTTTAAAAAATATTCTCTATGCCAATATTTGGCAAATTTACTAAATTCAGTAATATGTATTTTAAAACCTTCTTTATTTTTTCAAACCATATCACCAGATAACATTGAGAAAATGTTTTTCAATATAACTACACAAAACTGGCTAAAATGATATAAAAATATGCTAATAAACTAAAATGTACTCATGCCTCAGAAAATATTTTGTTTGTTTTTGAGGTGCTGGGGATCAAACTGACAGCCTTCCACATGCTAGAGAAGTGCACAACTGCTGAGCTACACTTCCAACTCCTACAAGGGATGTTTAGAAACAGTAGAAAGACAAATATGAGGAAAATAATTGAAATATTAGAATTTTATTCAAAAATAATATACCCCAAACTTACAGTATCTGATAGTTACCAAAATGGAGATTAATTTGGAAAATATACACACTCAGTACTAAATCATATTTTAAAAATTAGTATATTTTCCATGAAAAAACTAGAAAAATGCAACCATTGGTGAATAGGTTTATTTGATTCACATTTAAAATGATCCTGATAAATTCACCTAATTGAAATACTAGTGTCAGTCTTTCCCTAAATGATCCATAAATGAAAATATGCTTCAAAGATATTGAACTATTATTCTTAATGCATTGCACATTTCTTCAATGTAATTAACTGTATATAATAAACATATTAAAAATGTAATACTACACTTATGAAAATGCTTTCCATGGAAGGGGTGGAGCAGGAAATAGTATAGCACAGCTGTCTCTTTATTGTTCCAATCAAAATATTCATTACAAATTTATTAACCAAGTTGGGTTGAAATATAACTGTCAGTAAATAGTGCCAGGCTGATATTTAAGAGAAAAAATAATACATGAACAATTAATCTGTATTGTTAAATTAAAATTACTACTTTAAAATGAGTAAGGAATGAAAATAATGCTGCACAATTAGCATTTGAAAAGTGATATTTGAAAGTATTTTCTACATTATGTGACATCAGACATGAGGTCCTTCACATCTTTGACAATGTTCAATATTATCATTCTCACGTATTATTCTTCTGCAATATGTTATTCTCTCATTGTGATGCTAAGCATGACCCTGTGGTTATTTGCCACCTATATTTCTTCTATGCTCAAAATCTTGTCTATTTTTAAATGAAATCTTTGTTTTCTCATTATGCTTCTAGTACTATATGTTTGATATAGACCTTTAATAAATACTCAATTCCTGAATAATTTCCTCCAGTTTTCAGCTTATATTTCAAGTTGCTTTCACCAAAAATTTCAGTTTCACAATTTTGATAAACTGAAGCTTATTAGTCTTCAAAATTTATTCTTAACACTTTTTATGACCTAGTTGAAAAGTCACTATCTAACCTAAGCTAACAACGAATGTCTTATATCTTTTTCAGAAGTCTTATAATTTAGGTTTTATTCTTTGTTCTATGTTTGGAGTAAAATATCATGTCTGGTAAAAGGCATGTGCATAGAATGCTATTTTTGTGTCTATTTGGTGGTTTTGCATAGGAATACCACATATCTTGGCAATATCTATTGAAAACATACTTATTTTCAAAGTTGTTTTTGAATTTTGTAAAAGAATCAGTTCATTTGATGTAGAATCCTGGAATTTGTACTGCAAAAAAACCATGCTTTTTAATTTTACATTCTCTTGATTGTTGCAGTTAGAATTGTAATATCAATTGATAGCAAGTAGTGTTCCTCTACTTATCTTCTTTGGTACTTATTGATGTTATAGTGGATACTTTTCATGTCTTTGAATGTCCTTATAAATTTATAATCAATTAGAAAATTTCTTCCAAAAACCTTGATGGAAATCAATTTATGGAAATCGTCAAAGTCTATGAAAATTTTATGGAGGTTTAACAGCTTTGAAATAATAAATCTGATTAGTCTTATGTATTTTTGTAAAACTTTTATTTATTTCATACTTGATGCTAAAATGAATTTCAAATATTGTCCCTTACAAAATCATCAAATTTCAATTTACAGAAATAAATTTAACAAATGGCAGGTAAAAAATGTATTAATGATTATAAAAATTTATTGAACATTCACATAGCAATAATACCTGAAAAACAGAGAAATGCTCATGATTAAATTTTAAAACATTAAATTTGTCAAACCTAGCCAGGTTAAGTAATAGACAGTAAAAATAAATACAATTTTTTATTTCTTAACTTTTGTAAATAAGAAGGGAAAGAGGGAGGAGAAGTAATGGGGGAAAGAAGAAGAATCAAGATAGATTATGTGCACATATGAATCACTATGATAAATGTGAACATCATGTATAACTAAAAGGTACCAGTAAACTTAACTAATAAAAACCAAATAAAACACCAACACTTCAATATATGTTTATGTGTATATAGAAGTACATGATTTCTATACACACACAAACATAACTCCACAAATATATATTAAAATCTTATGGAACAGTAAAGATTAAGGAATAATCAAATCTTCAGTGAAAACATGTGATAATAGGACTTACTTTACATAAAATTTGAATTCATAATTTAGAAAGCAAACTATTATTAAAATATATAAATGATTAAGAGAACATAATGGAAATTTTATGTCCCAACAAGCACTTAAATCTCACGAAGTCAAGAATTTTATGTCAGTTATGCAAAGAGACTTCTGAAAGAAACTGGAAGATAACCTGTCTCATACTAAACCATTTCCAGGTAGATTAAAAGATATATGAGGATAATAAAAATATAAATCTTTAAAGTCTTTTATTGAGAATGCTTGCTGCCCTGGGACTTTGACCTGGGCAGTTGGACACTTTCTACAGGAACCCAGATACCACTAAGGAAACTTACACTGCCCTGGGACCTTGGCCCACACTGCTGTTCACTCCTTGCACAGCCCATGCCGGCCCTGGAGAATGCATGCTGCCCCACGACCTTACCCCGTGCAGCTGCATGCTCTCTACAGGATGCCAGACACCATTGAGAAACCTTATACCACCCTGGGACCTTGGACTGCACTGCTGCACACTCCTGCACAGCCCACACTGATGCTGGAGAACGCGTGCTGCCCCGGGACCTTGACCAAGGAGCCGCGTGCTCTCTACAGGACCCCAGCCACCAATGAGGAATCTTATGCTGCCCTGGCACCTTGGTCCAGGCCACCTTGGTCTGGAGACCTCCAGACCCAGGACATTTACTGGCCCCTTGGGACATTCCTACCTCCTGGATGTAATACTGCTGTTGATCTTCAGCTCACACATTTTTCCCAGAACCTTGGACTACAGCAGATTAACTGTGCTAGCTTGAAGGGAGATTTGGCAACTGCCTCACCCAAACAGAAGATCTCAGCAGGCTCCAGTCACTGTGCTGAGTATGCCTCTAAAGTAGAGGTGCACAGTGGGTAAATAGGGCCAATAGTAAAGCTCCCACCAACTAACTGTAAGACCTTGATGAGTCTGACAAGAGTGTGGGTGACCCCTTCCTGCAAACAGAAAACTTCAGACAGGGTGAGGAGTGTGCAAATAAAGGACTCCTCCAACTTGGAGAAAATCAAAAGGGCTTATGAGACACACAGGCACTCAATAAGGACATGGTAGGACTTCAGCCTACACAAACACTATAGACAGGGAGATCTGGTGACCTGCAATAATCTAAAGATAAAGTAATAGCAAGAACTAAATGTCAACCTACATCAATAGTACTAGGCTTGTCAGTCCAGGAAGAATACAGGACTCATCCAACAGGCTCTGCAGTGGAAAGTCAGGTGACTGGCCCACCTCTTCATTGAGAGACCCAGCAATTGAACAAACATCAACCTTACATTAGGATCTCAAGATCTATACTACCAAGTAGTGGGATTGAAAGACCAAATATTAACTCGAAAGGGGAAAATGGCAAAACAAAAAAGCAAAATGAAATCTCAAACATCTAGTCCACCAGCAGCAAGTACAGGAGACACTGAAGTAGAGGGCTTCAAAAGTAACACACTGGAAAGCTCTGAAAAGATAGCGAGTGAAGTAAAAAAACAAATCCATGAGGCTATAGAGGAAATCAAATTAGAAGTAGTCTCCCATGTAAAGATAGAAATAACAACCTTAGTAAAGGAGTTGCTGAGCACATTTAAAGAAGAAATAGAGAAAAAAAGTACAGGAGCATGGGGAACTGATTGAAATCTTGAACAAACAATATAGAAAGCAAGCAGAATTCATGAAACAAACTCAAAGAGACATCCAAGAAACAAAAAATTCTATATAAAGGTGGAAAAACCTATTAAATGAAGCTGAGGATAGGATTTTGGACCTTGAGGACAGGATCGCAATTAGTGATCATGAAAGAATAGAACTTATAAAAATAACAAAGCAGCATGAAATGACGATCCAGCAGTTACAAGGTGATGCCAAGAGTAACAAGATAAGATTAATAGGCATCAGTGAAGAGGCAGGAGTCAATGCAAATGATATAACTGAAATATTCACAGAAGTAACAGAAGAAAATTTCCCAAACATGGGGAAAAAAGCTGATATGCAGATAAGTGAGGCATATAGAATGTCAAACAGTCACAACCAACACAAATCTACCAGACAAATAATAATTACATCCAGACAAATAATAATTAAGATCCCAGACATACAGCATAAAAACAGAATACTAAAAGATGTTAGAGAAAAAATCACAACTCACCTGTCAAGGAAAGCCTATTAGATTAACAGCAGACTTTTCAGCACAAATCCTCAAGTCGAGACAAGGTTGGAGTGAGGTATTTCAAGCCCTAAAAGAAAATGACTTTCAACCCAGAGTGATGTACCCAGAAAAACTTTTCATTCAAATTCAATGGAGAAATAAAATACTTCCATGGCAAAGAACAACTGAAGAAATTTGCGTCCACCAAACCAACCCTAGAAAGAGTACTGAAACAAATACTTGATAGAGATAAAAATGACCACAATCCCCAGAACAAGAACAGAAGGAAAGAATCAGGAAGGATAAACAATTAAACAAGGGGGTAAAGCAGAAAGCAAACAATGGGAATATAACATGGCAAAGTCGAGCTAGTATATATCAGTAATATCCATAAATAAAATGGTCTCAATTCACCTATTAAAAGAAATAGGTTGACAGAATGTATCAAGAAACATGATCCCACAATATGCTCCATACAAGAAACACATCTGACCCAAAAGGAAACTCATAGATTAAAAGTCAAACGATGGAAAACAGTATTCCTTGCAACAAGAACCCAGAAAAAAGCAGGGGTAACTGTTCTATTTGCAGACAATGTGACATTCAAACCTAACATGATTAAAAGAGATAAAGAAGGTCACCTCATACTTATTAGTGGAAAAATTCAAGAGGAAGAGCTAACAATTATAAATATATATGCACCAAAATATAGGAGGAACCAACTATATAAGACAGATACTAATGGACATGAAAAACCAAATAAACAAGAACACAATTAAAACAGGGGACCTTAACAGCCCATTGTCACAAAAGATAGATCAACTAGATGAAAAGTCAGCAAAGAAATAATAGAACTGAATCATACCTGTGAGCAATTGGACTTAGTAGATGTTTACAGAGTGTTCCACTCACCCACATCAGAATACACATTCTTCTCAGCTGCGCATGGGACAGACTCCAAATAGATGCATATTATCCCATAAAACATTTTAGAGTAAATGCAAAAGTATTGAAATTATCCCATGTGTAATATCTGACCATAGTGCACTGAAATTGGAAATTAATGACAAAAGAAATCACAAAATCTGCATAAACAAATGGAAATTAAATAACAAACTTCTGAACAACCAGTGGGCTACAGATAAAATTAAAGAAGAAATAAAGCAATACCTGCAATTCAATGAGAATACAGAAACAACATACTGTAACCTGTGGGATGCAATGAAAGCAGTCTTAAGAGGGAAATATATAGCAATAAACTGTCATATTAAGAAAACAGAATTAGCACAAATAAACAACCTAATGTTTCATCTCAAGTTTCCAGAAAAAGAAGAGCAAGTTAAGTCCAAAGCTCACAGAAAAGAGGAAATTGTAAAGATTAGAGCAGAAATAAATGCAACTGAAACAAAAAAAAACAATAGAAAGAAAAAATGAATCAAAAAGCTGGTTTTTTGAGAGAATGAACAAAATTGACAGACCTCTAGCAAACCTTATAAAGAAAAAGAAAGAAAAAACCCAAATTCACACAATAAGGACTGAAAATGGGGAAATTACTACAGATCCCATGGAAATTCAAAAGATCATGAATATCTACTTTGAAAATCTCTACTCACATAGATGGAAAACACAGAGGAAATGGACAGATTTCTAGAAACATATGAACTACCAAAGTTCAACCAAGAAGATATAACAATTTTGAATAACCCAACATTAGTTATTGAAATTGAAAATGTAATTAAAAACTTACCAACAAAGAAAAGCCCAGGTCCTGATGGATTCACAGCTGAATTCTACCAGAAATTTAGAGAAGATTTGATACCAATACTCCTTAAACTCTTCAATGAAATCAAAAAGGAAGCAATCCTCCCTAGCTCATTCCAGGAGGCAATTATTACTATTATAACAAAACCAAAGAAAGACCCAACCAAAAAGAAGAGCTATAGGCCAATCTCACTAATGAACATTGATGCAAAGATTCTCAATAAAATACTGGCAAACAGAATGCAGCAAATCATCAAGATTATACATCACGACCAAGTGGAATTCATTCCTGGAATGCAGGGATGGTTTAACATATACAAATCAGTACATGTAAAACATCACATCAACAGAGCCAAAAACAAAAACGACATGGTCATCTCAATAGATGCAGAAAAAGCTTTTGATAAAGTCTAACACATGTTCAAGATAAAAACCCTTCAGAAACTCGGAATACAGTGTCTATCTCAATCTTATAAAGGCCATCTATGACAAACCAACAGCTAATATTATACTAAATGGACAAAAACTGAAAACTTTCACTTAAAATCAGGAATGAGACAAGAATGTCCACTATCACCACTCCTATTCAATGTAGTACTGGAAACACTAGCTAGGACAATCAGACAAGAGAGAGAAGCAAAAGGAACAAAGATAGGAAAGGAAGAAGGTAAATTATCACTATTTGCAGATGACATGATACTCTATATAGAAGACGCCAAAAATTCCACTAAAGACTACTAGGGGTAATAAACAAATTCAGCACTGTACCTGGATACAAAGTCAGTGCTCAAAAATCAATAGCATTCTGGCTCACAAACAAAAAACTCACTGAGACAGAAATGATGGAAATATCACCCTTCACAATAGCATCTAAAAAGATGAAATACTTAGGAATAAACCTAAGAATGTAAAAGACCTACATACTGAAAATTATGCTATGCTAAAAAAGGAAATTGAAGAGGATATTAGGAAATGGAAGTATATTCCTAGTTCTTGGCTAAGAAGAACCAACATTGTGAAAATTTCCATACTCCCAAAACTCTTATATAGATTTAATGCAATCCCAACCAAAATACCATTAACATACCTCACAGATCTAGAGAAAACACTCCTAAAATTCATTTGGAAACAGAAGAAACCTAGAATAGCAAAGGTAATTCTGGGCAACAAAGGCAAGACAGGAGGCATCTCAATTTTTGACTTGAAACTATACTATAAAGCCACAGTGATAAAATCATCATGGTACTGGCAAAGAAAGAGACCTGAGGATCAATGGAACAGATTAGAAGATGCAAGTACAACTACAAAGACAGTTAGCCACCTGATATTTGACAAAGAGGCTAAATATGTCCACTGGAAGAAGGACAGCCTCTTCAGTAAATTGTGTTGGAAAAATTGGCTCTCCACATGCCGAAGACTGAACCTAGATCCATGCATATCACCATGCACAAAACTAAACTCTAAATGGATCAAAGACCTGAATATTAAAACAGAAACACTAAATCTACTGTAAGACAAGATAGGAAAAAGTCTTGGAGACATAGGGTTAGGCAGAGAATTCATGAACAGAACTCGAACTACATGGAAAACACTTCAAAGAATCAATAACTGGTATCTCATATTATTGAAAAGTTTCTGTACTTCAAAAGAAATCACCAGTAGAGTTAAAAGAAAACCCACTGAATAGGAAAGAATTTTAGCCAGCAACCCTTCAGACAAAGGACTTATATCCAGAACATATAAAGAATTGAAAAACATCAAGCCCCCAAATTCAAAGACACGCTCCAAAAATGGGGAATCTGGGATGAATACACAGTTCTCAGATGAAGATACACAAATGGCAAATAAATACATGAAGAAATGTTCACCATCACTGGTCATTTGAGAAATGTAAATTAAAATGACATTGAGATTTCACTTCACTCTGGAAAGAATAGCTGCCATCAAGAAATCAACTGATAATAAATGTGGGCGAAGCTGAGGGGAAAAAGGAACACTGCTCCACTGTTGGTGGGAGTGCAGACTGGTGCAACCACTATGGAAATCCATATGGAGAATTCTCAGAAGACTAGGAATGGAAGTTCCATTCAATCCAGCTATTCCCCTCCTGGGTATTTTCCCAGAAGAACTGAAAATGTTATGCCGCAGTAATATGTGCACCCATGTCCATAGCAGCACAATTTGTGATAGGTAAATCTTGGAAACAACCAAGATGCCCATCAACTGCAGAGTGGATGAAAAAGATGTGGTATTCTTATACAATGGAATATTACTCAGCTATAAAAATGATGACCTTGAGGCCTTCATAGATAAATGGAGAAAACTTGAAACTATCCTAATTAGTGAAATAAAAAAGAATCAAATTTAATAGTATCACATGTATCTCTAGTATAAAAAAGTAATAACAAATGTAGGAGTAAAAAACCCCAAAATGTGTAATTGCTATTGTAAAAAATGAGAGAGGAAAAGGAAGAGCTCTAAAAGATATAACTGCAGGTATGTTTAGGTGTGTAGGATAGATAATCATATTACTAAGTTTTTGTTAGATCATAGAAGCGATCTGTATGCAGTCTCACTGTTTGAACCTTCATTTTGAATGCTTTAATTTTGTAACTTGAACAACTTTCTAAGAGGACAATATGTAATTTATCAACTAGTGATTTATTACTGTTTATCTTTTCTTTTTTTGAAATTCTGTATTATTTTTACTGTTTTTCTGTTTTTTATCTTTAAATAAAATTTTATAAAAGTCTTTTACTGATCAAAAATACTAACAGTCAAGTGACCAGAAGAAAACACAAGAAATTTATTGTTCATGATAATCCTAGTAGGCTAGTATCCAAAACTAATTATGATACTAATAAAGGATGATTAAAAGTAACAGTAGCTTAAAAGCATACCAAATATCTAATACTCTGTAAAAGCAAATATTTAGGATGAGTACTACATAGAATACTAATAAACTTAAAATTCATCTGAAAGCCACGGGTTTAGCTCAGGGCCACTAATGCCTGCCTGACTAGCATGGGGTCATGAGTTTATTCCCTGGTACCACAAAATAATAATAATAATAATAATAATAATAATAATAATAATCTGACCTAAAATAATGTCCTTCATACTAAAGAAATGAATTTTGATACCTGTTTACATTATTCCTTCCATAAATTTAAGTCTAAAGCATCCACCAAGTAAGATAAAATTCAATAATTTAGCACCTAAAATATAGAAAACACTGATTTACTGAGAGGATTCAATTTGGCTTTTCTTATTTAGCATTGTAATAATCTCTTGAAAAGTACAGAGGAGTTCCTCTAAACATCTGAGGTTCTTGTTTCTTGTTAATAAATGGACTTGGAGGTGGGATAATTATAAAACTTTGTCATAAATTACAGTTGCTTGGAATATGCAGACACTTGAATGATGTTATTAAAAAAGCCACAGACAGTAAGAGAGGAGAGTCTTTTTAGTAAAGGATGCTTGCCTGACTAATTGTACAACCATTTGGAAGTCAGAGTAAATTCCATCTGATGCCTTACAGTATTTTGGTTTTGTTTTGGGTTTTTTGAGACAGGATCTCGCTATATAGATCAGACCAGCCTTAAAATCACTATGTAGACCAGGTTGGCCTCGTGTTCACAGCGAATCTCTTCCCTCAGCCTCAAAACTGCTGCATGACAGACGTTTACCACCACGCCCAAACCTTACCATAAAACTGAAAGATAGTTGAACTATAGTTTGAAATATTAGGAGTAAAGCAGTCAGCTGTAACATACGACAGTATCTCATTTTTCTGAGTTTGGGGGTAAGAAAACAGTAGTTAATAAATGCAAACAATACTAACTACTAGGTAAACAATAATTTGCACTATATTAAAAATATTTGTTACTTCAAAGTTTCTCTATGAAAATAAAATGAAGCCACAGAGCAGCAAATATTTGGAGCAGAGATAAACAACAGTGAACCACAATGTTCAAAGTTAAACATTCCAACAAGATTATCCATAAGATAGTTGTACAGAAACACACTGATATTGACAAAAGACCAAAAACACATGCCAGGATATTCAGTGCTACTAATTATCTGGAAAACACAAAATAAAAATATACTGCTACAATATGAAATGAATAATTCAAATTGATAATAGTATCAAATATAATGGTAGATAACAACAGAAATGTTTAAAAACTGGTGATACAAATCTAAATTGGTGCAAACACTTTGAAAAACTTTGGCAACATGTTTTCTAATATAATTATCACAGCTTAGTTTCATTCATATGTTTCTACACAAGAATATGTGTGCAAGTGTATATGTTGTGCATCAAAGATATATCCAAGAATATTTGAAATTGCAGTATTTTCTACACTTAATAAATATACCAATTGTTATGTAACTTGATTCTTACCAACTCTGCTTCTACTTTATTTCACTCCCCAATTGTAAGATATTATTTTCCTGCTTGAAGTCTCTAAGTTTTTGCAAACTTCATAATACATCATTAATTTTAATTTACATAGTACATCATGTCTCTGGAAATAAAGAGAAGGCAGTCATTTATATCTAATTAAATATTTACAACTTCTAATGTTTTTCATTTCACCTTTCAGATGTGGTTTATGATGATTTCTCTTTTCCCAATATGAATGTCCTTTATGTGTTCTTGTAACGTGGATCATCGACAATCATGACTGTTTTCTCTGAAAAGAGCACATTTCACCTTCAACTCTGGAAGTTACCTTACTTGAATATGATATTCTAGACTGATATCATTGTTTGTCTTAAACATGTCACTTTATTTCCTTTTGTCTTCCTCTATTTGTGATAGGAAGCTGCTGAAAATAGAATAGATTCACTTACTGTAAATTATCTTACTCTGGGAGCTTTATAGGATTGTTCTTTTTCTTTACTTTTTAGCTGTATAACTTTGGTGGGCCTGCAAATGTATTTTGCTTATTTAATTCTGCCTGAATATATCTCAACTCTGTCTTCTGTATTTTCTTTTGGTTGGTTTATTTTAATCTGATATAAAGGCATTTCTAAATTGTCTCTTCTGATATTCCTTCCTGCTAAGTCCCTTTTCCCCTCCGGAAGTCTAATTGCATGTATATAAATTGTGCCTCACACTTCTAAATTTCTGTACAGCTATTGTGTTTATCTCTTCATTTCTGTGCTACAGTTTGAATATTTTTTATTTATGTGTCCCTTTGTTCACTGCTTATTACACTGTGTTTGATCTGTAGTTAAGAGTACCCGATGCATTGCAGATGCCATTTTAAATTCTAAAATTTCCAATTTATGTGTTAGTTTAGTCAACAGAACCAGAAGATCAGCTCTGTTTTTGGTTTTCTGTTCTTAAAGTTACTCTTTCTGCTCTATGAACTTCAACTTTTTCTGTCATCTGTGCATCCCTGGAAGCTGGCGAGCTATTTGGGATGTGGGGGTGGGGAATCTAAAGTCTACTTTCCCCTGAAATAAGGACTTATTTTACAGCTATATCTTAGACACTCCCTCTACTGTATTAAGTGAATCACATAATATCATGATAAGAATTGCTATTCACTTCTGGCTAATTTCATTTGTCTTAGAACAAGAATGGGGACTTTGTTCTTTCTATCTTTATTCATATGAAACTGAATCTGAGAATCAGTCTATTAATAAGTACATTCTCTTCAAAAAAGAATGCAGTCTTCTCTGTCTGTACACATATTTTCATTTTTCTATCAACTGTTTCATACAAGTGCAATCAGAGTTGAACTGTTTCATGTTTGTAGTAGTATGTTTTTATTTTTCTAGTAAGATTTTGTCCTTTCTTCTTGAAGGGAGTTAAAATGAAGCTAATCATAAATTGAGCTACACCACTACTAGATTGAATCTTGGTTTAATTTCACTTCAACTCAGAACTGAATGGTAGATAGGTCCTTGATCCTAATCTTTAGATGAGACTATGACAGTTTTCCATTCTCTAACCACAGATGTTTTCTTAACAAATTTTTATGGGCTACTACTCTCTGTTCAAATGATTCATTTTATAGGACACTTTCCAGATTCCAAGCAGTCATATCATTCCAAGGCTTCATAAAGAGTTAATCTGCTTCTCCTTATTCCACGAAGATTTGTATTTCTACAGTTTTTATCTCTTTCTATCTATAGTCATTAAGCCCCAGTCATTTTTAATATATAAAAGACTCATCTCTCTTTGGAAGTAGATCTTTTAGATATTATTGGACCTGATACATTTGTAGAACTTAAAAACAAGAATTATTCATTTGCTTATCAAGTGTTGTCTTACATAATGAGAATGGTTTCCTAAATAAACATGGATTTGTTGGGCACTAAATTTTAATTTTATTAAAACAATAAAAAATTTTCCTTCATACAATTCTAGCTAAAAGTATTACTGTTTGTATGCAGAACAGAGTTGAAAGATTTCTATTTTTCAGTTTTTCCATTATGATATATATCTTGATCAAAAGGTTGATAACAAACAACTTCTTGACCAGACTACCATTATTTCCCATTTAACAAGATTGCTTACTAGAAAGACATGTTGTACTGGAACAGACAGAGAAATTAGTATAGCTGTGCTAGACATTTCTTTCTCCCATAATATGATTCAAAAAACATTATTTTTTAGAAAACCACATGCTAAGAAGCTGACAGAATTTTTATTTTGATACTTGAGAAAAATGACTTCTTGTTTTCGTATTTTTCAAAGGGCATTGGAGTGATTTCACATAAACAAACTAAAATAAAATCAGGTTTGTTTTTAATTTATTTTTGTACTCTGTGGAGCAGCAATTATTCCATCATTTTCTGCTTTCTCTTCTAAATAAATATTTACCTCTAAAAACATTCCTATAAATAAGTGCAGATGTTTTTTAAATTTGTCTTTCTTGAGAAAGAAGCATGTAATAAAAGAAAATCACTATCACATGAGTAAAATTTTCTGTTCACGTATTTTACGTTTAATCTTGAGTTATCACTATAATTTCATTTGGTTCTCTGTAGGCCATGTCAAAAGCCATTTTGACACAAATATTATTGTGTAGAATATTATTTTTTAAATAGGAAGCATCCTAAATCACTGATTCTTTTTAAAAATATTAATATTTATAACATCAAAAGCTTTAATTCTTTTTAATAAGATAATTCTCAAAACGTGACTGTGATCATAATTTGAATCATGAGCCTCTTCTTTCCATAAATCCATAAGCATAAGTTTTGTGAACTTTCATAATCATATTCACCAGAAATATCTGCCATTTATGTACAAACATTTATATTTCCACTTTAATCGAATAAGTATTTTAGAAAGAGTAGTGCTTGATCCACTAACTAAAGTAACAATCTTTCAAATGCATGAAAGCTAAAACATTTCATTGGTCACCTCAACAGGTACCTGATGTAATGCGGTAATTTTACCTAGTGTAGAATGTTCCAGTAATTAAAATGTTTAATGCTTATCTTAATGCTCAACATAGTCACACATTATTCTATTCAGTCTGAATTAATATTTTATATATGCACATGAATGTAAGCACATTGTTAATCTTTAAGATAAAAAAATACTGAACCAAAAACAAAATGATTCCTTTACTTTGAAGACATCTAAATTATATCATTGACTTCTGTTCTTACAAAATAAATGGATTCCTCTTTGCAATTGTAGTAATAATGAGGAGCTCTCTTATAGACTCAAATGATGATTTCAATAGCCCTTTCTGCCTAATCTCTAGGAATGAAATGGAAATAATTTCATTTTTAGCAAGAAATTATAGCATGTGTTGGGAGATGAAGATAATAGCTGACACCAGCCTTTTTCCTGTGCCATTTGAAACATCTAAAAGTTCTGAATAGTGCTGCTCATAGGATAATTGCTTACAAAATTTTTGATAGATGAAATTTTAATTTACCATGTCAGGCATCATTCACATATAGTAATAAAAAAGAAAACCATACAGAGACATAGGCAGGCTAAGCTAAGTTTAACTCAGGCCAGAGTGGGGAAACCAACTCTACAAAAAAAGTTGCATTTTGTGTGATGAGGCCAAGACACAAACTCACAGAGAAGAGGAGCAGCTTCGAGTTTGTGAGTGATCAGTATCCCCACGCAGCCAGACAAGTCCGGGAAGTTGCTGTTGTGCTGATGGTTTTGATTCATTTTACAGGAAGTTATTGCTGTGCTTTCTTCCTGTAAACCTCTGGTCATTTCTTATCCTGTAACTGCTGATACCCTAGGAATGTGTAAGTGTTCATGTAGGTCTTCTCATTAGAGTTTTATGTAACATAAACCCAGGCTATTTCATAACATTAATGTATTATTTAAATTTCTCCTAACTAGTCTTTCTTTGCAAAGCATACTAACTAGATTATCCTACAAGAAGAAAATCAAGAATGTGTCAAACTGGGCCATAAACTGACCATCCAAATAAATACAGAAGTAGTGTAACATTCCTAGACTGAGATTGCACTAGAATTAGTTTACTACATAAAGAACTAATCATTTAAAGAAATTCAAGAAGTTGTAGAACTCAAAGGGAAAAAGTAAAAAGAGATGGTACTTGTTTTTCCCTTAATTTTTGCTTCATTGTCCTAAAAATCAATTCAGCATCTGTGTCAGTTACAGTTTTGTGGTCTATGAAAGATAGATATCTGTTTCCAAGTGGGTTACACACGATATTTGTTTACTGGTTGACCTCAAATCAACATATAGGATGACATTACAGGTTGATTTTCCTACTGGCTCAATATTTTCATTAGGAATACATATAATTTCAATCTTTCTGTAAAACTAGCAAAGAAAACTTTCTTAACATCATTGACCCAATTTAGATAAGGTGTCTTTCTTGCTCAAGGGTGTCATTTACCTACATATATTTTGCTCCTTTTCTCCCAAACAGCATTGCTTTTGACCCTGTTTACAGTAGAAAATGGATCTTAGAGACTCAACTCTAGTATCTACATCAAAGATGAGTTCCAGGAAATACTTATCAGGAGGCTAATAAGTTTTATTAAAGTCAGTTTACACTTTGGATAGTTGCAAAAAAAAATTACCAGGTTATATTTGGTAAGGGTATAATATGATTTGCTTATTGGGAATTTTATCCGTTATTTTTAGTTGACTTTATGTTATTCTGACCTTTATGACTCACTGAATCTCCTTACTCCTGTAATATTTTACAATGAATTCATGATAGCCTGGGTTATCATATATTTAGCTACCTCACTGACTTCTTTTTGCAAAGTAAATTTCATGATTTGTTTGGGAAAAAAAAGGTGCTTCTGCTTAATGCTTAATGATTAGTGTGCTTCACACTGATAATTACATTAAAATAAGGTATAAAAGACTGATATTGGAGAATGTGTTTTGAGAAGAATGGATACATCCAAGAATTCTTTTTCTTCCTTTGGGGTTATATGTTCTTGAAAAATTTCTTTGAATCTTTGAAGGTCCATGTTCATCATAGTAACTTCCAAGGATAGAAAGTAACTGATCTAAAACTTCATTTCAGTTATCACTCTTTAGCTTTCAGGTACATTCAAATGAAGTAAAAATCACGTTATATCCTGTCACACACACACGCACACACACACACACACACACACCTCATATATATTCTGTTTTAGGAAAACCTGCTTTAGATTGTAAATGTCTTAGGTTATGACCCTTATAAAATCACCACCTCTGCTAATCATCTTTATAGAGATTTTCTTGCTTCCTGTTTACTGGTCAAGGGTTATAGTTTTGTTTCATTAATGTTCCTTCTAAGCTTTCCTGAACAATTGTCATATTTATAAATTTCAAGTTCATGTTTATTTATTCTTATATTTAAAATACACTGAGATAGCTCATTAAAAGTTTTGTAGAATACTGTAGCAAAATTGGTCAGAATTTTCTTCTGGGCACGAAACACTCTACCAATCATAAATTAGGTATAGAGATAGTCTAAAACTGAAACAATGTATGTCTACTGATACATGTTAATATATCTCAGTTTCATTATTGCTTAATTGGTATTTTCAGATTTAATATGTTTAAATATTAGTTGAAAAACTTCAGATATAAAATGATAGAAAAAACTAATAGAAAATGTATTCATTGTTCATGAATTGGAGATAGTATTTTGACACAATGTCAATCCTTTCCAAAATGACTTGTAGATTTAAAATAATAATTGCAAAAATTCCTCTAGGTGTCACTGACAAGACATAGAGTGACCTTCCTTTAGTTGAAGAAGAGTATCTACAAAAAACCCTATATTTAGTGATAATAAATTAGAAATTTTTAACTAAGATCAAGAATGAAGTAAAAATCCCACTTTTCACTTCATTTTCAACATTTTAATAAATGTCATAGCTAATTCAATAACAAAAGAAAAGATGGATATTGGGAAGGGAAAAGTTTTTTTTAACATATGACATAATTTTCCAGATTAAAACATCTAATAAGCAATCATAGCAGTGTTCTGGAAAACAGATTAATGTACAAAAATAAATAAATTTCCTACACAGAAGTAATAAGCAGTTGTAACCTGAACTGTAAGACACTGTACTATACACAGTAACTCTCCCTCATATAAAAGGCCTATATTTAAATAAAACAATATATGCAAGATTTGAGGATAATTATAAAACTGTGATTTTAAAATAATCAAAGAGGAGACTAAAAATTGGAGAAATATTGAATGTTCGTTAATAAACTCAGTATAATTGAAATGTTAATTCCTCAAAATTTGTTCCACAGACCCAGTGATATTGCTTTTAAAATTTCAGCGAGTTATTTTATGGATATGATCAAAATAGTGCTAAAAAGCATATGAAAAATCAAAGGAATATAATAGCTATCAGAATGCAAAACATAGAGAAGGTGAAGCAGAAGAAAAGGAAGAAGAGGAAGAGGAAGAGAAGTGGATTAGAAGGAGATGGGGAAGCAGAAATAGGCAGAAGAAGCAGATGAGGATGAGGCCAGGTCATGGTCCAGCTGGTGGATTCTCTCAATCTAAAATGAATTACAAGGTAGAGAGTCAAAGGTGACTGTGCAAAGTATTTTATTGTAGAGAAAAAGCAGAAAGAAACTTTTAATGTAAAGTAAAAGCCAACTGGTTATTGAAGCCAGGAAAGGATCTGAATGGGTTGCCAAAGAGATCTCTTTGTTGAGGAGTTTTATCCACAAAACATGACTGTATCTCAGTCAAATAGAGATCAGCCAAGTAGGGCAAGTTACAAGCAAAAAAGTTTCACTTAGAAATGAGTCTACAGGAACTCCAGTATGTACTATTAGTTGTAACTGTAAATAAAACAAAGATATTCTTTCGGGAGGCATGAACATCTTACGCTGGGGCACAAAAATCAATCTAATGAAACACCTATCTGTTGAGCCTGCAGTGTCCCAGGCATGGCCATCATCCTTCTCCAGATCTTTTTTCCTTCCTTTTTTGCTTGGCCTTTTCTTCGGAATGCCTGTCCTGTCTCCTTGTTGCATCTTCCTTTGTCTGATGCTTCCTTTCCCCTATGGCCAGCTCACCCCTGACAAATGTTCTCATCTCCCCATGGGGTCCTACTTCTCATCAAAATCATATTTTACAGAAACTGATTGTTTAGATTGCAATCCGAATCCAACTCTTGTTAGGAAATTAACAACCAAACCTTAGAAAATGAGATTGAAGCTCAATTATGCTAGCATGCAGGATCATGGTTCATTTTCCCTATGTTTCTTCTAATCTTTCTGCTTTACTAATCAACTTCAAGATTTAAGGTAAACCCTTAGTCATTAAGAATTTAGGGAATTGGTGGATGAGTATACAAATTAAGATTGAAGGAATAGACTGGAAATCCAAGAAATGGTTACAAAAAATAATTTCAGTTGATCTTTGACAAAGAAGCAAAGCATAAGAAAGAGAAGAAAAAGGAAAAGAATTATCTTTTCAATAAACTATATTGGAGTAATTGCAACATGCAGAAAATAAAACTATACATACAGTTTAAAGCTCTCATAAAAAATTAACTCAAATGGATGTCTTTTGTAAATATAAAACGCAAAATGATGGAAGTCCTAGCAGAGAAATTAATGACTATTTAGATGAAATTGGATTTTAAAAATGATTTCTTCAATGCAACACCAAACACACAATCCATGAAAAAAATAATTGGTAAATTTTACTTTACTAGAGTTATTAACTTCTGATCTGCAAAGGACATTGTTCAATGAACAAGAGAATAAGTCAAAGACTGGAAAAAATATTGCCATGACATTTCTGAAAAAGTCATATTCAAAGTACACAAAGAACTATTGAAATTTGATGATAAACAAAGAAGGAACTTGAATAAAAAGTAAACAATAAACCCAAATAGACATCAGTCAAAATTTACAGATGACAAATACACATGTTGTCTGGAAATGGAAAACAATTAAAATCACAATGAGATACCTTTGCTCGTCTGTTAAATATGGCTCAGATCCAAAACAGTAGCAACTATAATCACAAAACCACTGGTCATTTATAGCAGTTTATAATGTCCAAAATTTGGAAATAAATTAATGTTATTTAGCAAGTTATATAGGTAATTAAAATAAATTACATCTATACAATGGTATATTTTCTATGATAAAAATGATCTATCAAGCTATAAAAATACATGAACAAATCTCAAATGCATACCACTAAGCAAAAGTATCAATTTGTAAAAGCATTCTACTATATTACTCCAACTATACAATATTGTAGAAAAGGAAAAGTTTTGCTAGCAGTAAGAAGTGTCTACCAGTAGTTGATGGAAAGCCATGAATGAATAGGGAAACGATTTTGAGGGCAGGGAAACAATTCTGCATGATACTCTATTTGTGCATAATTGTCATTATACTTTTATTAAAACCCATAGGATGTACAGTACCGAGGCTGGACATTGGAACTGGGCATAGTAGCACATGCTAATAATCCCAGTACTTGAAGGGCTGAAGCAAGAGGATTACAAATTTGAGCAACTTACTGATTTAGTGAGACCCTCTCTCCAAATCAAAAATAAAAACATGCCTGGGTTATAGCTCAGTGAGAATGCCTTGCCTTCAATCCCCAGTGTCCTTCCTAATGGGTAATAATGATGTGTAAATTTGGTTCATCAATTGTAAGAATTGTAGCACTTTTTCATTTTAAAAAGTGAATCGTATTTAACTTTGTAGAAACTAATACACTGATTAACGTTCATATGAAAATACGGAAGGCAGAAAGATTCAAGCCAAACAACGATTTTAGACCTTTGACTTAAGGATTTCATTTACAGCAGACAAGTTGATGGCTATCTGTGTAGTAAAGCATCTATAACTCAGTACCACAGAATAGTCCATAAATGAACTTAAATATAGTAAATTCATTTTCAAATAAACCACCAACTTAAGCAAACTGGGTATATGTTTAACAAATGTCCTATGTCAACTTGTTATTTGAAAAAGAATAAATTTACATAATAAAACAATTTGATGACAAAAATTTGACCAAGATGAATAACACACATAAAATTGTGAAAATTTAAACTGGAAAAAATACTCATTTTTTGTAAGTGAAGCTAAATGTTAACCATAAAGGAAAACACTAATGGTTTTACTTCATCAAAATTGAAAGTATCAAAAATAATATTAATATGGGTACTTTATTTTGATGTGCAATGTAAAATAAAATGGATCAGCTTAAAAAAATCCACTGATTATGTCCTAGGTCAGTAGTTATCAGTCTGGAAAAAGGTATTTTGATTGATGAAAACAGAATATTGGCTATATTTAGTTCTCTGCTGATTCAAGGGCAAAATGTGTTCCTGTGGCCATTGTGGTTAACAGAATCAAGATGCATCTGTTTTTTGCTGGCTGTCAGCTCTGAGAGGTGTCATATAACCCTTACCATATCCTCTTGCCACATCCCTAATCAGTAGACAACAGCAAACCCTTCATATCCAGGAACTCTCTGGCATCTATCTGCTTCTATGACCAGCCGCAGAAATATCTCTGCTTTTTAAATTTTTTAAATTTTATTTTAAAGAGAAAAAAATGCCGAAAAATCAAAAAACAATCAAACAAACAGCAGCAGCAAGTCAAATGACAATAATAACAGCAAAAAAAAAAACCAAAAAAAAAAAAAAAACCGATAGTGATAGAGAATTTCAAAACAAGATGATAAGAATTTAACAATGGTTGATATACTGCATATTGTTATCTTCAAAATAATTGTTCTGGTTACCAGATCCAGGAATGCAAAATGGATCAAACAATATGATTTCTCTTTGAGCTGTCTCTTTCTCTTTCACTATATCTTTTGTAACTTTTGAATCTTATACGTCTAGATTTTTACACTAGCAAGAAATATGTTGTTTATGCATGTGAGTCTGATTTATTTCACTTATGAGTATGGCTTATAGTTACATATATTAACCTATAAAAACCTCAAGTTTATCCTTTTTTATAGCTGAGTAGGATTCCATTGTATAAAAATACATCTTTTTTAGCCATTCCTCAGTTGATGGGCATTTAGGTTGTTTCTAAGATCTGGCTCTTACAAATTGTGCTGCATATATATGGGTGTACATATATTGCTGTGGTATGATGCTTTCAATTCTTCTGGGAAAATACCCAAAAAAGGACTAGCTGGAAACTCTAATCCTAGTTTTTGGAAGAACCTCCACACTGATTTACACAGTGGTTTTACCAGTCTACATTCCCACTAAGAATGGAGAAGTGTTTTTCCCCCCACATCCCTTCCAGCATTTGTTATTAGTCTTGTTTTTGTAGCCTCCTATAATTTTGTATTCTCTTTACTTGTTCAGCCCAAATTATGTTTCTGGTGATAGAATTTTCTCAAGAAACTTGTGGGCCTTCCATGGATATAGCAGATGTTCACTCTATGAGATAAAAGATTATCTTCAGATCATCCTGAGATGACTTCCTTTCCACTGTTTTCTTGTGCTGAGATATGTAAAGAAAAAAGACCTTACACTTCCTACAGCTGATCCAGTTAAAGTTATAAGGCGCTCCTTTAGCTTTTTCTCTATATAATATTTTTGAAGCACTTTTAGTGCCAAGGGAAAATTGATGATCTCTTAGATCATAATTTTGGTTCCTTTTTGTTAAGTAGCTGTTTTCATAATTTATCTTTCTGCTCTTATAATTTACTACAAACAGCATGAATTGAAGAGTGTCTTCAACTTTGACTGGCAAAGTCCTTTGTTGTACATTCAGTTCCTCACTTAGGACTTGTGCTTTCTACATGACTGTGTGACTTTTACAAACGTTTCTCCTACCATGTAGAAATGTATTTTTTCTTATAGTTTCTATTTCTACATGACTGTGTGACTTTTACAAACGTTTCTCCTACCATGTAGAAATGTATTTTTTCTTATAGTTTCTAATAGTCTTCTCTCACTTTCTTTGAGTGCTCAACAACCTTCTTAAAATTCAGATTTTTGATAAATATCCACTAACTGTAAACTAGAGTTCTGTCAAGACAAATAGAATTTTCTAAATTCCTCAGAGACTTCTGAACTCTAAAAAGCATCACTTTCAATTTTTATATTTCTATTAACAGGATGTTCAAGGTACTATAGAAAATTTCTTCTACTGACCAATCACTCCTTCAACTTTGTTGTGGCCTCCCCCTACTTCTAGTACCAAAAGTTCATTGTTTCTATTGTTATCAACATTTTATTTCTAATATCTTAGAAGATTTTTATTTCTACAAAATTAGGTTAAACCAACATCTGTTTACAAGTCACAGTTCTTTCAGTTAATGGTTTGACACTGCAGCTAGGTTCTCTTTCAGGGTACTCAGCAGAAATCATGCAGTTGCTTGGACTTAATAATCTGGAGGACCTGGGAAAAAATTCTGCTTCAAGGTCATTCTTCTTGTTGGCAGAATTCATTTCCTGGTGTGCTAGGAAGAAGTCTCTGCTCAGCTGGCTGTCCTCTGGGGCTGCTCTGAGCAGCTAACCTGCTGCATTATTTACCGTGCATCAGCCTCCTGCACTTTCAGACCAGCAATGCAGTATGCGGTGTTTTGCGGTCTTTCAGCCTTTTTCTTCCTTTTTGGACCAGCTGGAGAAAGATATTATGCTAGAATCATGATTTTAAACAACTCATGAAATTAGGTCAGGTACATAAAATTAATCTCTATTCTAAAAGAAGATGCTACATAGCATTAAAGTTACTCTTATGAAGATAATATTGGAGTAAAATCAATAAAATTCATTTAGAATTGTGATTATTTAGAACTTTTCACTGGGAAAAAGGCATAGAATATCACAGGAATAACATTGGAATTCTGTCTAGCAAATTATTTTAAAGTAAATAATAGAGTAGGAAAAATTGTATACCTATACATGTGGCAGAAGTGTATTCAGAACAAATAAGGACTCTAAAAGTCAACAAAAAGAATAAATGTGTGAAAATCATCTGGAAAATAATGCAGAACAAAACACCTGGAAAGTTCCTTATATATTTAGTTATCAGGAAATTGCATATTAAAACCATTTGAAGGACTATTTTAAGCCCACTAAAATTACTGTATTTAAAAACCAAATGAAATAACATGTTGTTTAAGTTTGAAAAATATAAGTGGCAACCCATATTATTTTTTGGTGTATAAAATGATGTCATTTGCCACTTTGGAGAAGTATTCAATAGTTTTTTGTAAAGTTATGCTTGTATCGCCTCCCAACTTACCAATTCCAAATTTAGATGAATTTGTTCAGAAAAATAAAAACTTGAAAATTACATCTATGAAAATGAGCAGCATTATTCATACTAAAGAAAAGTAGAAATAGATATGCCAACAAAGAAAAAGACCAAATTATGATGTAATCATATGATGAAATATTAGCAGTAACGTTAAGTGAAAGAAACCAGGAATGTCTGCTTATATATTATTACATGGTTTCTCTTATATGAGAAACTGAGAATAAATTTAAAATTTAAATTTAAATAGATCACAATTTAAAAGTTAGCTACTAAGAAATAGAGAAACAGATCTTTTCAAATAGAAAGACAATCAACAGGTAAAAGTGGGAGAGGGAAAGGGATTTGCCATGTACATGTACCAATTCCTTGTGTCAGTGTAATCACTATTTTTGCCAACATACACTAATAAAAATGGAACAAATGAATCAAAAAAACTAACCAACCTCTTATAATATAGCATGAATATATGTCAAACAAAAAGTCAAATACAAAATGAGTGAATATTATTTGATTTAATTTGTATGAAATTTACAAATCCATAAATGTGTCTGCTATGGTAAAATTTTTCAGGGTAATGTCTTGGGGAGTAAAATTGAATGGGAATTACCTGGAAACAGGCACAATGAAACAATTTTGTGATGAGAAAAGTATTATCTTTCTTTATTCATGTGGTATATATCAGGGAATATAAATTACCACTAATTTATATTATATTATTAATAAGATGTATATTTTCTATTGGAAATTAATATTGCTTCAGTAAAAATATTTTAAAGGATATAAAATATATTTTATTATTAACTGCTTCCCAGATCTTATAGTCATTTGAAATATTTACTAGAAAGGAATGATTTCATGTATCATTTGTCTAAAACAATACCATTTTCAGAAAATTATGTTTTATTTACTGTATTAAGTTTTTGTTTCATGGATGAAATGAAATGTATACAAACGAAGTGTTATCCTTATGTTGTAACCATGAAAATTTTCTAATTATAAGTAAAATGCAATTATGTTTTCCTATACCACATGTATATATATATATATATATATATATTATTTAGGTAATTATGTCCTTCATAAACTTATGAAAATATTATAGAAGGGATAAAATATGTGTACATTACAGATTTTTTCAAAGATATTAAAAACTGTACTCTCTACTTGACAGTATCTGTTTGTCACTATAAGAGTGTCCACAGTAGATTGCTAAAACAGCCCAATCATGACAATAAGCTCAGACACAGAATCGATAGTATGACATACTCTCTGGCTCTTTTATGCTAGAAGCAGTGATCTGTAGGGAGCACTTTTACAAAAGGGACTGACACACTCAGTTTCTAAAAATAATCGTAAGAACTTGGAGCATAGTTAACTTGAGATATGCATCTAGAAAGTTTGGAGAGTAACGATCCCCTCACATGCACAAATCAGAGGAATGTAGAATTTCAAAAGAATCAAATACTGGGTATCTGCACTTCCTTTTTTACTTCAGATATAAAATGAGCCTTCACACTATGGAAGCCAGAACCATAATCAACAAATAAACCAAATGAGAAGCATTGGTAGATCTCTTAGGTTATGTATTCTCTTTTCCTTCTTGAAACATACTCGTGTTTACCCTCAGATTACTTTCCAGGAAGTGATTTTTAATTCATCACTAAAACTTATCATAAAATACATACTATATACTTTCAAAACTGATGCCAATATTTCCCAAAATTCCATTACTTTGTCTTATGTCTATGCTTGTCACGTTAGTGTGGCACATTAAATACGGTATGCATTAAACTCTTAGTTATGCTCATGAGATGTATTGTAAATTGAGTTGTTTCCACCAAAAGAATATTGAAATGCTGGTCCTCTGTAGTCACAAATGCACCCTTATTTGGAAATAGGACTTTTAATCAAAGCCATACTGTGATAGGATGGATTCTATATCCAGGATCTGTCATCTGTATAATAAAGGAAAATCTAAAGTCAGAAATAGCATGGGATAAATGACCTTGGGATTACAAAAACAAAAGATGAACACAAGATGAGCAAAGGCAAGATTGTCTGCGATGGCAAGAAGCTAGAAAGAGGCCGGCAAGGGTTTAGTGTCATTTTGGCCTTGCAGTGACCTCACCTGGAAACATAATCACTGAAACTAGAGGAAAATATGTTGCTGGTATTTTAAGCCAATCAGTTTCTGATAATTTGTCACAAGAGCCTTAGAAAACTGCTAAAATTCTCCTCATTTAAAAATATTGTTGTCTAAGAAAATAAGTAGAAGTAAATCATACAATTGAAAGAATAATTTCATGTCTTGGGTTTTTTTTTTCAACTTTGCCTTACTTTTAGCCTTTTTATGAAACAGTTTCTAAAAATTATAGTAGTATCATTAACATAGAAATATGAATGAATGCCAGGTTTGGTGTTGCATGCCTGTAATCCCAGCACTTGGGAGGATGAGGCAGGAGGATCACCATGAGTCCAAGGCCAGTTTAGGCAACATAGTCATACCTGTCTCAAAAAGAAACCAAAATAAGAAAAAGAAATATGAGTGAATTTATATTCTATCTTAAAAATATAAGAAGGGCCGAGATGCACCCTTCCTGTGAGCCAGCAGTAACTATGTGCGGGGAGGAGAAACAGGATACTCCCCACCATCTCTTATAAGCAACTGGCTGGTTCAGGGGAACACAGACTGAATTGCTAGCAAATGAGTACAAAAATAACTTGATACTTACATTGTTTGATTGAATTTGCAGACTTAAAGCCAGTAGTCTGAGCATCTACTTAGAGGATAAAAATTTGCAGTATAGCAACTATTGTGGATTTTCTTTAGTCTTGTTTTTGAGATCCAGTATTATTCTCACTAATTTCTTTTGCTCTACATTATTGTTTTATTTTATTGGTTCTGTTTTGTTTCATTTTATTATGTGCAATGGTGTGATATGAAGTCTTGTATCACTTTAGCTGTTTCCTTTTGATTGACTTTATTCTTTTTTTAAATTTTCTTCTTTTTAAAAAAAAAATAGCCCAGTGTGATGGCACACTCCTCTAAACCCAGTACCTTGGAGGCTGAGGCAGTCAGATTGTTGCAAGTTCGAGACCAGCCTGGGTTACAAAGTGAGCCCAAGGCCAGCCTGAACTGCATAGTGAGACCCTGTCTCAAAAAGGCAAAATAATAATAATAATAAAATGAAAAATAAATAAATGGTACATGTGTTGCTTTTAAAAAGGGATTAATTGTGCCTATAACATAACATACACTGTCTTGTAATTTAAAAGCATCACTAACATTTGGATAAACGCTTTAGCTAACAGAATGCATGTGTTCATTTTCTGTTATATTTAGCTTCTTCCAAGTAGTAATTTTCATGTTAAAGGTCAATAACCATTCATTAAAAAAAAAGGATTTACCTGTGTTCTTATGGATAAATTGCACAGAATTTTATTAGCATTTCAGATTGCATATTTAAAATAGTAATTTCACTGATTAAAGATCATCATGAAGGCCGGAGGAGTAGCTCAGTGGTGTTAAGTGTCTGCCTGGCAAGCGCAGGGTTATGAGTTTGATCCTCGGTACAAAAAAAAAAAAAAAAAATCATCGTGAAAAGAGATAAATCTTTAATTTTATACATATGTTTACCTATCACATTAAAATAATAGTTATTTTAATAAATATGACCATCTAGTTCCCAGTGATATTAATAGATTAGCAATAAGAGTGAATTAGTTGATCATTATTTTAAGTTGCCTCTTTAAGTTATATGTAAATTTTGGGATAAATAGCTGTTAAAATATCTGATGGACACTTCATAGTTTATACAGCTGAGCAGAACAAATCTGTTATATGTAAATTTTGGGATAAATAGCTGTTAAAATATCTGATGGACACTTCATAGTTTATACAGCTGAACAGAACAAATCTCAGAGGGTGAAGTTGGACACTGCAGGCACTATCCCTGGTTCCTGTGGGTCTGGAACACCTCTCCACAGAAATACACATGGATGAGAGATGAGGAGCAAAATCTAGACTAACCTTACTGAAACATTAGTGCAGAGAACAAGGTCATGTCAGTCATCTATCAGTTCTACAAAGACTGGGATCAGAACTCCCCACAACATGAGTAAACATTATTGTGTTTTAACTCCAATAAAAATCAGAAAATGTGACCAGTGAACTAGTTTCCTGCAATTTGTTGACCTGAATATTCTTCACTCATGTCCTTTTTGCAGAATGATTTTTAAACAGGTACTATAATTTTAAAGAGTTGTTTGTTCATTTCAGTTTTATCCTCGTGTTCCTTTTTACATGACATTCTTGTACTAAACTGTTAGTCAAATTTTACAGTACAGCTAGCATGATGATTACCATGGTCATATGTTTAAGGATGTTTTAAGTTCTCAAAAAATGATTATCAAAATTGCATAGGCATTTTTCTACATCTCAGACTTCATGCTCTAGTTGTAAATAAGAAGCAAAAATATAAAAGTGATTTTTTTTTATTCTAGGGATGCATCATTTTGTTATTCATTCAAAATCTGATACTTATCTAGCTATGAATTGTATCATCCAGTCATTTTGTCCCAAGAATCAAAGTATGATAAATAGTGACCTTCCCACCAAAAGAGCTTAAAATATATAGAACATAGTAATTGTGTCTGTCAACACACATTAAAAAGAGATTGATAGAATATGAACAATGCAAACTCATACAAACAAATGTATATGGCATATAATAAGTTTCTATTTTAATACTTCATGGGGGAATTTGAAATATTTGCCTTGTACATTTTATAGAAAAGCTTCTCATTGTCTTCAATTTTAAAATCCCATTTAAAGGAGGGAAGTTATTAATAATTTCTTTTTTAGTAAGTTCTGATTTCAACAATGTTCTTTCCTATTTTAAAATATTTAGATAGTAACCTCACGATCCACTCTAACTTTTATGAGAGACATGATCATGTTTTGGATGTCAGTGGTAGAAACAAATGAAATAATATTTCTCTCGTTCAGACATATGCATTTTGAATTAGTCAGTGGCTACAGTTTATAAATTACTTTTGGTTAAAGACTCTGAAAAGAAAATTGGCTTGAAGTATCTATTTCACTAGTCAGGAGTAAATATTTTCTGTCATCAAGCTATTTTTCAAGTAGTCTAGATCAAGTTACCCTGAGACCCAAGTAAGTTCTGACTAACCTTACTGAAACATTAGTGCATTCATTTCAAAAAGCACTGAACCTAAAGTCTACCTCAGGAAAGTTTGAATATAACTTTGTTCAGTAGTAAAATACCAGGAACTATGAAACTTAACTAAACTCATATATTATTACCTCCCAAAGTTCACCAATACCATATGAGAAAATTGAGTGAGTTAAAGCAGGTAAAAACAAGTGAAAACAAATTTAAAATTGAGTAAGTGAAGTTATGATTTCCTTTTTCCTTGAACTTGCCATAAAACTTCATTTGATCCCCAGAGTCAGATCATATTATTCTCTTAATCTTTCTTCAGCAATTACAGCACCTGGGCTTGCAGTATCACCAAATGAAGTGAACCAATAAATTGGATTCCCTTCACAATAGTTTGCACTTAAAGTAATACCTATTACATTACTGTTTGGAAACTGTTATCAGAAATCATATAAAATGAAGTTTCATAGTGTGGATGAAAGACTGGATTTAAAATCTAGATGTCCTTAGCTTTTGACATTTTTCCCCATGTGCCTGACATTTATTAGGCAGAAAATTGCTTTATCAAATGTCACCTTGAAAAATTGCATAAATCTCTGTCCTATGTAAGATCAAAGTCAGACTTTATTTATAACACAGTATAGTAGTTCTTACTCTTTTCTGCACTTTAAGCTCCATGGCAAAAATAAATCTTAGTTTTATGTTTTTAAAAAGTATTTTTAGATTCATTTTGGAAGAGAGTATCTAAAGGATATATAATGGCAGAAGTTAGTAGGCAGTATTAAAAAAAAAAAGAACCAGATAACCAATCTTGCCATAATCTCATCAGCAGAAAAATGATGATTTGAGGATTAGTCATTCAAAATACTGTCAGATCTTCCTGCAATATACAACTGAGGATGTGATTTTAATTTTTGTCAAATGAAAATTTAGTTTTCATGAAGTCATATATTTAAAAAGCAATGTAATTCTTATATTTTTTCTGTCATGGTATTTTTTGTTTTAGCTTTTTAAATCATCTTTGTCCCTTTGATTTCTTTAGTATAATGTGTTTAGTAAGTGTTCGTTTCCACTGTGTGCAATATACATATTGCAGTTTTAGCTGTCTACAACATTTTTTTCACATTCTGTTCCATTATTAATATTTTTGGGAAGTTTATAATGATGTATCTTCATCATTTCTGTTTATCTCCTTGGCTGCGTCCAGCCTACTGATCCTTGTCAAATATTTTCATTTCTTTTATATTCTTGTTGATATTTGGCATCTTCTTTGGACACTTTCTTGGCTTGTGTTTATATTACCTACATTGTTTTTCTTGTTGTCCACTTTTTCCCTTCTAAACTTTTTCATATCATCATAGCCATTTTAAATTCTCACTCTGATAATTCTAAACTCTATATCATGTCTGAGTCTGTTTCTAATATGTTTGCTTTGTGTTTTCAGGTTATATATATATTTTTAATAAAGTATGGACATGTACCAAATTAAAGGGCTGGGTAAATAGTCTTACAGTGTGAGGTATTATGCTTATCTGGGTATGAATTATTCCTTGTTTACCGTTTGGAGTTGTCAGTAGCTAAAATTTTCTCTAAAGTTAATACGTTAGCCTTTTCTGAACATGAATGCAATTCCACTCTGAAAAACTTGGTGAAATTTGGGAGCCAAAGAGGATATGCTTACTTAGCTTAGCAAGCTAAAATTAACTATTTTCCAATGTGAATACATCGATTATACCTAAATGCCTGAACAGACATAACAATTGTTCTGAAAAATGTGCTTTACATTACTGTTTCAGCATAAGACTGTGCATTTTTCATGCACATTTTTGATATTTTATGATATTCTGATTTTAGCCACTTCATTCTTCTTGTCCCCCATCCATTGTGCTGTTCGCTTGCAGAAGCTGTTTTCTTTTTATTTTTTCAGAAGTCCCAGAGCTCTTCTTCCATGCTCCCACCGTCCACTCTCTTCCTCTTCTCTTTCCCTGGTCAACCCCAACATGTTTTAAGTCTCAGGTATTCAAATCATTCTAGGAAAACTTATTATTATTTTTTAAAGATGGGTTAAGTATTTCCTTTGTTTCTCTATTACTATACAATGACTCACAGTTGAAATTAGTTGGAGAGCTTTTACAAAAGACATTATCTTAAAACCTAGGTCACTGGGTCTTGTCTATTCCTAGATAAATACAAAGATAGATAGAACCTTCTACAAAACTATATAGAAGAAAAGAAATTTAGATTTTTCCAATTTAAATTTCCTTTACCTTGATATGAGACTATAGTAGCAATGTCTCTAGATGATGGTAATTCCCACACCTGCAAGTAAAAGTACTATTAACCCCTATTTAAAAAAAAAAAGACAGAAAGAACTCTCTGCTGGTGTAAGTTTGGGTCTGCTTAATCAGTAATTTCCTTTTCTGTTACAAGAAGACTTAAGTATCACTACCATAAAAGTAAAATATTGCAAGAAAGTGGATATATTACTTCTTTCCTTTTTGCTTTTCATTCCAGACAATGGTCCTCAGCCTCCTTGCCAGCAGGCCTTCCCCAGTCCTATGGAATAGCTGTGACCTGTGTCTACCTTTCTATTCTTAGAACACTTTGACATACACTTGCTTCCTCTCACAGAAGATGAAATTTCTCTCACTGTTGCTTCTCCTTATTGATAATAGCTAAGTTCCTTGTGTCCTACTTTGCCATCTTGTTTTCCAGACCTATACAATAACTGATTGCCAATTTGTCTATTTTATTAATCAGTACATTGTATATTCAATGCTCAGATACTATTTCCTTTGCCTTTGCCGTTTGCATTCTCTGTGTGAAAAACTGCTTTAAAAACAAAAGCCAATCAAAAATCAATAGCATTCCTGTACACAAACGAAAAACTCACTGAGAGAGAAATTATGGAAATATTGCCCTTTATAATAACATCTAAAAAAATGAAATATTTAGGAATCAACCTAACTAAAAATTTAAAAGACCTATATGCTGAAAATTATACTACACTGAAAAAGGATTGAAGAAGATATTAGAAAATGGAAGGACATTCCTTGCTTTTGGCTAGGGAGAACCAACATTATGAAAATGACCATACCCTCAAAACTGTTATACAGATTTAATGCAATCCCAGTCAAAATACCATTGACATACCTCACAGATCTAGAGAAAACACTCCTAAAATTCGTTTGGAAACAGAAGAAACTGAGAATAGCAAAGGCAATTCTGGGCAACAAAGGCAAGGCAGGAGGCATCTCAATTCCTGACTTGAAACTATAATACTAAGTCACAGTGATAAAATCAGCATGGTACTGGCAAAGAAATAGAACTGAGGATCAATGGAAAAGATTAGAAAATGCAAGTACAACTACAAAGACACTTAGCCACCTGATATTTGACAAAGGGGCTAAATATGTCCACTGGAAGGACAGCCTCTTTAACAAATGGTATTGGAAAAATTGGCTCTCTACATGCTGAAGACTGAACCTAGATCCATGCATATCACCATGCACAAAACTAAACTCTAAATGGATCAAAGGCCTAAATATTAAAACAGAAACACTAAATCTACTGGAAGACAAGGTAGGTAGAAGTCTTGGAGACATAGGGGTAGGCAGAGAATTTGTGAACAAAACGCAAACTTCATGGGAAACACTTCAAAGAATCAACAACTGGGATCTCACATTATTGAAAAGTTTCTTCACTTCAAAGGAAATCACCAACAGAGTGAAAAGAAAACCCTCAGAGTGGGAAAGAATTTTATCCAGCAACCCCTCAGCCAAAGGACTTATGTCCAGAACATATAAAGAATTGAAAAACACCAAGCTCCCCAAATTCAAAGACCCTCTCCAAAAATGGGCATCTGAGATGAATACACAGTTCCCAGAGAAAGATATACAAATGGCAAATAAATACATGAAGAAATATTCACCATCACTGGTCATTCAAGAAATGCAAATTAAAACAACATTGAATTCCATATGGATTGCACTACGGATTATCACTATGGATTCATATGGATTACCACTATGGAAATCCATATGGAGAATTCTCAGAAGACGAGGATTGGAAGTTCCATTCAATCCAGCTATTCCCCTCCTGGGTATTTTCCCAGAAGAACTGAAAAATTCATATCACAGTGATATATGTGCACCCATGTTCATAGCAGCACAATTTGTAATAGCTAAATCTTGGAAACAACCAAGATGTGCATCAAATGCAGAGTGGATGAAAAAGATGTGGTATTTTTATACAAGGGAATATTGCTCAGCTATAAAAAATGATGATCTCAAGGCCTTCACAGGTAAATGGAGACAATTTGAGACTATCCTCATTAGTGAGATAAATAAGAATCATATTTATAAATATCACATTGTGTCTCTAGTGTAAAAAGTGACAAGAACTATAAGTGTAATAAAACCCAAAATGTGTACTTGCTATTGTAAAAAAAGAGAGTTAAAGAAAGGGCTCTGGGGGATATAACTGCATGTATGTTTGAGTGTGTAAAATAGATGAGCATATTGCTGAATCTTTGTTGGATCTTTCAGTAGAACTGTTTGCAGTCTCACTGTTTGAATGTCTACTATGTATCCATTAATTTTGTAACTTGAACAACTACATCCAAGATGACAATATGTAATTTATCAAGTAGTGATTTCTTTAATGGTTTTTTCTGTTTTCTTCTTTTTTCTTTTAGAATTCTGTATATTTGCTACGCTTTTTTTTTGCTTTTTTTTCTCTTTAAATAAAATTTTTTAAAAAATGCACAATTGCTATTGTAAAAAAGAGGAAATAGGGAGTGCTATAAAAGATATAACTGCATGAATATTTAAGTGTGTAGGATTGATAACCATACTTCTCAGTTCTTGTTGGATTGTTGAACAGATCTGTTTGCAGTCTCACTGCTTGAATGTCTACTTTGTATGCTCTAATTTTATAACTTGAACAACTATTTCTAAAAGGACAATATGTAATTTATCAATCAGTGATCTCTTACTATTTATCCTTTTTTTGAAATCCTGTAATATTTGTACCTTTTTTCTGTTTTTTCTCTTTAAAAAAAAACAGAAGCCAATATTTGCATATATACAAGCTGATGAAATTACCATTAGCATTTGAAATGTGCAAGAAGTCAACCATCCAGAGTAGTGCACTTTATTTTTATTATCGTCACTGAAATCTCTACTGGAGATTTCTTTTTTTAGAAATATTGATAGAAAGTTCTTTGTATTGGTGAAGTGAGGGATTCTGAAAAATGATGTTTCTTCAGCTGCTACCGTATCCACATCCGCTAGACGCGGCTTGTCTGCAGAGCAGCGCTGAGGTGCAGGGCACTGCTGTGGGACACTCTTCTCCGCGGTGAGCCTGTCACCCACTCCTATGCCTACAACATCTAGCGTTATTCCCTCAGAGCTGCTGCAGATACTCTGGAAGTCCTTCATAGCAAACAGCAAAATGGATCATTTTCAAATGGGAAAGTGTTGTAGAGATGAATGTGGGTGGAAGGGAAGGAGGATGTGAAGAATATAAACTCAGATGCTAAGTATGTACCTAATCTCTGAGATGAATGTAAACGTTACATACTACAAACATAACAATAAAAGCAATTTTTAAAAAAGAGTCTTTTGTGAAAGTGTTCATGCAGTTACCTGAGGACAAATATGGGGTCACCTCACATCTAAACATCTTTTTTTGTGTGTATGTAGTACTGGTGGGAATTGAACCCAGGACCTTTGCATTAAACCACATAGCCAGCTCCTTATTAATTTTTTAGTGGGAGAGGGCCTCCCTAAATTGCTGAACTGTCTAGGCTGGGCTCAGGTTAGTAATTCTGCTATTTCAGTCTCCCAGAGCACCAGGATTACCTGTGTGCACTATCATGCCTGGTTCAATTCTCAGCTAGAAGAACTGAAAAGCTACTTGGAGCCATACCGTTCACACCTTTAAGAGTAGATCAATCTTGAGACCATTGTATTGAGGGAAATAAATCAGATGCAGAAGGTTAAATATCACATCATTTCTCTCATATGAAAAACACAAAATATAAATACACTAAAGAGAAAAATGTAGATGAGAATAGAACACAGACAGGTAGATCTCTTGGAACTTGGGACAGGGATCTGGGTAAGGAGAGAATGGTGGTGTAAGATGATCAGAAATAATCAAGATATGTTATATATGTGTTAATTTCTCAAAGTGAATGTAATTATTACGTGTCGTAAACACATTCTGATAAAAAAGTTGGAATTGTTAAAATGCACCAAGAGAATCTGACATTTTGGGTATGATTATTTTATTGTCAGATGCACAAAACTATCAAATGGCTAGATTTGTCTACAACTAAGTAGTCTGACCTAGTTTACATTTATTTGATTTAAAAAAAAAAACTTTACCTGTCTGTAATTTCTAAAACAACCTATATAATGATATTACTATTCCAAGGAGTGAAGAGTGCAATTTGTAAGTTTTTAGAGTAATTCATTATGCAAGTATGCATTTTGAAGCATACTTGCATATGTACCCTTTCTCTAACAAGGAAGCTAAGTGATGCCCCTAAACGTACATTTCCAAAGCCCACTGGTATAATGGATGTGAAGGTTCACTAACTAATTAAAATTACTGCTTAATGTGTGCAGAGTTACACGGAACAGTAAAAATGAAGACACGCAGGTAGACAAACACTGAATGTAATAGAATTAAACCATATAAATTTATTTTTAAATTACATTGTTGAGTAATAATAATAAAAAAATTTATATGAGAAAGTGGGGAAAATTGCTGACAAAATCCAGAGCCTTTTCTTTCAGAAAAACATGTTTGCTTATACAGTTTTCTACCCTTCTCTCAAGAATACTTTATATCCTGCAGCCATGAGAAATGCCCTGGATAAGACAGAAAGATTCCCACTGAGAAAGCCGCAGGAGATTTGCAATGTTCTCGGCAAGCAGACACAAAACTTGAGGCAGCACCAAGTACTGACAATGTTACAGAAGGAAATGCAGAAAAATAGGGACAGGCTTTGAAACAAGTTTGGCATAATTGCCATTTCTATGGATAAGAATCATTGTTCAATTTATTGAGAAGGCATATCCTCTAATATTAAGTTAGTTAAATCAAAGTTTAATAACTTTATGAAAAAATAAATCTCAGTTTCTTTGGTGGTGATTGGGGTCTTTATATTACTTAACTGTCTTCTTTACCTCTTGGTAGAATATTCATTTCAAATAATTTCATTTCTTATCTTTAAAATAAAGCAACTATGGTTATTACATAAAATACATTAATCATCCTGGGATATAGAAACATTTTTGTGCATGACAAGCTTTGTAAAGGTCCCAGGAGTATAATTATGTCATTATCTTCACATTTTGAGTTACAGTTCATGACTTCTTTGCTTTCCTACGGTCCTCACCATGTCACAGGCAACACTTGGCATAAAAGTTCATGCTCATAATGTGCCTTGTGAACCTGCCTAGACATATGTTTCTATAGCCCTGAGTTAAAATGTAACGTCAGAGACGTGGAGAGACAAGTCTTAACTCCATTACCTACTTCTTCTCTTCTTTCCTTCACACAGATTGTTTCAGCCCTGAAGAATAAGCTCTAGATTGATGGAAAAATATTTCTGTATGTTTATGCTGTAACCCCCTTATGACTGAGAAAGTAGGCAGGGAGAAATGGTGACAGCAATCCCTCAAAACAAACAAACAAACAAACAAACAAACAAAGCTTGTATCTCTTTTCTAGGGTATACCTACAGCATGGAGTGAGTTGTAAGGAATCCAAATGGAATGACAGAAAATGATACTGAATTTTTAGAACAAATATTCTTTTATTCTTGTGATTTTTTAAAGGTAAACATAGTCATAAACCCATGCTACATATAAACGTTCATTTTTAGAAGGATGCTATTTTCATGAGAATGCTTTTGCAAGCACAAGAGCATTTGTAAATCATTTTTGAAAATAATTTTAGAGATACTGATAATCAGAGATCAGCAAGTGGGCAAGGAGACATGGCATTCTTTCTCTGGTGTGGTACTGGGTATCTGAAACATGGGTTGTGTCTGGTGGCACTCATGGAAACTAGGGGCATGGAAGTTTTGGAGGAGCTGTTGACACTCTGTTATTTAGCAGCAGTTTACAGGAGACCAGAGAGGAGCTGGCACCTTCTAAGAAAAATCCATAAACTTCCTCCCCAGTAATTATGAAGGCATTGAAAATAAATTTTTACAAATGTTATTCTCATTTTACAAGTGTTATAAATAGTATGCTTTCATTTACAAAGTATTATTCAAGTATAATATAAAGAGCTTTTGTATGGGGATTTGGTTTTATATTCTCTTCATTTATTTTCTTCCCTTTACTAAAGGCTGTAAATTCTTTGATTTTCTTAAGTGCATTTTCTCTCTTTTCCAGAAGTAAACCTGAATCAATATTCACATGAATAAAAGCTGATTTATTAGAATAATGGGTTTAAAACTACAACAAATGTTGCAGCTATACATGGATTTTCCCTAAACAACTGAAAATAGAAAAATTGAATTAATATTTAACCTTTTTCATTTGTGTGCTTTGAATACTAACTGCTTACGGAGCTACAAATTTGATCTTATAAATTTTTCCAATCGCTGAAAATCACACTACCAATTAGCGTTTTTTTTTTCCTTTGAAGAAGAATAGAATCTTCCCCCTTAGAATACAAGAGGAGCAAATGGGTAATTTTTAACAAGAAATTACCTTCAATGGTGGTTGTGAATGAGGCTGTCTTGTATACAGCAGTTTGTGCTTGACATGAAGCCAATCACAGCACTGCATCATGACCATCTTCTGTCTCAAGGGGACTTTCAATATGTAGTTCTGAAGTTTTCATACATACAGTTCTGAAAAATAAATGAAATGTCAAAATAGGACTAGAATGAAATTACACTACAATTACTAAAATCCAAGGAACATGTTTAAAATAGATTTAGTTCTGATTTCAGCAGTATGGCTCAAAACAAAAAACAAAACAAAAAATTGTTGGCCCTCATTGTAAGTTAAACACAAACATTAAGAACAGATTTATTCTTCAGCATCATCTGGATAACATTAATAATTTATTAGTCTTTCATGTATCTTTCTTTCACCAGCTGAAAAAGATAGTAAAATGGTGATTTTGAATATATTTTAATAATCAAAAAGTAAGAACTACATTATCCTGAATTAATAAAAACAAACAGCAAAGCTTTAGGCAAGGAGAATCAGATGATTCTCTAATTACACTGAATTGCATTTACTGAAGGTTAAAAATGCTAAAAAAAAATTCAGACTTTTGAAAGTTTAGAAAAATCATCAGATGAACAGTACAAGCAAACTTATATCAGCTATGGTCTAGTATTGTTTCCATCATGTACTCCTTAAACACCAGATTTGGAGTTGGTAAATCAGCGCCCAGATATTCACTGAAACCATTATTGTTCAATCTGAGTGTGATCATGAGTCAACTGATGATTTAAAATAATGACATTCTATTTTAAATTTCAACTTTTCAGGTTATTTTCAAAAACTGGAGAAAACTTAACATCCAAATTCCCATGACCCAGAACAATAAGGGCCACTTCCTGGCAAGCACATGCAACCTGAGGTCTATGGGCTACTTTTACACTGAAAAATGTTTTAAAAGCAAGTCATGTTACTTCTGTACCTTAACTGATTCATATATTTTATATGCATTTCAAGACGATTGCTCTTTACTCGGTGCAAGCCTGGCGAGCTGAAAGGTTGCCCACGCTTGGAAGAGCATTTGCCCTTTTTCTTGTCATTCTTCCCATTTTGTCATATTAGTTTCTGCCACTGAGCATGCATGTCACTTGTCATACATCAGGTTACTTGTACTGCTTTAAAAATAAGAAAAAAATAGAAGAACATAGGGGCTGCTGTCACAAAGTACATTGGTGGTTTAAAAGGGTAATGTATTAGCTCACAGGTCTGGAGGCTGCCAATCTCAAATCAAGGAACTGGATGTGTGAGCTCTCGCTGAAACCCAAAAAAGGCTCCTTCTTTGCCTCTTCAAGTGTGTGATAAATGACTGGTGATGGTTGGCACCTGCAGCTGTTTACTTCTAATTTCTCTCCTTTGTCCTCTCAAGATGCTTTTTCTGTGGACTTTATCTCTATGAAGCCTTATGGTTTAGACAACACAAAATTTATGTGTTGACAGTGGTTTATGAAAGGGACTTCATCATGGGGGTGCTATACTCACCTGTTAATTAATTCACTGATGGGATTATACCTGAATGTGTTGTGAGGGGCTCGGGCCAGCTAGAGGTGAGGCCTGGAGTCCAGAAGTGAAAAGCTAATGTTCCTCCCAGCTCCCTTCCCTCTCTGCTCCCTGGCTACCATGTAGTGAGCAGCTTTCCTTCTCTATCAACTTCTGCAATGCTGTTTTGGCCTCAGAACACATTGAGTATAGACAGAAATCTTTGAAATATGAGCCAAAATGAACCTCTCCTCGATAAGCTGCAGGTTTCAAGTATTTTGTCGCAGTGTTAGGAGACTAACAAAAATGGCCATCTTCCTAGGACATGAATCACAATGGATGACAGAGCTACTGTATCTTCTAAATCAGGAATAGTTTATGTTTAACATATGCTGTATTCTAAGGCAAAAGTCCCCCATCTGGGAGGAGCTAAAGATGGCTGATCAGTGAGCAACAAAATACAGAGCCTCCTGGGGAGAAACAACTCATATGCCAGAATAAAACACCCTGGAGAGATCCAGAGGGAGAGGGATCCTCTTGACACAAGAAGAAACTAAAATGAAAAAAGCTCATCAAATATACAGTCTCAAGGTTACAATTGGAACAGCTAAAATTAGCAGACACAGCGCTTTCCACTGCAACCTGCCGAGCTGCCCGAACTGATGCTCACTATGACTCACAGGAGCCACAGAGGTGTTGGTGAGCCCAATGAGGAATGGAGCCAGTGAAGGGACATACATTAATCCACAGTCAGTGCTGGGCATAAGACCACCCCCCATAGAAAGGCTGTGACCAAATGGACGACATGTTGGAATTGGATAGGAGGAGCCTGAACTAGGAAAAACAGTGACTCCAGTTGGTTGCTCCCTCCTCAGAGCAGATTTGTGGGATCTGCTTGGCTTGGGTCACTCCCCTGGCCAGGACCCAATAAGCCAAACTGATTCCCTACGCCTAGCACACACTAACCTGATGAAGGCCCCTGAAGTTTGACTGGCCTGGTGGGGAGGAGCCAGCATATGCAGCCCCTGCTTATACCTCAGTGACAAGAGCAAACAGGAAAGGGCAGAAATCCCTCACCAGCATGCTTCAGAAGAACCATAACCAACAAGAAAAGGGGCAGAGACCTCCACTATACACTTGCATGAAAGAAACCAAAAACATGACAAGAGAGAGAAATAAGAAGAAGCCTCCAGCCCAAACCTCTGAGAACAATGATCCAGGAGAGGGAAAAACAAAAGAGACTGAGGGCAGCAAACATGCAATATCAGACACAGCTTCAATGAACATTAAGAGATATCTTCAGGACCGTGTAAACAAGCTCAAAACTGAAATATTAAATCAGGTAAAGCAAGATATAAATAGATTAATAAAAGAAAAGCTAAGCACTTCTCAAGAAAACACAGATGGAAGAAAAGAGGAACACAAAATAAGGAAAGAAACATTCAATAAAGAATATAAAGGAAATCTAGAATACATGAAGCAGATTTTAGTCAGGAAAATAAAAACTCCATTGAAAGCTGGCAAAACTGCTTAAAAGAAACTAAGAATAGACTATCAAAACTTGAAGACAAGTTTGCAGTGTATGATCATGAAAGGAAAGATCTCTTAAAAATAACAAGGAAACAGGCAGTAACAATACAAAGGCTAGAAGACAACAAGAGAATCTATAATTTAAGAAAAAGAAATGTGAACAAAGAAGCAGGAATAAAAACAGGTGAATTACAAAGGCTATTCATGGAAATGATTAAGGAAAACTTCCCAAGCATGGGAAAAGAAAATGATATTTGGTTATGTGAGGCATACAGAACTCCAGCCACCTACAACCAAAACAGAGCTATGCCCAGACATATAATAATCAAGATACCAGAAATTCAATATAAAAACAGAATATTAAAAGCCATCAGAGAAAAGAAACAGATTACCTATAAAGGAAAGCCCATCAAGATCACTTCAGACTTCTCAACACAGACTATCAGATCAAGAAGAGCTTGGCACAAAGTATTCTAAGCTCTGAAAGAAAATACCCTCCAGCCCAGATTTATGTACCCTGAAAAACTGTCACTAGAAATTAAAGGAGAAACAAGATGCTTCCATGATAAAGAGGAACTGAGGGAATTTGTGACCACCAATCCAGTCCTACAGAGAATACTGAAGGACATTCTAGAGAGAGAGAGAGAGAAAAAAAATCAGGATTTTAGGAACAGTGGCAGAAAGGCCTCATTGATTGGAGCAGGCAGTAGAATGAAGGAGAAAAGTAAACAAACAAAGGCAGAAAAATAGCATAGCAGAAATGAGGCCAAGAAGGTTGGCTATAATCTCTAACATAGATGGCCTTGATGCACTAAAAAAAAAAAGACAGGAGGTAGGGTCCATCAAGATGCTCTGTATAGGAAATATAATCAGTCTGAGAGAGGCTTTATGGACTAAAAATCAAATATGAGAAAATAATGCTCTATGTGACAGGGAGCCAGAGAGAAATAGGAGCAACTCAACCACCACCTGCAGATAGGTTGGAAAGACAGGATACTTATGTGCAGTAGAGAACTATTCAGCTATCATGAAGGAAAACCTTGAGGCTTTTGTAGGTAAAGGAATACAACTTGAGATCAAGTTCAGGAGTGAGAAGGTTTGGAACCACTTAGGTAAAAAGTAGGTTGCCCCCTGATCTAAAAGCTGAGGGAGTTGGTGGGACCCAAAATGCACAGCACCCTGTGGGAGTGAAAGGGGAGGAATAGCCTAAAAAAAGAAAGCAGAGGATATTGTTAATAGTGTACCAGGATTTAAAACCCACTTTACTCACACCACTCTTCTTAGATGGATTATATTCTGTTCCAGTTTGTCTACTTGTACTAGATTTGAGGGCACAGACAGTTATCCCGAAAATAGCAGGATATAGTATTGTAATCATTCTTAACGTCCTATTAACTCAATCTGAAGCTCTGTATAACTTACACTGTTTTTACCACGACTGATCTTAATCAAAACTGGTTTGTTAGATTGCTGTTTTGTATCAATAAATTTTATTCAAAGCTTTATGATTGATAGTATCAAGTCTGAGAGTATAGACAACTGCACTGAAGATGACAAGATTCACTAGAATACCCACTCTGGTTTGATTATTACCTGCTTTTGAAGTTTTATGCTGTCTATATTGTTTTATTTTTACTACTATTGTTATATACTGCTATATTCAATTATACTGCTATATTCAATTATACCTAATGATATAGACAATTCTATTGAAGATAATAAGAGACAACACCATAACCATTGTAGATCACCTTGTGCTGTGGTTTTATATGACTTTTTGGTTTCATGCTTTTATAGGAATTTGTTTTGTTTTGTCTTGCTATGTTTTGTTTTTCCCTCTAACACAGAAAGGATAGAAATATATGCAATGATTCATGCATGTGTAGCTGTTTACAGTATCACTGTTTGAATATCTACTTTGTATGCTTTAATTTTGTAACTTGAACAAATATTTCTAAGAGGACAATATGTAATTTATCAACTAGTGATTTGTTATTGTTTATCTTTTTTTTGAAATTCTGTATTATTTCTACTCTTTTCATGTTTTTCCTCTTTAAATAAATCTACTTTTAAAATAAAAAAGTCCCCCATCTGTTGACTTGAAAAATCAGAAGACAAAATCAAATATCATGATGTGCATGCCTATAAACACTATAATGGGGGGAGGCTGAAGCAGGAGAATCCGACTTTGGGCTCAGCTTGGGCAACTTAGCAATGTAGCAAGACCCTGTCTCAAAATAAATTAATAAATATGGAGTACTTGCAATATAGTTCAGTACACAAATCCTGGGTTCAATCCCCCATTTTGAAAAAATAAACCCAGAAAACAAATCATCATCACTGGATAGACATTTCTACTCAAAAGGGAGAAACAGGGAAGATAAAAAGCACAAATGTAAAGGTAGCTGGCAAAGCATGAGGGCACTCCCTTTGGGGTTTCAGCCTTTACAACAATTATTTGTGGCTGGTACTCTTTTTCTCTGGCCTAAAGAGGCACCATTGCCCCTTCAGTCTTGAGCAGCTGCCCTGGCTCTGCCTCTGAGACATTTGTCCAGTATTTTAACCCATCTACATTCCTTTCTGTCCAACTTGGCAGTGTTTTGTTTTGTGCTCTGTTTTGTTTTGTTTTTCCAAAAATAATATTCTCAAAATTTTGTTAGCCCTATGAGTTTCACTGGAGGCTAAGACACCAGATGAGAGATCTTTCCATGGATCTTTCATAGATAATCACCTCACTTGTTGGTCTTTGCTCAGTAGTTAATTTTTGCAGCCAAACTGTGCAGACACACTGTTGGCACTATTTCCAGAGCACACTATGTTGGTAGGCTGAGAATTTTCCATCAACGAGTACTTTGTTTAGCGATTTCTTCTTCAGTTTATCTGTTTATGCATTTTCCAACAAGCAGAAAGAAAAGACCAGGGTTTGGCTTCAATATTTTTGTTACAAATCCTCTTATCAAAATTTCCAAGTTCATTGCTTACAAGTTCTTTGGCTTTTACAACAAGGATGATATTTCTTTTGGATTTTGATAATGTATTCTCAATTTCCATTTAATCCTTCAGCAGAATTAACTATACTACATACGGTAAAAGTAGTAGACTCTTCAAGGCGGTCTAGTATCTTCTATCATGCATCTAAAAATTACTCTAACTTTTACCATGATCTATTTATGAATTAATCTTAACATGCTTTAGTATTTGTTATATTAACACCCTACATTCCAGTACCAAAACCTGTATTTGTGTTTTCCAGGACTTTCATAACAACATACCATATTCCAAGCTACTTTAAAAAACAGAAGAGTATTGCCATATATATATATTTATAGGCATTTAGAAATCTATCAATAAAGTGGTGAACTGGAGACCCTCTCTACTGCAATATGTCTACATCATACCTAGTATGTGCAATAATCTCAATACCAATAAGATCATGCTGAGGTACTGGGGGTTACTATTTCAAAATATCAATTTTTGAGAGTTCTTTCAACCAATAATAGTTTCTATATCCATATGTTTATACAAATATGGAAAGAGAGAGAGAGAGAGAATAACAGACCAACATACAGAAAAGGTTGCTTTTCGTTGAACACTGCTCAGTTCTTTCATTCATCTCTTTTTCCTAGTACCTTAAGGAAACTGGCCAGTAGCTTGACACTAGAATTTTATCACATGGTGACATACAGACGTGAATAAATAGAGACAGACAAAGAGAAACTCACCAACAATCATCTAGGCTTATATATAAATATATACCTCTACATTCTGATAATGAATTTAAAAATCTGATAAAGTTTTGGAAATAATATGTAATAGAAGATATGTAAATGTGCAAGAATAAAGTTGAAGATAATCAGATCAAACAAGACTTACTTCAGCTTAGAAAAATATGTCCTTATACTAAAACAGATTATTTTGGATTCCTAGTATTATTATTTTTAAAATCCTTAAATATCTATTGCAATTAATTTGAAATTACCATATCTAAATACCTGTTGTTACACATGAAAAGCTTTTATGCTGAAAAGTGACACATGGGGTGAATTGCCTTTGCTTTTAAAGTTTACATGTATTAGAAATGAGGAATATCTGTGTCTTTGCTCCCATGATAACAGGAATTGTAAACCCAAACAAAAGCCACTAAGATCTATGAGTATTTTAACTTTTGGATATTTAATTTTCTTTGAATGTAATTATAATGAATTTTCTCAGAATCATTTAATATTCTCCCCAGTCTTCTCCCTCTTGCTGTGATCATTATTAATATTTGATATTATGTTAGTTTTCTTCATGACCAAACAGGCTGATGGTCAATTAATGTCCAGAATAATATTAACTTTGAGGCTTATAATAGTTTAATCTCTCCCAGAGTGGAAATAAAATGTGTCACAGAGAAATAGCTAGTCTGGAAAATAATTTCAATTTAAAGACAGGCATGGTGTACAAAAAATGGTGCTGCTGTTTGCAAGGTTTTCCTACTATCCACTGCGTTCACAGTATTGAAGATCTCAAAATTCTTCACCAGCTTGAACTCTGAGAAGTCCTCATTTGTTTCTGTTGAAACTGAGATCATCTTTAAATATCTTATGAAGAATGATTACATGCCATCTGATAGTATCCGCTGACAGAATTAAAGCCCAAAATAGATCAAATTATCACTGATTGAACATGGATGATTTCCTTCCATCCCTCTTCACAAGACACTTCTCCAGCTGACACTTAAATCTTGCCCTGAGGTCCTGATAAGCACGTACCTGCCTCCTCTTACAGAAGTGTCCCCCAATCTCCAGGCTTCACAGACAGTGTATGCTCCCGGCCCAGTTCCATATGATCAAAATGCACACATCGTGCCCCTTGGTAAAACCTGAAGCATTCTCCATTTTCTTTTTGTCAGCTAACTTTTTCCAGGGGGAAACACATTAACAAAAGCACTGCTTGACACACTGAATCTGTTTTAGGTTTATCCAGGTTTTAAAGATTAGAAAATAAAAGCAGGAAAAGTTGCAGTTGTTAAATTAAGTCTAAAAGTGACTACAGAAGTCACAGCCTAAAGCTGTATTCAGAAAACTATAAATTTTCTGCAGAGTCATTAAATCCAGAAACAGGTTATCAAATGGTCATCTTATCTTTCTCCATGATATTTTTCTTACATATAGATTTCATTATTTCTGATTAACAAATCATATGACAATAGTGCAATATCACTGTTTCTAGAGAAAGAAAACATAATCCAGTATTTCTTGAAGTATGATCAATGTAGATATTTGTCATTAGCTGTTATTTAGTAAAGATTGTTTCTGCTTCACACTTGTTATTAGTTACATCACAGAGACCATAGGGCTTTTTCCAAATCTGTCAACATCTCATATGAGATTTTTTTAGTATATATTTTTAAATTTCAGGATTTTTTTGATATTCACATTTAAATATTTTTTGAAACCACTGCTACTTGTTCATGAAACCATTGTTTAGATGTTTTTTTCTTTCTTTCATTGTCATCATCAGCATCTTATGCCATTAAACTAGAAATTAGTAAGAACTTATACAAAAAGAATTGATTCAGCTCTTTTAGGCTGACAGAAGAGCATGAGTGGAGGCTCAGCTGACTGGACACGGAGAGTGGGATGGAGTGTGTGGTGAAGCAGCAAACGAAGGAGACAGGAATAGAAATTGTACCAAAAGCCACACAAGGAAATGATTCATGGTGCCTCCACATAATCCTGGAACTTACAAGGGAACCAATAACATGCTTTGAAAATGAAAGGTCTGCTGATGAATTATTGACCAGAAGACAAGTAATAAGGCAAATTATTAAGGTCATTAGCTGTAATGTCAAAGAAATTGAGGTTTGAGTATTGTTGTATCGGGCCCTGCCCTAGATCCCTGATCTCCCAAGCGAGTGTATGGCGGAGGTTGAAATAAAAAGAGACAATTATAATGATTTTAGGGGCTCTGGGAGGGTCAAAACCCTTTAATTAAGCTTGAGACTCCAAGGGCTAAGAAAAAGACTTCTCTGGATCAGTCCACTTTTAATAGGTCCAACAAGGGGCAGAGAAACTGAGAAAAGTGCAGGCAATGTGCAGGACCTTGCAAGTCTTCAAAGACTTCTCCAAGTGGTAAATTATGCCAATTTAGGAGAACTGCTCTATCTCCAGGATAATATTTATGGTAGGATGGGGACTATAGGAGTGAAATTCCTCCAGCTGCAGACTTTATCTTGTTATTTGGGGTTGAAGCCAAGTGTTAACTGCTGTGGCCTTATCTTGCCTTTTGAGGTGTCTCTGGCCTCATAGATTACTACAAATCTCAGCCATGATCACTGATTCATAGAGGTTCACTTACTATGAATCAGCTCCCGTCACCAGGCAAGGGGCCGAGGCCTAGGATGGACTCACAGATAGACATAGAAAGCCAATTAGTAAAATTTAAATCCTGCTCAGAGCCACCTCGCAGTGGTCTCCAGCAATGTTGTCCTTATTGGCCTGTGAAACATGGTCAGCCGTGACTAAGCCATACCCAGAAGTAACTCCTCTGTTGTATGTAGGTCCACTAAATTTAAGCTGATTGTATCCTGGCCTTAATTTTCCTTTGGATGGGTTCCCAAAATTCCTGTGGCTACAACAAAGCCATGTGAATAACTACAACCAAAAAGTTATTTAGGCTAGTTTACTAGGATGTTGCAATAAGAGAGACCAGTCATAGTTTGAACTCACCTCCACTGAAACACAGGGAGGGAGAGTTTCTGAGAACCAAATTGGTAGGGATCATATACCATTTCTGTTTGCCAACTGGTGTTATCCAAAGGAAACTAAGCTTCCTCATTTTTTATCACAGCAGGTATGAGGTACTTTCATATCCAGGACGTAGTAAAGTATCCAGCAAAATTAGTTCTCCTCCCACAGAGACTGGAAGATAAGAGCTCTATCTTCTTTGAATATTCTGTTTCAAATGAATAGCTATCCAGTCCTTGAAAAAGATATCCCAGGGTGGTAAAACAGAAAAGAAATTATGAAAATTATATGAGCTAGTACAGTCTATTTTGGGGAACATCCCATGTTCTTCTGAGAAATGTGTATTCTACTAAGTCCATTTGTTCACAGATTTGGAAAATGTATCTTGAGTAGGCTGACAAATAATTACAAGTTTTCTAACATGAATGCCCTAAAGAATAGGAGCAGTGGTCCAGAGTCAGAATGAAACCTGACTAAGATTTAGTCGAATTGAGACAAAATTAAAGAGTATTTGATCACACCTGATACATGGAGGACTGGGAAGAAGGAGTTTAGATAGATAGTAGATTGAACCATAATTAATACATGTTTTGTAAAAGTGTGTGCCTATAAGCCCACATTACACTACAGCCACTTCAATGTACCTAAAAGGAATGGAGTAGGTAAAGAAATTGAAAATGAAATTTCTGTTATTTCCCAATCTACCTACTAACATGAAAATGAATGAGACATTTAATTAGAATCAGGCTCAATTCCCAGCTCTGTTGTTTGTGAAATTTTCTTGGGCAAAGTCTGCCTCTTGTTCTTTCCCTCTCTTTCTTTACAGTTATTCCAACAGCAAATTCCAACATCAGATTCCTCAAAGGATTCTGACATCTTCTCTTCTGTGTTCACAGAAACCATGCTGATCACGATCATTCACACGGAGCGTGGCCACCATCTAACAGATCACTGTGATTCTGCTGCCATCGTGCTAAGTTTACACAGAAGCCATGGCGGTCTTACAAAGAATCAGTGTCTCATTCGATGCTTACAGCTTCAAGGACATTTCCATTTCACTTATAAAAAAGTCCACACTCCATCCCCCAGGAAAGGAGATGACAGGAATAGATTCTATAAGCGACTTCAATGTAGAGTTCCATCCTTGTGCATTTATTCAACAAATATTTGTTGTCTTCATCCATATTCTACATTCTGTATTTTTTATGTCCTGTATGAGCTGTGCCTTTCATGATGTGCATTCCAGAAACATTTATCTGCTTTTATGCCTTGAGAATGTTAGACTGTTTCATCAGAGCACTGTTCCAGGCCAATCTGTGTAAATACCAGGCAATCTGCAGTATTTCATTATTGTCAGCGTGATGGACAGAAAGACTTAAACTTATGTTGGTTATTAAATAGGTTAAATAAACTCCATGTGTATATTTATCACCTTGTATCTTTTCGTTTGACATTTCCATATTCCAACATGAATTTGCTTCTTGTTGCTACTATGCACAAACATTCTCATTTAACATTTACAAACATTTATCTTATGCAAACATTTTTGTATAAGTTTGTAAAATTGTTCATATGTGTGTTGTAGATAAACAAACTCTTTTCTTTCTGCTTTTATTTATTGTTTAACATGGCTTTTCTTTTTAATGTTTAAAAAGAACTATACTGAGTCCATCTTTCTGTACAGCTCTGACAGTATTCTGACATTATTCTTTTAATGTCATTTTCTTTCTGTAGTAAATAAATGAATAAAAAATAAAACCAAAAGATACATCTTACTTTTCTCTGGAAATTTCTTAACTTTCAGTACTAGATTCCTTTTTTGATATGTTATCATTGACAACCTATCACCTGAAAAAAAAAGCCTTTTATATTTTGAAGATTCTAGGATATCTTCAGATGTCTGTTGTTTCTCATCATAGACAGGAGACACAAACCCTACATTTTCATCTTTTCACAGGATGAAAAATGTAGGAAAATGAAACGGGTTGACAGTTTCACTGAACAGACACAATACCAGTGGTGTGCCACACACCCTTTTAGTTGCTAAAGATAAAATGGTAAGAATAGGCTTATCTTTTTGTTAAAAGAGTCAAAGCTTTTTCTTCCAACAAAATATGTATGATATGCCAGGTACTTTTAGTGTTTTGGGTAATAACAAAGAGGAGAGAGTGATAGAGGTAAACCTTTAAATTTCTACTCTTTGTAGTGAATCTGACTTGTACTAGTAACACTGCTAATGAGCAGTGAAGGAAGACAGCAAAACAAGTTAGAAAGGAAAGGCAGTGATGAAAATCAATGGTTCACAATAACAATTTCAGTGGCAATGGTGAAAATTTATCAGAATGGAGAGGTTGCAGAATTTGATGGAATATTTCATTGGGTTAGGAGAAGGCTCAAAAGTGACAAATATTTTAGATCAAGAAAACTGGAAATGTGATAATATTATTTATTGAAATGGGAAGTGTTTTAAGAGGAAGGAATTTGATAGGGAGAAATGTCAGAAATCTGATTTAGAACCTGTGAAGTTTGAGGTGATTGCAGGGGAGCTGTATGTAGAAATTTGGTAGGAAAGTTAAGTTAAATATCAATCCTAAACGCTGTCACATTATAGATATTTACACCACACATTGCTGTGAAATCTACAAAATATGTTCATTGACTTCTGGAGTTTTCCATGGCTTTAGATTGGAAGGAGGAGAATGAATTTTAAGTAATTTTGGGAATAGTACCAGTGAATGCAGAGAAAACAGAAGCTATAGTTTCCTAGAAGCAAAGAGAGTGTTTTCAAGAGCAGTCAATGTTCAGCTGGGTCAAATTCTGCAGATGATTCAGTAGGATGAATTTTGATGACTGAGTAAACATTTAGCAGATGAATGTTATTAAGTATCTTGCTAATAGCTTGCAGTAGAATAGTAGGGATTAACATCTGCTTGGACAATATCCAAGAGAGAAATGGAAGAGGCGGGGTTTCATTCAAAATTACAAGGAAATTTGACCTAAAATGTAGAATAATTGTGATCAATTTAGGAGCAATATGACACTGAGATATTTTTAAAAGAAATTACATGTGGTCTTGCTGGCTGGATTGACTCAGCACAAAGTAAAAATAGGTTTTCTAGAAACAAAATGGGAAGTTTCTAGGAAATAAGTAAAATCCGGTGCCTTGCTCAAGGAGTTCAACTGCTTAGTGATAATTGGAAATGCTGAACACATGAGTAGGTGCTCTACACTATGGAGGTGGGTAAAAATATTGCGAACTAGCTTCTTTTGTGCTTGTCCTATTTTTTCCTGATGAATGATAAGGAAAGTGATTAGTAAAGAGTTATGGTAAAAAGATGTTATTGATATTTTGAGAAGAAAATAAGATGTATGAAACTCAGACAATAAGTAGGAAAGGAGGTTAATGGGAATATAATATATTTCCGTACCATAAAAATCAATAACTACACATTAACAATTTAATATTTGAAACATGACACTAGATACTGTGATGCAACAGTAAACCAATGCAGTTCCTAATCTAATAAAGCTTGGGTTAATGGGGTCATACATTTTAATTAAGGCAAATTACAACTTTCTTTAGTTGTGTTATTTGGGGCAGGTTCATTCATGAAGAAAAAAGAAAAGTAATCAATGAAACTTGAAATTTTGCTGGATGATGACACGAAATGAGACTAAATGAGGAAGAGGTGATTTTAATTAGTGTCCTTGTTAAAAAGTGGAGGAGTGACAAGTATAATGTTAGGCAGGTCCTAATGGAAATTAAAAGATTTCTTAGGGAAATTAAAAAAAAACTATGGTAAAATGAAAATGTGCTGTTTGAGGAATGAGATGCTTGAATTTGAAAGTATAGATTACTTTCATGAAGGAAATGGTTACAAGCCTTGATTCTCTTGCAGGTTATAACAATGTTGAGTAGACTAAAATAAATTCTGGTGTGGATCCTGAGCTTTCATATATATTCCCCACCACCACCACCACAGATGTTTCAAGTTCAAACCTATGCAGACTGGGAGAACAGACAGCCAGCTTGCCACCCTGGTAAGCAGCTGTGGCACTCAAAAGCCCCCACCACTCCAGCGCCAGAATTATTGGCATTTCCTGAGCTCTGCACCATGTTGGAACTTGGGGCTCTGGGAGAACAGGCAGCCAGCTTGCTGCCCTGGTAAGATGCTGTGGGCCTGCTGGTGTGCAGGCTAATAATCAAATATCCATCCATCCCCCACACCCCTGTTAGCAAGTGGGAGCGGGAGGTCTGAGTATCTCTTGGGAGGATGAATGTATGCAGTGTGGCTAGTAATGGGGGATTTCCTTCTACCATCTCTTTGAAGGCAAATATTTTTTATCACTGTTTTGCTCAGTTCTGATTAATGATAGTGCTCTATTCAATATTCAATATTCTGTTTTTAGAAGTTCGGTATTTCCTTCCACTTTTCTCTACCTGATTGAAAGAACAACTAATGTGAACAGAACGGGATGTACTATTGTGCCTATTTCTGTTGTCCTGGTGATCTGCTGTGAGGTTCTGTGTCAATTTCACTGCACTGTCTCAGATGGCTCTGATTTGTCTTGTTCTGCTGTATTTTGCTAACTTCAAAAAAAAAGATAACAAAGTAACAAAATACCTCCAAAAAACTTCCAATTCCACCAAAGCTGATCCATGAGGAATGGATGAGGAGAAACTCAAAAACCTAGGAGCAGAATAATATAAGGTGATTAAAAAGTAAATAACAACAACAAAACAGATCAGTAAGATACTGAGCAATCTGAAACAGGATATAACTAAACAGATAATGGACGTAAACAGCAAAAGAAGGAAAAAAGTGCTCTAAAGGATATAACTGCATTTATCTTTAAGTTATAGGATTGATAACCATGTTGCTAAGTTTTTACTGGATCATTGAACAGAACTGTTTGCATCCTCATTGTTTGTCCACTTTGTATGCTTTAATTTTGTAACTTGAACAACTATGTCTAAGAATACAATATGTAACTTATCAACTAGTGATTTCTTACTGTGTGTGCTAGGCACAGGGAATCAATTTGGGATGGCTCATTGGGTCCCGGCCAGGGCGCGGCCCAGTCCAAGCAAATCCCAGGAATCTGCTCTGGGGAGGGAGCAACCAACTGAAGTCACTGTCATTCCCAGTTCAGGCTCCTCCTGCCTGATTCCAACATGTCACCCATTTGGTCATGCCCTTCCCTTGGGTGGGGGGGTTTCATTCCCAGCAAAGGTCTCTTCGCCGGCTCTATTCTCCATTGGGCTCACCATCTCCTGATTTCAGCACTGCTGTGGTTTCTGTGAGTAGCAGCGGGAACGAGTTTGGGTGGCTCTGCCGGCCAGTGTGGATTCAAGCTGACGCAAATTCAGGCCGGTGCAAACTTCATGGGTCACAGCAAAAACGCTGTGTCCCATAATTTTGAGCTGTTCCAGTTGTAGTCCTGACGTGTTTGATGAGCTTTTTTATGTTTTAATTTCTTCCTGTGTCAAGAGGATCCATCTCCCTCTGTCTGGTTCTCTCCAGGATATTTTATTCTGGCATATGAGTTTTTTTCCCGGGAGGCTTTGCATTTTGTTGCTCACTGATCAGCCATCTTGACTTCTTCCTCTGAGAATTGCAAAGTGTTTTAGTCTACAGACAACTCAGCTGTTTAGAGATATAGGCAACAACAACAACAGTAAAAATTAAATATGTAATTTACATATATATCACAAGAGGGTGAAGAGAAATGATGTCTAAATTTAGTGAAGAGCCAAAAAATTTAGAAATTTACTGATTACATGTCCTGAGTTCTAGAAGGGACAAAATCATCCAAGGATTTAGAGAATTGGGCATTTATGGTCAACAAATAGACTACTCACAGCCCAAGTGTGAAGAAGCAGAGTACACATAGAAAAAGAGCACTACTGGCCCGGCTGTCCAGTACTTCATATGCTTCATTTTTAAGAATAAACTGCTTTGATTTTAAATAATAGACTCTTCCAAACAAGACCTGATTTATAAAAGCTAAACAAACAAGTTATATTACATTTTAAACTGATTATTGTAAACAACTTACCTAGAGATTTAGTCAGTTTTCCTGAAATTGTAGGGTTCAACCTTTTTTCTCTGAACCATAATCTCTTAACTGAACAATCCAATGATCTCTGAAGCTGGCTTAGGCCTTAGACTTCAAGATTTTCTGTCAAAAGAGACATTTCTGCTTGTTAAAATCAGCTTTTGTTTTCAGTGTTAAACAAAAGCTGTGTCCTAAAAGCCCTCCACCATCCAGTACGTTATCCTGCATAGCCCTGAAGAACTTCAGAGTTGCAAAGACCTGGATTGAAATCCAACCTCTGTCACTGTCTGGTGATGTGACTACAAGCAAATGAAAAAACTTAGGATTTTCTTTTTATTAAATTAATTATGGTAACAATTACTACATGTGGTAATTATGAAAATAAGAGAATTCATATAAAAATAGTACTTTGCATGAATGACTTGTTCAATAGTATGCTACTTTTGTAATCTGAGTCTCCCAAAATCCCTATAATGCAAAACCAAACTGTGTCACCTACAGCTGCCTCTCAGTACTTAAATTTTTCCTATTACTTTCTCTCTTAAGGTCAACACATAGAAATAGAGAGGGCATTGGAGAAAACTGCCTTCCATTGAAAAGGAACTCAATTTGAGTGGGGAAGGAAGCCTCACACTCCTCATTTCATTACTTCTTTCATCCTGGTTCCTCAGAAAACCCATAGCCTAGAGTCATGAATTCAAGTAATTCCAAAGTTAACTGAAATATATACAATATACATAATGATTGCCTTCTAAAGTGAGACTCACCTTTAGTTAAGTTATAACAATTATCCTCATGTGATCACTGAAATATAAATAACAGATTTTTAAAAGTTTTATAGGCTCCAAAATGTATTGATCTGGAAAGCTACAAAGTCATATGATTACTGTGTTACAGATTTGGAAAGCTGTTTCAAGAAAATCTATTATTTAGAAATCTATCTGGGAGAATGGAATAGGGAGGGCAATTTTCTTTGATTTTCTTTGATGTCAAACCTATTTTTATATCTTTGTAGCATTGATAAAGTTACAGACTAATAAACTAGAATAAGTTTAAATATCTAGGTTGTATTAAGGTTTTTTTCCTAGCCAATATCCCATTTTATTCTTGGAATGTGAAGATATGGAATTTTTATATATTTATTTCTGAATCAGTTATAAAGTAAGAAACATATTGTATGCTTTTCTGATAAATTTGACAGCTTCTTTGAAAGATAAATGTTCCTTCTCCATATGTGAACTAAGGATTCAATTGTGACTAAGAGCTCATTCTTATTACAGATGATCCTGTGTTCAACTTCTGACTCTATCCCTTGTTTAAACTCTCTAATCCTTAGTCTTTTCATTTAAAAATGATATTAATATAATAAATTCATAAGATTCTGATGATAAAATGAATGAATACATTAAAATAGTAGTTAGCACATGATAATTACTTAAATTATTAGCTACAGTTGCATTTGAGTTGATATGACACCTGTCATGGTTTCATCACAAGACAGTCTTCAACATGTGCGATTCTAGTTTGGAAAGGACTGAGGATCCCTTGAAATCTTCAGCACAAAAAGATTCCAGCTCTTCTCTAGGAACTGTGAAAGCTGTGTGGTGCTGCTCACACTCAGTAATGTGAGAGTCTGAGTGTGCAATGGAGGTTCATTTTAAACATACATTTTTTTTTTAATCGGCACCAGGGATTGAACTCATGCCTGCATGTTTTCAAGGCAAGCACTTATGCCTCTGAGCTAAATCCCCAGCCCCAGAGGTTCATTTTATCAGCTGTTTGTTATTTCTTTGTTCTATAAGTTGATCTTAACAGAGAATCCATTAAACAAAAACGTAGCAAAGATATTTCAGTTTAGAGAATGAAATATCAGTATTATTAAAAAGAATAGTGCCTCATATGAGACTTCCAAGGTATTTCTACATTAACAATACAAATTCTGAATAGAATACATGACATACCTCAAGGATATTATCGGTGCTTATGAATTCAATCAGGGATAAGAGTGCCTATTCTTTCTTGGGCAGGGGCTTAGACATGGTACATCTAAAAGTCATTTAATCTAAAAAGAAGGTTCAGTGTCCCCTGGATAAGAGAGTTTCAGAGAGGTCCAGTCTGAGGAAGACCAAGGCCCACAAGGCAACACAAACACATGAATCTGATTTTCCTTCATTCTAGATGCCAAGTCCTTTTCTCTTTTCATGCTGTCTTAAAATTATCTGAAAATGGTGACAGAATTTTCTTTCCATAGCATAACATTCTCTCTTAGAATTGGGAAAATATTTAAGGAAATGTCATAGGTTATATTTCCCACTGGAATGATAGCATTGTACTATTTGAAAAACAGAAAAAGAAATCAACACAAAATCATGATGAGTAGGGTTGCATAATGAAATTAGAAATACCCAGTTAAACATGTCTTCTAAATTCACATGTGTGTACTTACTTCTGTGTGTTTTCATTAAATGAATTAAATACATGATATTTGTAAAAATTTTCAAATACTAGCAATTATGTATAAAATTTAATTAAAAACTGATTTTTAAAATTAAATTGGCAGAGTTCTTTAGAAATATTTCCAAAATAATATATGCAGTGGGATAACATTGTCATCATTTGGCATGTGATGCATAGACTGAAATCTCTAATTAGAAAATCTGAGATTCTGTGTGACTCAACATCTGAAACATTTTGAGAAATGATTTGTCAGTGTGAGTAGAAAATTTCACGAGATTTTGTTTCAAGCACAACGTTAATCAAAATGTATTAGATTTCTTTCAAGCAATGAGGAAAAGTCATATGTAATACATAAATCAATTTCATGTTTACATGAGTACCATTCCCAAAATATCTCACTGTGTAGATGTAAACACATCAAAATCTAAGTCTTTGAACAATTTTTATTTTAGTTTAGTACATAGAAAAATGTATGGCTCTAGATTCAGTTTTTTGCATGTCTGCAGTGTTTTCCAGCACTGTTTACTGAGGAGACTGCCTTTCTTGGAGTATGTATTATTGACCTGTTTGTCAAAACTCAGATGGTGGATTGTACCTGTGGTAGTTTCTACATCCTTTCTTCTGTTCTTATAGGAAAAGAAAAAAAAGATAGTACTCTTGAAATTACAGGCATAGGCAAGATCTTTCTGATCAAAATGCCAGTTACTCAAGAAATAGCAATAAGAATGAACAAATGGGCTTATATCCAATTAAAAATCTTCTGTACCACAAAAAATTTTCTGCACAGCAAAGAGAATGAAGAAATAACCTAGAGAATGAGAAAAATATTGCCAAGTACACCTGACAGAGAAGATATAAAGAAATTGGATGCTGCCAAATAAAAGATCCAATTAAAAAAATGAGCAACTAAATGAATAGACACTTTCCAGAAGAAAAAACACAACTGGCCAATACATACATAAAAAAATGCTCAACATTACTGACTCCTAGAAACATGCAATTAAAACAAGACTGAGGCAAAGTCTTATTCTAGGAAGAATGAAAAGCATTATGAAAATCTCATACTAGCAAATGTTAGCAAGGCTGTGGGGAAAAAAGAAGCCTTTCTCCACTGACAGAAATGTAAACTGGTTGGTATAAGCACCGTGGAAATGAATTTAGAGATTTCTCAAAAATCTACAACTAAGAATTCCATTTTTGAGCAGAAGAATTAAAGACAAATTATAGTGATAGATGCATAGTGTTGTAGTCAGAGGTTGCAAGGAAAACAATTGCACACAGGACACATAATTTGTAGTATAATTTATAGTAGTCACCCAAGAAGTCAAATACAAAGGAAGAGCAGGAAATCTGTCAACATACTAAAGAGCTAGAGAATCCAGTTGAGGGCCTAGATCCCATAGCAATGTCTTGCTTGAATGAGCCCAGCTGAAGGCCTAGAGCCCATAATGACTCATGCAAGTGTGTTTCATGGATCTGTGCTGGGGAGGCACAAAGGTCAGCAATGGAAGCTAGGAAGTCTGAGCCAGCAAGGTGAAGGGTCAGTGCTAAGCAGGCAGAGGGTTCTGTATTGGAGCCCAGAAACAACACTCAAAATAAGGTCCAGGGCTCCCTTGAAAAGTACCACAGCCATCCTCAGCAACAATGAGGTCCCAAGCTTCTCTGATGATGGCAACAGATGAGTTCATATCAGGAAGCCAGCACGGCAAACTTCTCTGGAGGTTAGAGAGCGCATCATCTTCCTCTTCACAACCAGGAAGTGATGCTCGAAGTGAGGACCAGAGTCCCTCTGAAGTGAACCACAGCCATTCTCAGCAACAAGGTCCAAGTTCCTTTGACAACGAGAACAGCCAAGTTCGTATCAGGAAAGCAGCTCAGCAAGCTCCTCCAGGAGAACCTATGGCAATGGGAGGACCAGCAGCATCAAACAACAACAACATTACTTTCTCTCCAGGTCTCCTTTTTACGCTGGCAACAGTTCTCAGGGAGGCCATCTGTACTCACCACCATGCTGATGCAGTTCAGCTGGTGATTAAGCTGACCGTCAGGTTTCAATCTACCGCACAAACCCATCTGCTTTTTTTCTCTCTTGAAACATTTATTAGTGAGACATAACTGTCTTTTACTGCAGCACATTTTTTAAGGTCAAAAAGACACAGAAAAGAAAAAGAAAAAGCAATATAGACAAACAACAACAACTAAATACAATAACAGTATAAGTTTACAAAACAAGATGATAGGAATTTGATAATGGTTGTAATATTGCATATTGTTACCTTCAAGAGGGTTGCTTAGATTAACAGATATAGACATGTAAAATGAATCTAAACATATGAGTATTAACTTGTCTTTCCAATAACTAATACAGTTAGTAATATACTCATTTTAACTATTATATATATATATATATATATATACACACATGTACAAATTCATGTCTTTCCTCCTTTCCCTATTCCAATTACTTTTTCTCTCTGAGCAGTTTCTTGCCCTTACACAGTATTTGTTGTAGATTTTGGAACATATATAATTTTTCAGTTTCTTATACTAGGCAGACATTATGGTCTTTGCACATGTGAGTTTGATTTATTTCACTTATGAGTATGGTCTCAAGTTGCATCCATTTACTTATAAAAGTCTCAATGCACTCTTTCTTTGTAGCTGAGCAGTATTCCATTGTGTAAAAATACTACATCTTTTTTATCCATTCCTTGATTGATGAACACTTGGGCTGTTTCCAAGAAATTGTACAACACAATTTGTAATAACTAAATATTGGCAGCAGCCTATATGTCAATCAACAGATAAATGGATAAAAAAAATGTGTTGTTCATACACAATGGAGTACTACTGTACTATAAATAAGGATAAACATGAGACATTTTTTGCAAAATGAATGTACCTTGAAATCAAAATATTAAGTGAAACAAATCAGATACACAAACTTAAATATCATCATTTTCTTATATGAGAAAGTAAACATATAAATAAAGAGCAAAGTGAAAGTTAAACAATAAGAAACAGGGAAATCCATATTTTGCAAATAGGGGACCAAGACACAGGGGTAAGGGGAAATAAACCTACTTTAAAATATGCCTGGTGTATGTACCAACTACCTGCAATACAAATGTCTTGGTTACTTTTCTCATTCCTGAAACAAAATACCTAATACCTAAAATTAAAGAATGAAACATTTATTTCACTCACAGTTTGTAGATTTTATAGTTGGCTGACTTCAAGGCATCATGGCTGGCAGAGGAGAAAAAATTCATGGACAGAAAGCAGCGAAGCAGTGAAGTAGCAAAGAAGCAGCAGCAACCGTAGCACCCTCCTTGCGTTCCTTATATTCTGTCCAGGCTTCGTGCTCTTGGGGCAAATAGCACTCACACCCAGAGTGAGCATTCCCCTTATCCACACTCAGAACAAGGCCAAACCCATCAGTCGGCTAATGTAGTAATCACAGTCTTAATACCACATCACACACTCAGATCTAGTTTACTCTGAAAATCCCTACAACTACGTGAGACTGGGGCTGGGGGGTGGGAATCCAGACATGAGACACAGCATCATGTAAACATCATTTGTCACATGAAAGTGCTAAATGTAATAAATTATTTTTCTGCCTAAAAGCCACACCAAAATCCAGAAAACTCCAAAATCTGAAATATTTCTAGTCCCACACATTTTTGATAAAAGACATTCAACCTGTACTTGAAAATGAGACTATATTAGCATATAGAAAATAGAATAATATTTTTCCTAATGTTCAAGTAAATCTTCATGTACCAAGAAATTTTCGACAGATATGACACCAAAAAGACTAAAATCAAATTAGTACACATTAAATAATTAAAGAAAAATAATCAAGAGTATTCTCAAAGGATCTCAGTGGTTACAAGAGTTAAGTCAGAGAGATTTTTGTGACCTCAGAGAGATAAATATTGTAAATTTATGTAAATTAATATATTTCTCTTTGTTTTAAATTGATTTAATGTTTTAAGACATACTTTGTTGCATGGATAAAAAGGAAATTATCAGTTTTATTCAATAAAATTTGAAATAACATTTAATGATAGAAGAGATTGATGAAATATATGTTCCAAAATAATTTTTTAAAAAGTGCTTACAAGTTTACAAAGCATCAATATGCATTCACTGGCCTCTGCTATAAAGTTAAGGATATGAAACATAAGATCTTCTTCATAGTATAGTTGAATTTTTACTACTAGTAAAAATAGCAGTAATAATATCTTAATAACTAATATCTTCTAAGAAATAAGGCAGGGGGTTGGAGATTTAGCTCAGCGGCATAAGCGCCTGCCTGGCAAGCGTGAGATCATGAGTTTGAACCCCGGTACCAAAAAAAAAAAGACAAGAAGAATAGTGATCTCTCTCTCTCTCTCTCTCTCTCTCTCTCTCTCTCTCATCTCACTCTTTCTCTCAAAAGACAAGCAAGGTGTAAACTAAATGTATTAACTTATATTTATGGCAAAACTAAAGAATAAGATCAGTGGCATTTTATCCTATAAATTGATCATTTCCTTTGTCATCAAAATATGTTCAATTACCATCAAACTTAATTCTCCATTCTGCTAGATAAATCACTGTGCTCGGAACTGAGAAAAGAACTAGACAGGTAAACTATTTATTCTCATTAGCTCTTCTTAATCCAATGTACAATCTCACTCTCCTACTGTCACTCTCTTCAAATACTATTGATTTTCTCAAGGGGCTGGCAATGGTAAAACTCTCTGTACCTAACAAATTAACCAAGTGCTGGGCAGTTGTTTTCCTGTAGTGCTTTTGAACCCTTTTAGTACATGAAAATGGCTAACAAGGGGCTCAATTCACTTTCCCTATGCACCTTCAACTTAGCTATTGATTTTCAAATGTAGCAATACAGGAACTCCGTGAATTCTCTAACAGTGTCATATGCAGACTTCACTTCACAAACACTATTTAGATATGTAACTACAAATATCTGAAAAGCCTGAATACTGAGCAATCATTTCATCTTAACTTTTTTTTTTTAAATTGGCAACAAGTGAGGTTTTGGGTTAATCAGCATCATTTTACTTTGATCATTACTTATACTAAGTGTATAAAATTAATTCCTGAGAATGGAAATTTACTTTTTAGATTTATATTCACTATAATAAGAAATTAATTTATTCCATATAGCAGCTTTTTATTTCTAATCCCCACAGAGGGCATCCAAATTTCATACTGCTTGGGAAGTTTCATTCAGGCGCCACAGGATTTCATTAATAGAAAATTACAAAAGCATATCTCACAAGAACCATTTATAAAAATGTATAACCACAAGTTAAATTGGAGCCAACAACCTAATGATGGTAATTATTGGGATTTCAGATATGGAAGAAATATTTGTACAATTCAGTTCAGGGTCAGCTTTTTATGCTGAAAGTTTTTATAACAAGAATTGCCAAAAGATTGTTTTAAAGTGGATGTCGATATGATTATATTAACACAAGTATCTGTTCAGTTTTAATTGATAATTCTTATGCCATATCAGTAGAGATGTTTTAATTGGATGGAGATGATATAGATATAAACATAGGAATAACAAACAAAATCATCATTCAGTAGAGTAACAGCAGTACTCAAAATTTCTTACTGTTATATCAGCTAGATCAAGTTATATGTCTTAGAAGGAATTTTGGGAATTGCTGTAACTGCAAGGAGAACAATTACATACTGGATACATGATTTATAGTAGTGTTTATAATGGTCAGTTGAGGAGTCAAATACAAAGAAAGTGCAGGAAATCTGTCCACAACACTGAAGACCTAGAAAAGCCAGCCAAGGGCCTGGATCCCATGGCGATAACCTGCATGAGTCCAGCTGAAGACCTAGAGTCCACGACAATGACCCATGCAAATCTATCCCCTGAATCTGTGTTGGAAAGGCCCAAAGGTCAGTGGTGGAAGCTAGAAGGTCCATACCAGCAGTGTGAAAGATCTATGCCAGCAGGCCAAGGATTCTGTGCTGGAGCCAAGAAGCAATGCTCAAAATAAGGATCAGGGCTCCCCTGAAAATTACCACAGCCATCCTTGGTGACAACAAGGTCCTGAGCTCCTCTGACAATGAGAACGGCTGAGTACATATCAGCAAGCCAGCGTGACAATCTTCTCCTGGAGATTAAATAGCACACATCTTCCCCTCCAGAGAGAGAAGTGATGCTCAAAGGACTAAAGCTCTCCCAAAGTGAACCACAGCCATTCTCAGAAACCAGGTCCCAGCTCCTTCAATGATACCAGCTGAATTCATATCAGGGGAGTCAGCATTACAGGATCCTGCAGGAAAACCAACAGTCCCAAACAACAACAACGCTTAGGAGAACTCACAATGATACTCTTCCTCTCTAGGTCTCTTTTTTATGCTGGCAGCAGTGCTCAGATGGTTCATCCATGCCCAGCACCACGCAGATGCAGTTCAGCTGGCGTTTAAGTTGACCAATAGTTACAAATCCACTGTAGGAGGCACGTAGCTCAATGGTGCATGACTAGCAGGTTGGAGGCCCTGGGTTATATTGTCTGTCTCTCTCTCTCTGTCTCTCTCTCTGTCTCTCTCTCTCTCTGTCTCTCTCTCTCTTTTTCTCTCCCCTAAATACATAAGCAATTCAATAATATTCCAAAATGCAGAAATTATTTCTGAAATTTGCCATGGGAGAATAAAACTATGATTATGAGACAAACGAAGAATTCATTTTAATAAAACAAAAAGAAAAAACATTGCAAAAGAATGCAATCATTTTTCCCATGTTGGGTATTACAAAACTTTAATATAGTACATAAGCATTCATTAATGTGTATAGACAGAGAGAGTGTATTGAGTATCTATTCTGTAGTCTACATACTGGAAGAACAGAAATACGGTAGGAACTATTTTTATTCAAGGTGATGAACATGTAGGTGTGACAATATTCTATGATAAATAGTGTGGTTATATTATTTGTGTTGCTATCAGACTACAAAAGTTGATCATCAAACTCATTGTGAAAGGAAAATAATCCTAGGAATTTACACTAGAACTAAGCCAGTATAAGCAATGCAAGGAAAAGGTCTAGAGCAAAAAGAAAAGATTCATTCAACAGAGAACAGCACACCTAACACAACTGTTTAAATTCTGTATCTTTTTCTAATAGACAATTGAGATCAAGTGTTTTGTCAATTTCAGTTTTATGCCTCTGACAGAGTATAATTTTGAGCACATTTAATGTTCCTGCAAGATTAGTAAACAAATTAAATGTCAAGTAAATCAAATGATGTGATTTATCTGACACTGAATGGACAGATCTGTAAATACCACAGATAAATACTGACAGGTACAATGAATGCAGTATAGTAATCAAACAAATTCAGGGGAGATGTGAAAACAGAAATGAAACAATAGAGAAATGTAGTAGAATAAATAAAATTGACTTATTTAGATGTCAAAAATTGGAATTTAGAAGACCACTGGATGAGTAAAAGAAAAATAAGACAGCAAATGATGGTGTGAGACTGCTGAACAGATTATACACTGCAATTTTGCTTTTGGTGATAAAGCTGTAATAAAAACATGCAACTGGTGAGCAGTTTAAAGAAAGAGGGGAGTCCCAGGTGAATGGAGATTTTTATAATTAATGAATAAGAAATTTAAGTGGAAATCTGGAATGCAGTGAACTACTCCGGTGGAAGGCAACAACATAAAAAATTCATCTGCATACAGCTTGAGGTAATAAATGTAATAGAACAAAATGACAGAAAAAAATCTGTATTCTTAGCTTCATTTTTTATTTTTGACTATTTTGTTTAGAATACTCAAAAGCTATAACAGAGAGAATAAATGATATTTGATGAAACTTGAGTCCAAAGAATTAGAAAGGATCCTGAAAATGTGTTTACCTAGATGTAAATACATTGACTTAGGTAAATTACATCCTATAGGTTTATTGTCATGTAATGATAACACAACTGAATTGATGGCCTTAGTTTAAGAGGTAGATAAGGAATGAAAGACATGTGGTAAGAGATGGAGAAAATAATCTTAATTTAATTAAAAAGTATACTGTGCAAAATATAAATGTTGGATTTCCTGTTGTGAAACACAATTCTGCCACAGATAATTTAAAAGTCTGCTATTTACAGAGAGTTACACATATGAAAATAATATGATATCATATTATGTGAAGGTGGTCATCAAAAATGTTTATTTTTTACTGTTTCATTCACCCAGTCACTTCTGGATACAAGCAGTGTTTATTGAAGATTTTATTTTTACTGCAAGAGTAAGAAATTAGAGAGCCCTCAAAGTAAAAAAATATAAAAATGTGACTCATAAAAGTCATTGAACATTTTACTTCAATCAATCAACTTTAAGTATGAATCCTTTTCTAGCCTTGTAGGTAGAAGGGAACTACTCATAAAGAAAAGAATTTTGACAACACATGTTTGTGTCCAAAAGACCACTATTATAGTAAGAAAGTGAAATTCTTGCTCAAAAATCTTTACTTTGCTTCTTTGCTTCATTTTTCTCAATGTCACATGTTAACTTCCACTTTTCATCCCAATCAAAGTGGACAAACAAAAACATACTTCTCTAAAAGACACATAATAAACTAGTTATTCCAAAATAATAATAGCAATAAGGAAAGTAGGTTGAGATTTCACCTGAAGAAGAAAAAAAGCCATACCAGGGAGTAAGACAAGCAATGTAAGGAAAATGTAGTAAATACAGGAACAAAGAGCATTCATGCCAAAATAGCACATCATGCCTCAGAACTGGAGACTGTACCTAATCCTTTATTAACAAGTTGTGCAGAAACTAAAGGCATACTGATGTTTTTCTGCTATTTTTAATACAAAAATCACCTTTCATGCATTTTCAACCTAGAATTATGTAATAGTTTGCATAATATTCTTCTCAAATTTCAGAGTTCTTTATTAATGTTCATGTTTGAAAAAAATAGAGAAGCCAATGAAAAGAGTGGAATACTTTGAATTTCTAAACGAAAATATATTCAGAAATGTATAATTTGGAAAAGATATGATCACTTATACAAATATTTGCATATGATTTCTAAAAGGAGTTATTCTGAGAACAAAGATTGTTTCAATATTTCAATATGATAATGAGTTTGTATATTATAAGAGTATTTTGTGAGAACACAAGTACTAATAGGCTTCCATTAATTTTAAATGTTGGATAGGTTTCAAAAAGAGGCTGTGAAACTTTGATCCCAGAGGGTTTCTTTTTAATTATAGTCCATCATCTCTTTTGGGTATTTAGGGAATTCTGCATCCATTTTTTCAGGATGCATATAATATGATATCTGTATGATGGTTTTTCTGCTGTTACGAGCTTCTTATGGGTTGATACCCCATCAAAAAAAAAAGTATGTGTTCATAGGTAGGACTTTACAGAAGTGACTGAATCTGTGGTGCGTGACTATGTTTGCTAATTACCTCAGGCCACTGATTGGTTTAGCACAGTCCTGAGTGTGAGGGTTACCAACCAATGGGCCTGTGGCCTGCATGCAATAAAAGGTAAAAGTGATTCACTGCTTGCTGTTTTCTGCTTGAGCTATTCTCCTCTACTATGCCTTGGAATTAGCTGACTGTGGACTGAAACTGCTACAAACTGTGAGCCAAAATAAATCTTTCCTTTTTTAATTCATGGTTAATGGGTCAGGAAGGCTTCTACCCAGAATCCAAAAATAACCTATGAACCTTGGCTATACATACCTGAGAGGGCAGTGAGTGAAGATGAAGGCACAGTTGAGACCCCAGAAATTTGGAGAAAAGAGGAATGTGGTTTATGTGAGAAAAGCTGGAAGGAGTGAGCAAATCCAGCCTAAGAGAGAAGCCATGAAGGCTACAACCATCATCACTTTCAAGTAGGTGGAACTACACAAGCCCTTTGAAGTTCCTATTTTACTAAAGAATACCCCAGATGCTGGACATGAAATTACAGAAACTAATGTTTGCCGTGCTGAACTTTGGTCTTGCTTTGGTCTCATTTCTGACTATACCCTTATTTGTACTGTTTAGAATGGGAATATATATCTTCTGCCATTGTACACTGGAAGTGTTTAATTTTATTTTCATTTCTACTGAGGCTCATAGATAAGAGTGGGTCTTAAACCTCAGAAGACATGTTGGACTTCAATTTTTTAGAAATATTGAAATTGTTAGTAATTTCATAACCCTTAGAGATGGACTAAATGCCTTTTGTATAAAGGGATGCCCACAAATCTTTGGGGAGGCAGGGTGGAATGTTATGGCTTGTGTGTAAGCATTTAACCACAACTTCATGGATTTATAGATGTGTAAATATGTATTAATAGTGTGTGACAACTTAAATCTCTCCATCAATTGGTTTAGATAGTTCTGTGTGGGTAATAAGAAGGCAAACTCTGGGTGTAGATGGCACCAACCAACTGGCTTGTGGCCTAAATGAAATAAAAGAAAAAAAGAGGTTCACTGATACTTGTTGCTGCCTGTCTACCATCATATGGACTGTGTCGCCTCTGTCATTGCTCTCTGCCATGCTGTCCTGCCTTGGTGTCAGCTGAAGATAGATTGAAATTTCTACAGAATGTCAGACAAAATAAACCTTTTCTTACATACTTTGTGGGTGTTAGGTATCTTGTCTCAGCAAGAAGAAATAACCAAGAATGTCCTGAAAGTTTATTAATCTGGGACACTGGGTCAAATCTCCTGCTACTTTTAGAAGAAATTCTCCACTGGTAAGCATTAATTTGCAAATTTTAAATTTAGATGCCTATTAGTAATTTGTTATTTTATGTTAAATAGGTACTTTTATCTTTTTAATATTAGTTACAAATGCTAAATTAATTTAATAAATCAAATATTACTATATTAAGTGTTTTCTTCCTGCATATGCTATGAGATTCAAATGTTATTATTCAATATTATCAATAACATTCTCAAGATGTTTTTTCCCAATATTATCAAACATTATAAAATA